>CM040128.1:54527494-54843159 GCA_022559845.1 Amorphophallus konjac | reverse complement strand
AGTGGACCTGAAATTACTTAACTTATCAGAAGTAAATTGAACTATCAGATTTATATTGAGTTGATCAGAAACATTGTTTGTCATCATCAAATGGGCATTAATTCAATGCACTATCTTTACACACATAACTAAACCATTTGCTTTAAGAGACAAGATAGAACTTAGATTAGTCAAACATATCCTATTGTCATCATCAAAACCAAGGGATGCACAACATGATCATGTCATCAAAGGATGAGGAGTCTATCATCTCCACCTTGAATGTCCATCAATCTACTCCATCCTCCGAATTCTTAGAGCCACCCATGCCTAGGGAGAAACCTCAAGATATAGGATGGCACATAATGTCTAAGATGGGTTATACCTCTAGCGCAGGGTTAGGAAAAGAAGAACAAGGAATTCAGGAGCCGATTGAGGAAAATGGAACACTCGAGAGACCTGGATTAGGGTGTCAGCCAACTAAGGTTAGCAAAGATGAATCAAATAGGTGGAATTTGCACGATCATTTTCTTAAGGAGTCCTATCCATTGGAAGAGAGAATTGCCAATGTGGAAACATGCCATGAAGATGAGTATGAGGATCCAAATGAAAAGTCCCATGATGTAGATATATAGGATTTGGGTTTATCAAAACTATTCTCTGAAGAATCCTTATCCCACTCGATAACCCAAGAAGAAATCCATGTAGCAAAAGGAGAACCGACTTTGTTAGTTCTCCTCTCTTTTCTATTCCTCTTGATTACATCCTTTAAAAGTGGTTCCATCCCAAAGGCTTATCAATTCCAAAAAGTAAAGCCTGAAGCTATCATTGAGAAGCTCGCTCTAGGGGAAAAACTTTCAATCCAGGATTCCCCAACTCGGGAACTTTCATCCACCATCCTTAATCACACAGTTCCAATCAACAGCCCTACCAGGGGCATTTGCTATGTATATAATAGGTCAAATTTAGAAAAATCCAAACCTTTGGCTACACCACATCATAAGGTTAGGGGCACCCAAATTCCCTACCAACTTTGGTCAGGTCTAGCGATTGAGAAGCACGATACGCCGAGCCACCGGTACCGTACGCGGAGCACCACCCGAGCCACTTCGGCGTCCATCTGGCTCGGAGACAATCTGGAGACTCCCCCTTGAGTCTCGACATTTATTACATTTATTTGGACTTTATTTGTGTGTCATGTGTGTTTATTTAGTTGTATTCGGTTTGTAATTTGGATTGTAAGAGGGGTTTATTTACAATTTGACTCCCTGGGTCCCACGGGCCCCCCAGCTCTCCTCCCATTGATCCACCTCAGCCCTAGGGCCCATGTGGGGTCAGTCAACATTCCAATGGTGGGCTTCTAGAAGGGTGGGCCAAGTGGGGGACAATGGACTTAAAAAGTCCAAAATGGAAGCCATATGGTCCAAGGGGCGCCTCCCTTTAGAATAAAATAGGACATTCTTGTAATTTATTTATTTTGGTCCACAACACATGGGGAAATTAAAATGTGGACTTCCCCTTTTACCCCCCCCCCAAAAACCTAGATCTAGGGTTATTTTATGTCTTTTGTCATTTCATATAAATACCTTGTATTAACATTTTTAGTGGAATTAATGCATACAATTTGTGAGAATTTCCTTGGAGCAGCCTTGTGCGCCCCCCCCCCCTCTCTCCTCTATCTTCTTCTTGCAACTGGGAAGTTGTATTCTGAGGTGGGAAGCCTCATCTATCAGTTCCGGTGATCGCCGCCGCCGCCATCGTGCCGCCATCGCACCACCACGGTCATCGTCGGAATTCTATCCACTCAGGATAACAGGCCCTTCCACGATTTTTTTCTCTCAGCCACGAGCTCATCTAGAGCTCTAATTTTTAGTGTGTGTTCCAGAGGTTCCGTCCATCTCTCAGAAAAATAGGTTTGGCCTCCAGAGCTCGTTTGATATTTTTCCATTTTCATTCTTCATCTTTTCCCAGATCTGTCAGCTTTCTGTTCACTATGACAGCAAGCCTGAGATCTCCACCTTCGACCCACCTTTTGATTTTTCTGGAGCCCCCATTTTTACTGGAGGTTCTGTCCACCTTCCTCTCCATCTCCAAATTTTCGTGAAAAATTTTAATCCCTCCATCTATTTCTAAAAATTTTATCTTCTTCCCAAGATCTGTTCAGTCCCCTGCTGTCCAGATCCGACCACCCGCCAGTCTAAAAAACTTTCCTCACACAAATCTCAACAAAACCTTTCATAAAAATTATTTCTGTTTCCTTCTCTTTCCCCTCTACAACTTTTATGAAGAACTCGAGGTCTGAATCTGAGGTCTACCCCATGGTAAAAGGTAGTTCTCAGGAAACTTCCCTGCTGCCCTGAGATTTCGGGCACTATCCAACAGCAACTTCCAAAATAGACTAAGGCCAGATCCATGCACATCCAGTTTGTTTCTCTAGCCCTAGATCGGAGTACTTCAAAAGAGCTTTCCAACGATATCTTCTGTGCTTCGATCCGACGTCGGGAGTGATCGCAGCAACCGATCTCGCCGGATCGCGCGCCTGAAAACAGAAGCAACCAGTCCGTGGGCAACAACTCCAAAGCTTGGAGATCGGAGCCGATCGGCCTCCAACCGGTGTTCCCGCCCGACCGTCTTCCAGGGAGGCGTGCCACCAGGGGTCTCTATCACAGCGGGACCCACTCCATCAGATCCAGAGGACAGAGCGGTCCGTGGGCCCCACGAACCCGTAGATCGCACCGTCCGGACAGCACTAAACGCCGGTTTCGGCACCGACGGAGCGACATCAAGATGCTGCCCATCAACCCAATTCACGTAACTCCCGGGCCCCACATGTGACCTTTTACCTCTCTGCGTGGAGTGGGTCAAATTGTTGTACCACAGTAAAACTTTGTTAACTGGGAGTCCAGTTTTGGCCGGGGTTGTCTTCCCCACACCGGGTGCGTGGAGGTACGATCGTAACTCCTTTGCATTGTTTTGCTTAGCTAGTATATGGTCGTATGCCGTTGTGAGAGCGTAGGATTCTAGCCCGTGATTCCATGTCACCACTGTGAGCGAGAGAGTGACCCGTCCCGTGGCTCGATCCGAGCACAGAAGTGAGTCGGACTACCCTTAACTCTGCCGGTTTCTCAACCGCGCACGATCTGCGTTTCCCTCGCTTGGGACGACGAATGAGCTTGCGTTTCTGTTAGCGACGTATAGCCCATAGGAGCTCTTAGTGTTGGGCCTAGTATCTCTCATGCTCGTATGTTGCTGGTCGTGTCCGCATTTAGAGTCCGAGGTCCATATCACTTAGAGTCGGTCCCCGTGTCCGTCCCGCATCACATAGTGTACCGGAAAACACGTCCCGATCTCCCAGTCGGGGGACCACCAGACTACGAACCACCCTAGCCACGCTACGGGGGAAAACGACCACGCCGTCTGGAACTCAACCCTGTCTAGGGGAAAGCCCTTGGTGACGCTCATCGGAACCCCTAGACCTCGACATCGGGAAAACACTCGAAACTCCACGTAAAATCACGTCTCGCAGACGTGAAGTGGAACTCGACTCACGAGAAACTCACGTCACGTGACGGGAGCACTTGCCCACCAGAAGCAAGGCCGGATGCGTCCACTAACGACTTAGTCACAGCCTCAGGTGTCTCACTGCGACGCCCCAAGCGGAGATAGAGACACCGCACAATAACCAGGAACTCAAAACAAGGACTAGCTGGGGTCGCGCTCGTCAGCGCGGGTCCGCCGCCCCCAACCACGTGTGCACATACAGACCACGCGCCCTAGGTCTGACCCTCTAGCTGGTTCTTCCCCGAAGCCCGGACTCGGCTGCGCGTAGGGCCCCTACGGTAACCAGCCAAAAAATCATCTCTCTCGGGTAAGCCACTCCACCACTCCCGAGTGGGTCAACACACGTGTGCCGTAATAAGGCTACGACTAGTGGGAGGTCACTAAACATGAACACGGAAAATCATGCACGCACCCATCGCGAGTAACGCGGAGTAACATGTGGCTCGGAACCACCCGACTCTGGACAGCCCACTAGACCTACTAATCCAACAGTCCTTGAGTCGCGAGACTCGGGTCAAGACCGTCGTATGTGACAGCACAACACTGTCAATCTGGCCTAATCTCTAGGTCTGAAACCACGATGACATGATTCTCAAGGTAGCTCACAAGCCGCCGAGATAATTCCCTATCCAAGGGAAGAGCGGAAACCTCCAACGCTAGGCTGGATAATTGGACTCACAGTCTAAGGCCATCCACATGGCCCACACGGAAAACACTTCTTGGAAAGCAACTGACGTGCGGAAATAGCCCTCTGCACTCACGTCGGCTCACGACGACTCGATCTAGCAAGAACACGAAAGTCCGAAACACGTGGGGTCACCCGGACCCACCAAACCTATGGGCACGCTAATCGAGATAACACGATACCTCTGGACACCCCCAAAAGCATGAACACAGGTCTCACGGTATCTGGGACATTCACGAGGCCGAAGGTCAACCACTGGGTCACAACAGGGTCGACCGGAGACCAATATAACGCGAAACAGAAATGGCGAGCATGAAGAACCGCCTGGCGGTCCTCTCTGGACCGTCAGGGAGGCTGGCGGTCTCCTCCGGACCGCAAGGCCTGGCCTAGTAGTCTAGCCAGGACCGCAAGGCCCCCATGTCACCTAAACCACAAGCGGTCACCTCCGGACCGCCAAGCAGGGTGGCAGTCCTCCGCCTGACCACTAGACGTAGCCTAGTGGTCAGTCGCAAGTCCGCTACCCCCACAGACCTCAATGATCAAAACACGGACAAATGGTCATGCCCTGACCGCTAAGCGATGCCTGGCAATCTTCACCAGACCGCTAAGCCCTCCTGACGGTCCATCGCGCGACCGCAAGGCTCGAACCGACATAGGGGGGACCCTAGTGGTCTCCACGTGACCGCTTAACACCCTAGCGGTCTCTGGAAGGACCGCTAGGCCGTCCTGAACCGAAAAATTGCGAAAACGGCGGGAAAGTCCATTCCACGCCCCGTTCACACCCATGTGAAGGGGAAAATAAAGGGAAACTAGTCTCCAACCTCTCTAGCACCGAGAGGACCCATTTAAACTCTAAAAACGCGATCAAAACACTAGATCAAGCTCACACCCCAAAACATGCTCTTTTCCCCAAAACGTTCAAATAAGCCCGCTCGGCTCACCACGGCCTACCAAAATCACGGGAATGGAAGTACAAGGGTTAAGGATCCGTCCCCCTATCTCCGCCGAAGATTTCACGCGCCGAGATCGCCGCTCCGCGAAGAAAACGCCGTGAAACCCTCGTCGGCTCACGAACGCGCCACCGAGCCTCATCATGCCACCACGTCTCGATCCTCGACCCGTCCTCGAGCTCCTCGCCCTCACGCCATCCCCACCTCACCCGCCATCGCCTTCGTCGGCCGCCCGGAGGAGAGGGGAAGAGAAAGAGACGAGAGAGAGTGAGAAAGAGAGAATGGGGAGAGAGAGGGGAAAAAGGGGTTTATATAGAAAATTTGAAAATTCCAGAAAATAGGAAAAAATCACCTCCCTGATCCTCGGAAAACGCACAACGCATTGGTAAGTGGAGTCGGAGAACGTAACGGTTCACCCTACATGGGGTTCCGAAGGTCCGACAGATAAAAATACACGTAAATCGTAAAACTCAATCCGAGACCCACGAAAGTGATCGAAACCCATGGATCTTGATCTGAAAAATATTCAAAAAACCCGAAACATTACAGTTTGACTATGAAGTAGGCGACTGGGGTGATGTGGTCTTTGTAGGTGAGCGGCCAGTGGTAATGACTCGCGATGCGATGGCTAGAGTTGTCTAGATTCGCTTGACTTGTAATTTGTTCTAGTCACCTGAGCTTACACTTCTGTATTAATTATAGGCTATGGATGAGAGGTAGTCATTATTTATTTCTCTTCATGATGTGAACTTCAGCACTGATGATATTATGTCGTGGGTTATTTGTGATTATATATTGCGTAGGTACTAATACTCTAACTAGGTCTACGCTTGTGCTGCACTCCGTGTTTCTACTTTTGCGAGATGTGACACTAGAGACCTCTCTCTCTCTAGTAGTCAACAAGGGCATTTTTGTCATTTCATGTTCAATTAAGAAGAATAATGACGTCTTTGTGAAATATTAGCCTTCCTATCAATGGAAGTTAATCGCGAGGATATTTTGCACAATATGAATTTACGTAGTGATAAGTCTGTTAATATATTTTCGGGAATGATGTTTTTGCAAATTCTATTTTAATAATGGTTTACATGCAAAAAAATCTTTCTTAACATCATACATTATTAATTAAACTTAAATATTGTTTGAGATTATACAAATATTTTTTTAGAAGTTTACAAGTGCTAATGGGATATATTTCATTCAAAGATTGTATGAATGATGAAATAGTAGTTGTACGACTATAATAATTAAGTTATAAAATTTTAAACTTAAAAATAATTTTGTAAAAAATAAAAAAGATTTTTAATTGGACAACTCAGCTTAAGACGATGCAAGTAAGGCCAACTTGTACTATGCCAATTAGTTAGACTTCAGTTAGATTGACATACCATATGTAGAATCTTGCTTTATAAAGACTTCTATTAAACTTTAAATATTTATCAACAATATAAGATTTATTAGTATTTATTGCGTATGTTACACTTGAATTTATTTAATAGAATCGAGCAAAAGATCTAAGATAGTAGAGAGCCATAACAAACATCAGAGCCGAGTGTTTGTCGTAGCATCTCGATAGTAGTGCTGTGTGTCAACCTCTGAGCCGATCTGTCTTGCACAAGAAGAGATGTTTTCACCGGGGGGGTTATTGACCTCGATCGAGAGATCTTACGATACTTAAATCATTAAACATATAAAAGAAAAAGAAAGTGCTCTCGTAAGTAAAAGGTGAAAAGTGACCTGAACGTGGAGGCCATAGGCGGTGAGAGTAGCCGAAGGCGACTGTGACCAGGTGAGTGTGGCTAGGAATGCCGGAGGTGGCCAAGGCCAGGGATGCTGGAGGGCGCTAGGGTGTTGCAGGAGGACTAGAAGTTGCCGTATCATGCCAGGCGGATATGGGCACGACGGAGGCCCGTTGGTGCCAGCAGTAGGGCTCTGTCTGGGGTGAAGACAGATCTGCATGGGCGGAGTTGGGCATAGAAGCCTGGGGTCGAGCAACAGGGAGGTGAAGCTGACTAGAGGGCCATCGAGAGGGTGAGCAAATCAGAGGTCTCCAGTGGAGGGCTGCCTGGATCGGGCTGCCTAGAGGGCAAACAGGGTGGAGGCGTGGCCGGATGTAAGCCCGGAGAGTTGGAGTCGACTGGAGGGCTAGTGAGGTCTAGAGGCGGAGGAGGACAGCAGGGCTCCTTTTGTTAGTGTCTCGCTGCATTATTACTCTTATATATGATATGGCGGGGAGGTTGGGGTGGGGGGGGGGGTGTTGGAGAACAAGTATGTTGATGATGCCTTCCTTACCCAACCGTTGCTAGCTAGTTTGCAGTATGATGCAGTCCACACATGAAACTGGGCTTAATTGGAGACACAAGATCCCGTCTTTTTTCGTCCTGGGAACATCGAATCCCCCTTTCATTTTGAGAAGGTAATTAAGCTCTACATTAATGGTTTCCATCGGCGGCGGCATTTAAGTCGAAGAAGGTTTGTTGGTGATCGCCAAGATATATATATATATATATATATATATATATATATATATATGGGGATAGACAGAGAGGCCCAAACTTTTTGAGTCCTCAGTATGATGTCCAAAAGTTGCCTCCTTCAGTATTAACCTCGAATGCACAGTGACCTTCGAAAAGAATATACGTATGCATGCATGCGTATACCTTGCGTCTTTATCGTGCCAAAAGGCATAAGCTGCACATTACATGTAACTTAGCGGAATGAGAGCTTAAAAACTAGTATGCATGCATTGTTGCCAATTTCATAAAGGCTGGTTTCAACTGGTAAGTTTTTTGGAACACCCCTAAAAATAGGTGTACCTTATTTTGCATTTAATAATAAGAAAATAGGGGGACAAAATCTAAAAAAAAGAGAGGGGGAAGAAGGAGGAGAGAGAGGTGGAAGGCCAGGACAAGGAGAGCGAAGGAAAAGGGGGGCGAGCCGCTGCGTTCGCTGGTATCCCCACGATTCCCGCGTGGCCGCTGGCGTCTCACCCCGTGCCTCGAACCCGGGTCCCCCCTGCGCCTCCACACCCGCCAGCGTGTGAGTTCCCGCGGGCCCCGCGCCTCAATCGCAGGCGCCCCCGCCAACCACGTGTCTGAACCATGGAACCCCGTCAGCACGTGGTCCCCGCGCCACGCCGACGTGGCCACTCCCTTCTCACGTTCGTTACCCCTCCCGCGCGTTTCCCGCCCGCCCGACGTCGCACCTCTCTCTCTCTCTCTCCATATCTCTTTCTCTCTCCTCCCTCGCCCCCCCCCCCCCCCACGCGGGAGTTGAGGTTGTATGTTTTGGCCCCCCCGCGGGCACCTGCTGTCTTTGGCTTCCATTCCTGTCTCGCTGTGGCGGGCGCGCATCCACCAGCACCACCACCTCGCCATCGCGGCTCCTGCCCGGAGAACGCCAGCGCCTTAGAGAAAAGGTTGAGAGGCCACCAGAAGAACCACACACACACCGATCGATCGGTTTCTCTCCTCCTCGTTTCCATTCCTCCGTTTCTTCTCCCCTCTCTTCTCTGATCCCGGCACGTTGCTGCAGGCGAAGGCGCTCGAAGGTTGCGGAGGCGGGGTCGAGCAGCTTAGGGTCCCCATCCCGCGCGCGCGAATATAATCCCCCCCGAGGTCGCCTCTTCCGCTCATCTTTCGTATCAGATCACCACCGATCGCTGCGTTCCCCGACCTGCTCGTATCTGCTGCTTCCTGCTGCATGTCCATGGCTGTTGCCGGAGATGCCTGGCGGCTGTAGTTCTCGGTTTTGTGCTGCATTTGATTTGGTGTGATGAATTGTCTGGTGTTGTCAGGTTCTCCGTGCATCCGAGGAGAGGAGGGAGGCTAGTCGGCCACGATGTCCACGATGCCGGGCGGCTTGGACACGGGGCCGTCGGGCTTGACGCGGCGGCCATCACGGAGCGCGGCGATGATGACGGCGTTCTCCCAGGAGGTCTTTGACAATGAGGTGGTGCCATCCTCCCTCGCAAGCATCACCCCGATCCTTCGGGTCGCCGCCGAAGTCGACAGCGAGCGCCCCCGCGTCGCTTACCTCTGTGCGTGCATGCCTCCTTCGCCCGTCGCTCGTTCCATACCATGCTTCGTCCTCGCCGTTAATGGCTTCCGGTTCCTGATCTTCTTCCTTCGTTGTTTTGATGCACTTTTCTGATCGTAACTTGGCTTCCATTGTTCTGCGGTGTGGGATCCGAAGGCCGCTTCTATGCATTCGAGAAGGCTCACCGGCTCGACCCCAGCTCGAGCGGCCGTGGCGTTCGCCAGTTCAAGACCTCTCTCCTCCAGAGACTGGAGCGGGTGGGTGCCAATTCCATTTCGTTATGCTCTTTCTCGGTTAAACCTGTTCAGATTTAATTTAATGTTTGAAATGAAATGTATGTAATCCGCTTGCTGTTTGGACGCCATTCAGATTATCCGTCCCGTTGTTTCAACACATGGAGAGAGAGAGAGAGAGAGAGAGAGAGAGAGAGAGACTTTATGAGCTTCTTTTTCTATAGATGCAGATGTTCTAAAATTTTGAATGGGTTAGATTTATGCGAATAAAATTATAACAAAGAGGCTTATTTCCTTAGAAAAAGCACAAACTTCTCTCTTCTACCATGATAATTACCGACTATATGAGTATAAATCGCGCCAGGCACATCCAATAACGTAAACAATTCGCTTTCTTTTCCCAATTTTGGAATGGGTCCACTTGCATTGTCCTCAAGCGAGTGGGACCCATTTTGGAGGACGAGAACAGGAACAAGAATGATAGGCGGGGGTTTCTCTATCCGCTTTTGTACTCTCTCTCGTTCCGAGTTGTTCTTTAGCGATGTTACAATCCTGTTTGGTTGGGCATGAGTTGGATTTTAAAATCCTTGGACCTTTTATATTAGCCGTTGGATGTAGACACTTTCATGTGATCCGACGCTGCACGTGCTTGTTTTCTTTCCGATTTGTTTTTCGCGGGAGAAGAGGAGGCGAAGGGTTTTGCGGCTGCCATCTTCCTCTTTTAATTCTCCCTTTAGTCTGCCACCCCGCGAGTACGTGCAAGTATCCTTCTCTGGGTTTTGGGTTTTACTTACTAGACGGTTCTGTTGTTGCCGTCGTATCGAATTCACTAGGGTCACCATATCGAAGAGGATTACCAATGCATCACGGTTAGGGAACATATTCTCTTTAAATATCCAAAGAATTGGCGAGAAACATAAATTCGCATCTAATTTGCTCTACGTTTGGCATTTTAAGATCGGTATGCATTGTCCAAACTTCTGCTGAGTGCTGAAGTTTGTGACCATGGTGGTTCGCGAGTTCCTCCAGTCCCGCTTGTTGTAGCTTCTGGAACCTGCGTCTTCTGGAAATGATTTCTTCTTCATCTTCTTCTCCTTTTTACAGTTGCATACGGGCAGTGATGTTTACATATGTGCTTCAGTAGATGTTCCATCGACGAGAATTATATTTTCTGTTCTGTTCTATTTTGGTGAAAAAATGCTCTTGTTTCTGTTTATCGGCTAGAAAACTACGCGGTTTTCTTTCTCTTGGATGTTTGAGTACGTTCTCGTTGAAGCGATTTCCTTGCTGCGACAGGACAATAGCTCGAGTCTAGCAGCCAGGGTTAAAAAGAGTGATGCACGAGAAATCGAGAGTTACTATCAGCAGTACTATGAAAACTATGTCAGAGCCCTCGATAAAGGGGAGCAAGCAGACAGGTTATTGTAATTTGCCCATTTCTGCTTGTTATCTAACGTGCATAAAATTCATGAAATTTTGATTTTTTTTGTTCTTCATATAGAGCCCAACTGGGGAAAGCGTACCAGACTGCTGGGGTGCTATTTGAGGTACTCTGTGCAGTTAATAAGACAGAAAAAGTTGAAGAAGTTGCGCCAGAGGTAGGTATTCAGGCTGTATTTGTCGATCTTCATGCAGAACTTTGTGAAGTCTTGATGGACCTCAGACTTTTATTCTCGAGTCACATTTTCTGTTTTGATTCTTATATGGACTCTTTTGTGAGCAGATTATTGCTGCTGCAAAAGATGTCCAGGAGAAGAAGGAAATTTATGTACCGTATAACATCCTTCCCCTGGATGCTGCTGGTGCTTCACAGGCCGTTATGCAATTTGAAGAAGTATGTGTCTCAAACAAGATATGACTATATAGCAGTTCTAGCATACATGAAGGATACAATTTCACATTTTTTTTAAATCTCACTTTCCTTCACAATATCGTTGCACGAATTGATGTCACGTTATATCCATGCTCTGGTGTTGTCATACTATTTTATTAACAGGTAAAGGCAGCTGTGTCAGCACTGCGAAATACACGTGGTCTACAGTGGCCCCCGGCATTTGAGCAGCAGAGACAGAAAACAGGAGATCTCGATCTTCTTGATTGGTTAAGGGCTATGTTTGGATTTCAGGTACAGTAGCTACCCTGGGAAAAGAGGTATTTGGCATTGGCAAATTTCTGCATATTCTCCATTCACTGAAGAGCTTCTATTGGTTTTCTTTCCATGGAATCCCTTGTTTTTGCAGAAAGACAGTGTCAGAAACCAGAGAGAGCATTTAATTCTAATGCTTGCAAATGTTCACATAAGACTTACGCCAAAGCCTGAACCTCTTAACAAGGCATGTACTGTTTCCTTGTTAACTGTATTAAATTAGTTTGATCGATTCACAATTACATTTGCTCTCTTGTTCGGTCAGGGTACCTGAGTGGCATTTACAAGCATCTTACGTATTTATTATATTTTATTCTATTAATTGGTAAATTGTTTGTACAAGTAGAACCCATGTCACAGTGTTTCATGAATTTTACATTGGCAAGAGGAGATGTTCTTGGTTTTATGCATGATCCTTGAATGTTCAGAAAGATTTAAAGAGCCGAACATCATAAGTTTTATTAACTCATGATTTGTGCGTCATTAAATTATAACTTTATACACAGGATTATTTTTTAAAACATCTTTTATAAGAAATACAGAATTCAGTTAAAATAATGTTAGGAAAAATCTAACATCTAAGCAATGTGGAATAGGAGCTGGCCTTATCATGGAAGACATTGTATGTTAGTCATTCCCCTCAAAAGACAACTCTCCTAGGTTGTAATCAACAATGATGATCAAAGCTCTGGCTCTAAACTGATAGAAGAAATTGTCTATGTACTGAGTAGTTACAATTTGTGTAGTCCTTTTGACTGCTTGAGTCTACCTAACATTAATTGCTCTGAAGCTTGTTCTCACTTTAGAACTTCTATGTACTGATCAGTTTCAGTCTCAGTCGAAGATTTCTTTATATTGGGACACATGGAAGATATAGCTCCATTCTCACCAGTCCTTCTAATTTGCTTTGAAAAGATCCATTTCTATCTCTCTTAGGATGGATAGAATGCTTCCTGTGGTTTCATTATTGATCATGTTTTCGATTAATCATAATTACAATATACGCCTTTTATTTGGTGAAATTACCTTTCTTCCCCTATCTCATAATGTTGCCTACAGAAGCCAATTCTGAATCTCCTTACTCGCCTTATTAATCATTGCGAGTTTGAACCAGGTTGCAAGCATCATAGTTATGGAAATTTTTCAGCAGACATGGATAATGACTAATCTCTTCAGACCTGATCTTGCACCTTTAGCCCTTGTTTGACTGGGGGAAAGTCCAAGGTTAACCGTTTTATTCTTGATTTAACCAAAGAGTGACTTGATAGCACAGATTAGCTAATTTGAAATACATGGAGTTAAAACGGTGATAACCTGGGTGTTGGAACCAAAAATTTTGATGAGAAAAAAAGAAAGAAAGAAGAGAGAAAAAGTACACAAAAAAGGAGCCGGCCCCTCCCTTCCCTCAAAATGGGGGTTTGTACCGGTTAAACCCCCCATGTGGGGGGTTTGGATCAGATACACCCCCACTTGGGGGGTTTGGACCGAATAAACCCCCCAAGTGGAGGTTTGGACCGGTTAAACCCCTCAAGTGGGGGCTTTGTACCGGATAAACCCCCACTTGAGGGGTTTGGACCGGTTAAACCCCCCAAGTGGGGGGTTTGGACCGGGTAAACCCCCAAATGCGGGGTTTTGACTGGATAAACCCTCCTATTGGGGGTTTGAACAGGATAAAACCCCAAGGGGGGAGTTTCATCCGGTGAAACCCCACCAAGGGGGTTTAGCCTGGTTAAAACCCTCACTATGGAGGTTTAGGCCGGCTAAACTCCCCCAACCTGGGAGTTTGGTCCAGGTAAAGCCCTTGAAAAGCCACTTTGGACCGGATAAAGCTTGTAACCGCCCTTGGGCTCTATAAATACTCTAAAGTGGGACCCAAAAAAAGGAGACAGGGAAGACACACGCAAAGACTTGTGCTTGTGCTTTTGAAGACTTGTCCTTTGGAGGGCTTATGCTTGTGTTTGTCCTTGTGCTTTAAGTGCTCAGGGTGAGGGTATGAATATATTGTCCCTCCTTGAGTCTGCACACATGTCCTTGTGTTGTGATTAATGTAATTTCCTTGTAAATATTTTGGGGAAAATAATTTGATTCTCTGAAATAATCAGGAATCCCATAAGCACCCCAACTTTTACAAAAAAGGTCTGGGTAGGTCCCAAGTGGCGTAACCGCCTCTTAAAATCTATAAATAGGTTCCGTGGGTTTGCCCCAACAAGGGTATGTTGCACATATACCCCTGAGTTTGCACATATGTCCCTGTTGTTATGCCTTATGTAATTCCTTAGTTTGCATAGATGCCCTTGTGACTATGCCCCTTGTGCGACTCCTTGGAGAGAGATTATAAGAAAATTTTCTTATAAGAAATTTTCTTCCAGGGGGCCGCAAGGGTAGTTACCCCCTTGCCCCCGCGACTTGACCGGGCAAGTCGATCCCCGGCATTGCGCTGACGGGCGCATGAAGTTGAGCCGAAACCCATGAGAGCTCAAGAAGGAGAAGCAATCTCCCGAGAGTCTTTGGTCAGCACGCCTCCACCAAGGAGGGACTTGCGCCTCATGCCAAAATTACACAAAACCTCTGTTCAGTTCAGATGTTACAAAAATACCCTTGTTCGGGACAAACTACACAAATATCTTTGAATTTTTCTAGAAGTTGCAAGCAAACCCCTACTCAAATGAAAATCACAAATAAACCCAGAAAGGGTTCAAAATCTCAAATAAACCCCAAAAAAGGTTCACGATTGCAAATAAATCCAGAAAGGGTCTGCAATCGCAAATAAACTCAGAAAGGGTTCAAAATCTCAAACAAATCCCAAAAATGGTTCGCGATTGCAAATAAAACCAGAAAGGGTCCGCAATTGCAAATATACCCACAAATGGTTCAAAACCTCAAATAAATCCAAAAAGGGTTCACAAGTTGTAGAAATATCTCGGAAAGGTCAGAAACTGTAGAAATAACTAGGAATGGTCTAAATTGCAGATATACCCAGGATGGGTGAAAATTGCAAATATACCTAAAAAAAGGTCTGATCACTATGAAACTCAAATTCAATGGTCCGTTTTGGTGGTGGAATGAAGGCCAAATATAAATCAAATAACCCGACTATATAATCGGGATTTCATGTATTTTGTAAAAAAAAATCCAAAGAATGAAATGTTTAGTTTTCTCATGTAATTGTGTATCTCAATGGGTGATCTCTTTTTTATCAAATCTGTTAGATAAAATCTTCAATATCACAACGGATATTGTAGAGGTCGAAAATAATATCTTTGATAGTTAATCAAGGGTATTCGGACTTTACGCTGATGTAAATAAACATCGACTACAGTTGATGGGGAAGTGTCTCGTACCCGAATCCAAATCGTCTGATAAACCTAAATTCGCGAAAATAATAACGCACACGGCTACTTAAATAGCCACAAAGGTGTATTTTCTTCAAAAATAAGATTTTTTCCGTGTTCAACACTGGGTTAACTCTGAATTTGTATCCTGACATCCCCCTTTAAATATGTCTAAACCAGGGCCACTTTTACCTTTTGCCTTGCTCCCAAGAAAAGCTGTATCACTTTCCAAAGCACCTTTTGCTGAGCATTTGTGATAATCCACATGCTCGTTGTACTTTGTATTCTATATGTATAACAAAGCACATTTCTTTGATCCAAAGTCAACTTGGTAGGTTAACCCATTGGTTATCAAAGAGAATTCACACCTATTCCAGAATAAATTTTTTCCACTGAGGTACATCAGGCTAACCCCCTCAAAGAGGGTCTTAGGGACTGTTTGACATAGGGACAACAAAACTTAAACATAGGGGTAGTTCACCTGAGGGATGATTGTTTTAATTAATTCCCTAGTTGTTTGACTTAAGGATGACAAAATTAGGATAAATTTGGGCAGTCATTTGATTGGATTCTTCAAGCTCAGGGGCAGTTGAGGGTTCCTATTATGTTAGGACATAAGTGCAAGTCTCCGAGGATAAATGGTTACTGGAGACCATGGACTAATCATTCAGAACACAATCAATACCATCACTCTGGTTATGGACACTGAAAATGTGAGGCTGCTTTGACAGATTGCTAATGTATAAATTTGGTTGTTTCCTTCTGTCATCCAATCTGAGAAGTTGTGGTGAATGTTATTGTGAGCAAAACTCTATGAATTAAAGACCACTTCAAACATGTTCCTTGTTTTTTTATATGGAAGGACCTTGGTAAATGTCAGCAAACTTTCTCTAAGTAAGCATTTAGCTTGACGTGCTTACTGTATCACTATTCTTGTAGGGCAATGAAGTTGAAGAAAGCATGTGAACCCGATGAGTCATGTTGTATGACTTGCATTTCTCTAGAATAATGAAGACGTCTGCATGAGTCATACCATATATTATACTAAAGTTCTAATAGGTTTTGATGACCTTTTTGACAATATAATTTAGAGTGTTCACATCTGCTAGTGGTAATTAGGATCTTGTACTTCAGAGGTAACAGAGACCTCTCTGTTCCTGTTCTGAACGTTTATGATTCACCTATGAAGTAATTGTTCTCAGAAAGAAAGTTGGTCATCAAGAAATATCCGTTTGGTCTTGGGTGTCCATCCTGGTGCTAGTTGTCCTAGACAGGCTACCTAAATATTAACACCATAAAAGCTATCATGTATTAGCAGGTAATCTTGTTAGTATGTCTAACCCGACCAGGGGATGATGGGAGCTTTTATTCTTGTTAAAGGATGCTGGCAGTGAAGGGGTAGTTACAAGGCAACAGAAGGATTGTGCTTCATGAAGGAATAAAAGTGTGTCATTCTAATTTTTTTGCATTATTTTTCGATGTAGTTCTGTTGTTTTTAGATAAAACCTTATTTCTCTGGATGGCCTGTGTTTGTTGGAATACCGTAATTGTTGAGGAATCTCTCCTCTACCTCCAGTTGTACTACCTCTATTTATCTTCAATAACATTGTTGGTGTAATCCACCTACTTTTGAAAAAGAAAAGAAAACTACAATAGCATTGTTACAATGTGGAGGATTTCCTTATTAGATCCATTTACCTCCACCGCCTTATTTTTTGGATGTTGTCCTATTTGATGCTCTGCTTGCCTCTACTTTGTTAAATCCTTTCTTAACTAGATCCCATGGTTTAGTTGGATGACCGAGCTGTGGATGCTGCTATGGGCAAACTGTTTAAAAACTACAAACATTGGTGCAAGTTTTTGGGGCGCAAGCATAGTTTAAGGTATTGGAAGTATCTGTTCTGCTTTCCAAAGATTCAGAATTTCGCGTTGTATTTGTCTGGAAGAATTAAAAGAGCTTATTTATACTCTGAATTGGTCTTGTGATTTAGGCTTCCTCAAGGTCAACAAGAAGTACAACAGAGAAAGATTCTGTATATGGGCCTGTATCTTCTTATCTGGGGTGAAGCTGCTAATCTCCGCTTCATGCCAGAGTGTTTGTGCTACATTTTTCACAATGTGCGACTGCATTCTTGAATATCTCTTTTGACCGTATTTTTTGTACTTACTGTTGTTTCCCAAAAGAAGTTTAGTCCTTTTCTTGCTTTTTAATGAAATATCTTTTTTAATTTTAGATGGCATATGAACTTCATGGTCTGTTGGCTGGAAATGTCAGCATTGTGACGGGAGAAAACATCAAACCCTCATATGGCGGGGATGATGAGGCATTTCTTAGAAAGGTTGTAAGTCCCATATATCATGTCATTGAGAAGGTACTTTCCCTCATACTCGAGATATTTTCATTGGAAATCAACAGATACATCATGATCCCTTTGCCTATAATTATGAGAATGTGGTATTGCCTTTCTAGGAAGCCAAGAAAGGCAAGAATGGAAAGGCCCCTCATTCATCTTGGTGCAACTATGATGATCTTAATGAATATTTCTGGTCTGTGAGCAGTTTATAATCCAGTTTATAAATAATTTCATCAGTTTGATTATTTGCTAGCACAGCCGTCTTACTATTCTGCTGTACAATATACTTAGGTCAGCTGAGTGTTTCTCTTTGGGATGGCCAATGCATGATGATGGCGAGTTTTTCAAGTCTACTCGAGAATCAAGGCCTCTGGCTCAGGTATTATGTAAAATTTATAAGGGCACAGTTTATAATTCATATCATATATTATCATTTGCTACAATTTTGATGTGTAGGTGGGACAACCATCTCGCAGAAATACCGGCAAAGGTACAGGGAAAACAAATTTTGTTGAGACCAGGACGTTTTGGCACATATTTAGGAGTTTTGACCGCTTGTGGACATTCTATCTGCTGGCGCTGCAGGTCCTTACCTTTGAATGCTGGGTTTACTGACCACTTCCTACTTCATATGCCCACTTCTTTGGGACTGACTTCTAGCTTGTTCTCTTTTCAGGCAATGGTGATCATTGCATGGAATGTTACTTCATTAAAGGATGTTTTTCGAAAAGATATACTCTATTCTGTCTCTAGTATTTTTATTACAGCAGCCTTCCTACGCTTCCTTCAAAGTACGATCTCCTTCATAGAAGCCAGTATTCTGTTGTAGTCCTTGCTAATTTAGATATCTTTGTAGTTTGCTATTGTACACAAGGAAACATTTTGCTTGTGGAACTTCTGATAAGCATATTGATTTTTGGCTACTATCTCCTGACATTTGACAGTTTTTCTAGAAAATAAAGGCTGCTTAAACTTGCACCATGATTTGCTGTACTGAATCTCTTAAGGTTTCTGTAATCTTGCTCATAATGGATAATTAAAATGAGATTGTTCCTTCATTTAGTAGCAGAAAGTTGGCCAATAGTTGTATTGGCTTTGAAATAATATAGATTCCCAGGAAGTTAACTTTAGTGGCTTATATTTTTCAAATGCTATTGTTCTCTGCACATTGATGTGCTGCAAAAATGAATCATTCAGTTCTGCTTTAGAAGAAGTTTAGAATATATGTACGGATTTTTACAAATAAGTCCCTATAATCTAGCCTAATTCCAAGTAAGTCCCTCTATTCTTCTTAATATCAAAAAACTCTTTAGAATCAATTGATTTTCTAACATGTGTCCTTGAAGTTAATGAAAGTTTCAAAGGGGCATCTTTCAGGGAGCATCCTAAAGATGAAGCAATCATATAAATTAATTAGGAAGGATGCAAATGTCAAATAGGAAACATCCTAACATTGAACTTGTATTCCTGATGTAATGGGGTGTTTGGTTGCTATTTTTTTCTTCTTTTTTCTTCCAAATTTAAAAAAGAGAGTAAGAGATCCTCTAACCCCGTTTGGTGTTCCTCTCCTAAATTTTAGGGAGAGAATCTTATCCCGTGTAAATCTTCCTCAAAAAAAAAACAAGTCTAGACCAATTTTTTTGAAAAAAACACTCACGACGCCTCGGGACTTTCCCTCCCTCCCACTCGCGACCCCCTCCCCTCCCCCGCGTCTCCCCCTTCCCTCCCTTCTCTCTCCCTCCCCCCTTCCTCTCCCTCCCGCCGGCTCTCCCTCTCTCTCCCACCCGCCGGCTCTCCCTCCCTCCCTTCCTCTCTCTCCCGCCTGCCGGCTCTTCCTCCCTTCCCCTCCCCCGCGGCCGGCCCCCCTCCCTCCTGCTGCCCCTCCCCCGCGGCTCCCCTCCCCGGCTGCCGGCCTCCCCTGCAGCCCCCCTCCCCCCTGCGGCCCCCTCTCCCGCGGCTCCCCTCCCCGGCTGCCGGCCTCCCCTGCAGTTCCCCTCCCCCGCGGCCGGTCCCCCTCCCTCCTGCGGCCCCTCTCCTGCGGCTCCCCTCCCCTGCTGCCGGCCTCCCCTGCGGCCCCCCTCCCCCGCGGCCGGCCTCCCCTGCACACATGGCCGGGCCACCGGTGCTGGCGCTCGGCTGACCCCCGCCGTCCTGCTGGTGCGCTGCCTCCACCGTCGGGCTGCAGGCACATGGCTGCCGCACGCTTCCACAGCCCTTCCCCGCCCACGGCCCCTGCCTGTGCGGTGCCTCCACCGGCCTTTCCGTCACAGCCACACCGTGGCTGCCTTCTCCGTAGTTTGCCAAACATGTCTACATATATTTTAAAAATTATGACAATTTTACCAAACAAAAGTGTCAATTTTTATCAATTTTAAATTTTAAGTTAAAAATTGACACAATATAATTTTTTAGTAGAAAGAGTTAAAAAAAAAAAGTTGTTCCCAAACACCCCATAAAGGAATGTAGCTAGAATGAGGAATGAGTATTTGTCTCTTACTGTCTGCATCTGATTATTGTTGTTCCACTGTGATGTATGCTATCTGTTGTTCCTGCGGGCATCAGTCTTCATCTACTTTTTCTTGACCCTGCTATGTGTCTCCGTTCTCCCTCTTCATTCTCTTTCTCATTTTGTATCTTTCTGTCACTCTTCATCTTCTTTTGGCTTTTCCATTGGATGGCATTTTTCCTGTACTATCACCTTATTAACTTGGTTTGCTTGTGTGGTAGCATGGGGTTTGATTCCTCCCTCACAGGACCAACAGAAGAAGGGAAACTGTTGTAGATAAGGCTATTCCTGGCAGAGTGGATGGATGGATTGTAATGGCAGGAGGTTTCAATTTGCCAGAGCAGGGTGTTTGCTTTTTGTAGCTCCTTTTAAGTTCTTCCTTTTCCCTCTTCCTGTTTTGTCTCGGATCTGAGGTGTTGGGGATGGAATGAGATTGTTCACATCCATAGTGCATGATATTAAAAAAAAAACATAGCCAAAAGGGGGATAATTACATGCTTAACCTCATGTTTCTGCTTGCCTTATTATACTGTCCCCTATATTCTTTATATTGCTGTGTATACCTTTATGACAGTCTGTATCCCACCACTATCTGCCATTTGTTTGTCTTAAACTTTAAGTGGATTAAGACGGTGAAAAGACTAAGATACCCCTGTTTAACTTCTCACATATTAAAAAATGATGACAGGAGTGGAACCAGAGGGACGTAACGGAAATGATATTATTTATGGGTGTATACATAACAATATAAAGAATATAGAGTTATGGAGTGGAATACACAAGATTCTAGGAGTATATGTAATTATGAACCCTCCCCCCCCAAAAAAAAATCCAGCGTACTTTCTTTGCTGGTGTGTGTGCATGCTGTAGCTGAGGTGCACACTGTCTACAAATTATTCAACAGGCTAGAGATTGTCACAGATTATAGAGTGATATCATGCCAACCTTAGTTGCTAGACAGTTACTAGAGACTACAAAGCCATAGTCATGTTACATCGTGAAAGTATTGCCTCTTAGCTAGCACTCAAGGTGTGGATAAGTAGAGGATAGAATTATTGAGTAGTCAAGACCTCCTTTCTCTGCAAACAAAAAATGAGGAGACATATCTATCTTTGCCTTAACATTATCCAGCAGGTCTGAAAAGCTATGTGCAAAGGGAAGTTTGAAAGAAGAAAGGCCTTCCCACATGCAATTGTTAGAATGGCAGTCGGAGATTTCCAATGATGGAACTTCAATCTCTTAGAAACACATCATCCAAATCTGAGTAAAAAGCTGAAGTGGAGGCCATTATGGAAGAGACTATCAAGGTAAATATTGATGGAGCTCTTGCAACTGAATATGGAGCAGCTGCCCGGATTATGATGAGGGAACTGGAGGGATGAGGTAATACATGGCAAAACCAGAATTTGTATAATCAGGAACTGGGAAATGGTTAAGGACATGACATTGCTATCTGGTCTACAGTTGGCTGCTACGCAGCACCAGACAGCTATCATGGAAAGTGATGAAGAGGAGATTATTACAACCACACTCTATGAGAAAGGTCCTGCATGGAGGATTAAATATGTTGGACAGCAATGCCAACTCTTCCTAAACAATGCCAGTATCTCCTTTCCCTTTGCTCCCCAGACCAGTGACACTATAGCCCACAGTATGGTTTAGTTTGCTCTATTCAGCAAAATCAATCTATTTGATATCACTTGGACCATCCTGATTGTACCAAATTTCATATACTTGATGATCTCTATAGTCAGAAGTAATACCGTCTGAGCCTTGGCCCCTCCAAACCTCCGCTCCCCCTCCCCCCAAACACATACACAAGCAAGAAAGAAATAGTGATATCACGGAGAAAGGCACAATGAATTATGGATGTTTGAATGGGAGGTACTTGAGAATCATATGACATTGAGGCTCAAAAATACAGGCTGCTCTTTAATTCGACACTTGGGTGGTGAAGAACTTATGCACAAAGAGTGTGAAATTGACTTTGTTGAGGTGGACTAATTGGGAGACACTGTAGATATAATCAGTAATGAAGATTAGGGGAAAGTTCAATCAGAACGAGGAGAATAAGTTAGGGAATACTGATTAGACCCTTGAAGTGGTTGGGCATGTCAAAACTCGGACACGAGCCATCCCCACTTAGAAGGAGGCGATCATAAGCATTAGGGAAATATGGGTGGAACCCCAAGAAAGGAGGGTGCAGTGGTTGTTAATTAGGATGTAAAAGAACATCCTTTATTAAGATATTATCTCTGAAAGAATATACTTTGGAATTAAATATTTAGGGTTACTAAGCCCAATGATCTTTTATATACTTTTCCAGTTGTTATTTTGGGTACTATAGCATATAACGTAGACTTGGCAGTCCTAGAACCCTCAATGATTGATAAACCAGCAGACCCATTTGCAACTCCTTTGGAAATATTACCCGATGGTGCTTCTTTCCCATATTTCAAATACTTTGCAGAGTACCCGCTAAGTTGTTGGGTGCAACCATCCTCTTATCTAGCACTTCATAATTGTTTCTGCCATTATGTTTTATCTTCTGGTCATGTTTTATTTTTATGCTATAGACGTCTTCGGTTTTTGGTACTTTGTTTCTGGTTCACTTTTTTATGCTTCCATACCTCTCCATGACAGTCAACTATACTTGCATTATAGTATCTCATTTCTTCAAAGTGTCTCTTCCCCTCCCTGCTAGTCAGGTTCCTTCTGGTATAATTTGGGATTTTGGGGTTCAACATTGGTATCCTAGCCAATTGAATAAATAGGTCAGATCTTCCAGGTGTCAGTCTTCTAAATCCTTAGGCAAGCCATACAGATGGAATATGATTGACTGCTGATGTTTCCATTTGTTAAGATTAATTGATGGTCTCCAGTTGTATGTATAAATTTGATCCAAATTGTGGCTCTATCCTGGCGTCTTGGTGAAAATTTCCCATTTATTTGTTAATTTATTATTATTATTGTGGACTCTAATTCTTAGCAGAATGTTATATTTCCACTTTAAGGTTGACCCATAAAGGTAGAAGAGTACATGAGGATGTTTAGGACTAAATGATGTAGCCTGTCAAGTTCTGTTTTTCTTGTTCAGTTGCATTTGAATGCCACAGTGTTACTGATTCTACATTGATGTTAGGTATTCTGGATCTCGTTCTGAACTTCCCTGGTTATCATAGATGGAAATTTGTTGATGTATCGAGGAACATTCTCAAGATAATAGTCAGTCTTGCCTGGGTCATTATCCTTCCTCTTTGCTACTTGAAGTCCTTCCAGGCATCACTCCCTGCACCCATGAGAGATATCACAAAATGGCTACGTCAAGTAAAAGGAGTATCGCCTATTTATATCATGGCTGTTGTCCTGTACTTGCTGCCAAATGTATTGGCAGGGGTGTTGTTCATTTTTCCACTGCTTAGACGTTGGATTGAAAACTCAGATTGGCATATTGTGAGATTTCTTTTATGGTGGTCTCAGGTATATTTCTCTCTGTCAGGTATCTAAGCTCTGTTGTTTTATTGAAGGACATATGGTGAATCTGTTTCATGGTTTGTCTTGCTTCATATTGTGTAAATAAAACCTTTCCGAACCGGCATAGTGACTTTACAGTATCACGGACTGTTCCTCAGTCAAATTGAAATAATTAATCTGGTTACTCATATAATTAAGATGACATATGGGGCATATGATTACCATATCTTGAGATAGGATAGTTAGAGCCTCTGGATTATATGACTGCGCCCCCCCTCTTGTTACAAGGACAATTTTGGGATTTTTGGTTATGATGAGTGCTTTCAAGCATGGTTTGCCATATTGTACCGGATTGCACTGAGTCGGGCAACTCATACTGGATCTGGGCTGGACCAAGCCCCGATCCGGTGTGTATTGCCTGGCCCTTTGGCATATTCGAAGGGACTTTTTATTACCCTTTCTCCTGTATAAATTTGAGATGATTGTGTTGTTTTCTGCAATTCATAGGCATTTGCAAGTGTTTCTAGGGTTTAAATCATCCAAAGATTGTATAAAGTGATGTATTTTTTGAAATACTGCCTTTAAAAGTTAAAATATAGGGTAAAACCCCTAAAACTTCATGAGATTTGATTTTGGAATTAAAAATGCCACGAAATGGCCTCAATGTCAATTGTGTGACTTGGCTGAGTCGGCTTGACTCAGACAGACTCATATCGGGTTAGGGACAGTCCGAGTCAATGCGGATCAGTGATCCAGGAAACCTTGCTTTCAAGAACCACATGTCATGAGTAGTGAAGCAAATTTTCTCTTTCCTTTTGTTCTTAATCTTTGCTGAGAATTTCAGAATGATGCCTCCACTAGATTTCTTGGGATACCTTCCATACACATTTTTAGGATAGTACTTTCCCTCAGGTAATAGAATAAGTATATTAGGTATCAACTTTCTGAAATTGTGATACCAGTCATATATTTCCTGTCATGCCCATCATCTTGCTGGTGAAGATGTTGCATAATTATGAAAAAAATTGCTATTCTTTTGTTATATAACTGTTTTTGAAATATTTGTCTGTTTATCATGACATGTATGAATATCATGTACAGCCAAGAATTTATGTTGGAAGAGGAATGCACGAAAGCCAATTTGCACTTTTCAAGTAAGTTAAAGGGAAAAGCCAGATTCTCATCCAGTCATGACTTTCCTCCCCTTTAACATGATAAAAGCAATTTATGCCACCTTCTGGCATTTCAGATATACTCTATTCTGGGTGTTGCTTTTATGTTCCAAATTTGCATTCAGCTACTTCATCCAGGAAAGTTCTCTTTCTATCCATCATTTTTTTCTGTAGTATATCTTTACAAAAATGCATTAGAAAGGTTTAGAATATATGTGCAACTGAAATTGATAATAACTTCACTGTCACAGATAAAACCCTTGGTGAATCCCACAAAAGATATAATGAAAGTACGGCATGTTCGCTATGGATGGCATGAATTCTTCCCTGATGGTATTAATTTGGTTTCAGCGAAAATGTTTTTCTTTCTCTGATATTGAAGGTGATTTGCTGCTAAAATTTTTTCTGTATGCAGCTCCAAATAATATTGGTGCTGTTGTTGCACTCTGGGCACCTGTAGTATTGGTGGGTTAATGTTTTCATGATTTTAAGGAACTTGCTTCTTGGTTTGTACATGGACAAATCTATTTTCTTGACGTGAATTATGTGTTGAGCACATCTATGCAGGTTTACTTTATGGATACCCAGATATGGTATGCAATTTTCTCTACCATTTGTGGTGGATTTTCTGGTGCTTTTGGCCGTCTTGGAGAGGTAGACTAGTGCAATTTCAGATGTGTTTTAATTACCTTGGGTGGATTCATAATGAAAAATGCTGAAATTTTATGCATTGTCTGATGATTTATTTGCATTTTATGTTTATGAGCATGCTTGTTTCAACCTATTCCTTTGTATGATAACAGATACGAACACTAGGTATGCTTAGATCCCGATTCCAATCGTTGCCTGGGGCCTTCAATTCATATCTGGTACCATCTGAAAAGTCTCGAAAGAGGGGATTTTCACTGTCAAAACGCTTCGCCGAGGTAGTATCTATAGACGAGAATAGTCATAAGGTTTTTCATGCTCAGTGATATTACTTGGTTCATTCATTTCCTTGACATTTAGGTTTCTCCTAATAAGAGAACTGAGGCTGCAAAATTTGCTCAACTGTGGAATGAAGTGATCTGTAGCTTTCGAGAGGAAGACCTCATCAGTGATAGGAAAGGCCTCTTTATTCATTTACTGTTATTCTTACACTCATTTATTCCTTTGGATATCCGGCAATAGCAAAATTGATACTTTTCCTTGTTCCAGGGAGATGGACCTTATGTTAGTTCCTTACTCATCAGATCCCAGCCTAAATCTGATACAATGGCCACCCTTCTTGCTTGCTAGCAAGGTTAGTGCCACATCTTCTCCATTGCTTCCATCCTTGTTATTTGCTTGTCTTAGAGTCTCCTTGATATCCATGCAGATTCCCATTGCACTGGATATGGCTGCTCAGTTTCGATCCAAGGACTCTGATCTCTGGAGACGCATCTGTTCTGATGAATATATGAAATGTGCAGTGCTTGAATGTTATGAATCTTTCAAACTTGTCTTAAACCTTTTGGTTGTTGGAGAAAATGAGAAAAGGTCCGTTTTGGTTATTATGATTTATTCCAATCTGTTACAGTTTTCTGATTTATGTCAAACAACCAAGCACTTTCATGTCATCTATATGGATGGACGTATGCATAATTTTCTCACCCAACTGCCACATGTTGTCTGTTTTAATACTTCTAAAATTGATTTATTTCCCTATGTCTGAAAAAGAGTGAAGTGCCTATGCTATCTGAGTATACATGAACCTGCAAATGATATGCATTTCTCACGTAGGTTTGCACTCCACCCTAACACAATCTTCCTAGCTCAACTTTCGTATTGCAGGACAATCGGCATTATTATTAAAGAAGTTGAAAACAACATTGCAAAGAACACATTTCTTGCAAACTTCAGAATGCGTCCTCTACCTTTGCTTGTGAAAAAATTTGTGGAGCTTGTCAGCATTTTAGTGAGTCGAGATTTCTCCTTTCCATTGACTGTGAAGCTGACAGTTTCAACATGCACTTTTCCTCGTGCCATTCAGGAGTTGTTTTCCTCCCTAACTTTATTTTTTTCTTGTGTGTGGCAGAAAGACTGTGATTCTTCTAAGCATAACACTGTTGTATTATTGCTTCAAGATATGTTAGAAGTAGTTACACGCGATATGATGGTGAATGAAATACGGTTAGTAGATGCATGTGTTGCTCGCGTTTTCATTTTTTGTGTGTGTGTAAATTGCATTGGATAATGCTAATATCTTTTTTTATGCCACTTTCAGTGAATTGGCTGAGCTTGGACATGGCAATAAGGATTCTGTCCCTGGAAGACAATTGTTTGCAGGCACAGGTTCAAAGCCTGCTGTGGTATTCCCTGCTGTGATTACTGCACAATGGGAAGAACAGGTATAGAAGATTACTCTCTTTTTTTTTGAAATTTTTTATAAAAACTAAGGATGGGTACTTTTGCAGATAAAACGGTTATACCTCCTATTAACAGTAAAGGAGTCTGCCATTGATGTGCCTACAAACCTTGAAGCACGAAGAAGGATATCATTTTTCGCAAATTCTTTATTCATGGACATGCCACGTGCACCTAGAGTCCGTAAGATGCTCTCATTCAGGTATACATATTTTGGCCTTCAAGTCCACCTATTAAAGTGTAAAATGGTTTCGGGATATCTGGACCTGTATTCAACAAACAGTTGGGTCAGATGAGTAAAAGGTGGTGAATGTGAAAATGGATGTGTAGCTATTCTGTCCTGTTACCTTCTTGCATCCATATCAGTTCTCCAACTTCTTTGTCAAGGGCAGGGAAAAGATATGGGGTAACTGATATTTACACTTATCTATTCTATGGCCAATTATTTCCAGTTATATTCACGCTTTTGAGTTACCTTATTTTCTTTGCTAATCTTTTAGGTGATGCTCAATCCTAATCTGTGGACTTTTGACAACTTCCTTGCATTCTGTCATTAGCTACTGGCTCAAATAAATCAGAAAAGTATCTTCTTTTTTGGCAAAAAACATTTTGAGGAGAATTTTGTGTCATTGTTGCTTATAGTCTAGAAGATTGAGTTAGGACAATTTGCTGGACTGTAGGCTGTCCTTCATCATTTTAAAAAAAAAGGAAAAAGAAAGATCAAAGACATAGGTTTGAAATGAATAATCTTTTACAGGCATGATATCATTGTATCTATTTTCATTGACTTCTTCTGGTCCTAGTTATCAACTCAGCATGGCATTTGCAGTGTATTAACCCCGTACTACAGTGAAGAAACAGTCTACTCCAAAAATGATCTTGAGCTAGAGAATGAAGATGGCGTATCAATTATATTCTACCTACAAAAGATCTTCCCAGGTTTTCTGTTTTCCAGAATGCACATCTGTTGATTGCTTCTTGGACTAATTTATTGATTTGTTGCTTTTGTTTGCAATTTGATCTAACTTTGGTAGATGAATGGAACAACTTTAAGGAGAGACTTAATTGTGAATCGGAGAGTGATGTTTGGGGGAATGAAGAGAATGTCTTGCATCTTCGTCACTGGGCCTCACTGAGAGGGCAAACACTATGCAGAACAGGTAGGTAGCTCTTACATGTTCTTTTGTTTCCACATTTTTCTTCAAGTACAAGTTTGCTCCCAATTTATACAATTGTCTTGTTTCTCCAGTTAGGGGTATGATGTATTATCATAGAGCACTGAAGCTCCAGGCTTTTCTTGACATGGCATCTGAAAGTGGTAAGAAGATAGAAGAGCTTGTATGTTGCTTTTATGAAGCAAATGCTTTTCCTTAGGAAGTTTCATGTCTTCTAAAATTCTGAAAATTGGCAGAGATACTGCAAGGGTATAAAGCTGTCACTGATCCATCAGAAGAAGAAAAAAAAAGCCAGCGATCTCTTTCTGCACAACTTGAGGCTGTGGCAGATATGAAATTCACATATGTTGCCACCTGTCAAAACTATGGCAATCAGAAACAATCTGGAGATCGCCGAGCAACGGACATTTTGAACTTGATGGTTAAGTATGTAAACATTTCCATTTCACTTCTGTGATATCCTTTCATGATGGACATCCTCAATCCACCATAATGCACATGGTTCTCATCACGCACCATGTTTAGTGTTTATTGATGATATTTATGATAAAAAACAGCATTGAAGCATATTAATGTATAGTTTAGGAGCTGTTTTTTGGAATATTGTTTTGATGATTGCATACAACTCCTTAAAAATCACCTTTTGCTTAAGTTATGTCTGCTGACAAGGCCATTTTTTATGCCCTTTCCTCTCTCCTATGTAGAAGCTGGTTATCATGTTATCCTCCCCTCTGCACCCCACCAGCCGAAGAATATATCTTATTTCCCTTAAATCAAAGAATATGGTCCATTATAAAATGATTTTGATTGATCATGCTATTTATCATCCTTTGCGAGATGATACAACAGATTATACGAATTAGGAGGGGAAAAACTATACTCCCCAGACATTGACATATTATCTTCTTTGGGGAGTTTATACAGAAGAAAATATAAACTTTGAGACTCTTGTTTCATAGATATTCCACCTGAACTGTTTCTTTCTATTAAATCACATGCCAAATGGTCAGTGGCAGCTCACGAAGTAGGAACTTCGAACTTGTCCCTGGTACCCAAAAGGGATTAATTTATGTTGATAATAAGCAATTTTTAAATGATTAATTTATGTCGATGATAAGCAAATTTTACATGTGATAACAGACAAGATCCGAAGATTGGGAATTGACCTAATCTCACTCAGACAGAATGTTCTAGAAGAAGAAAGGGAAAAATGGGGAGGGGGGGGGAGAAATAGTTGGGAGAAAGTATGTCAAGGGAGGAATAAGGTGAAGAAAGAAACAAAAGGAAAAGAAAGGGAGAAATTTTTTGGCTTGGAAATCTTTCTGATGGCAAAGAAAATCACCTATGACCCTCCCACACTGGATGGTTGAAATCGAGGATCACCGGGGAAGAACCTATTCAGCTGCTGAGGAGCAGTTTAAGTTGCTTAATGAAAGGAAACCTTTCAAAATTAGAAAAAAATGGATTTCAATAAAAACACAGCTAAACATTAGAGTCATGGTGGTATCTGGCAGCACAGCTGATACTATGAAACGTTCGACAAAGAGAAAGGAAAAAAGCAAGCTGATAAAACTAGCATGTGCCAGCATATTAGCCTCACCAGTGACCAGTGGTATGAATTTCTGTGCAACAATTTGTTCCTGGCAATATTCAGCATTTTGTACTTGGTGAAGTTCATGGAGCTGTCCACACTCCACGTCAATATCTTACGGCTGAGAGTGGACAGAGCACTATTCTTTTAAACAACTTTTTGTTTTTATTTATATTTTGACTGTTCTGACATGATCCGTCGTGCAGTCTGACTTAGACTCTGTTGTTTGTATAATGATAAACATGGGGTGCATCACTCGTAAACAGAACCATAGGCTTTGGTACCATATTCAAGTTATTAGGCCGTCCATCTTAAATTTTCAGCACAAAGAGTGGAGAGGGCACTGTATTCTATTCATATATTCTTTTTTAGCCCTTAACCAATATGGAAATATCATTAAGTCGTAACATGCCCATCATATGCTGGCTGACCTAGACTCTTGTCATATAGACAATGACAAACATGGGCCAAAGTTTATTAGGCCATCTAAACTCAAACCTGATGACTTTGGGGAGTCTAGGTCAACCTGCATGTAAAGGGGCATGTTAGAATAGTTCTACATGGTGTCATGAGTCATAACATGTCCCTCATATGCTGGCTGACCTAGACTCTTATCATATAGGCAATGACAAACATGGGGTGCATAGCCTAAGAACATAGTCATAGGCTCTAGTACCATGCTAAAGCTTATTAGGCCATATAAACTCAAATCTTAAGGCTGAGAGTGGAGAGGCCATCACTATTTTAAATATATTTTGTTTTTGTTTTCACACCATGTGGAACTATTCTGACACCCCTTTAAATGCAGGCCGACTTAAACTCTGCCATGTGTACAGTGACAAACATGTGTTGCATGGCTCAGAAACGCAATCATGGATCTCTTACATGTGTATAAATATGAGACTATGAGAGAGAGAGAGACAGAAACTGTAACAGAGATTTGCAGCTGTAGTTCTGTTAATTGCAGACCATAGTTGTCAAGACGTTCTAGGCAACCAGGTGTTGTCATGGGCCTAAGGTGCCATCCCACCTTTTTGCGTTTTTATGTCCTAGGAAGGCAAGCAAGGCACCCACCTAGGCAAGCAAGGCACCTGGCCTGTGCCCATAACCATGAAAGGATCCATTTTAAAATGAATCATGTTAAAACCCCTCCCCAACTTTACCTCTCTATGTGTGTGTGTATGTGGTGTTCTGTGTATCACTGTCACTGATGCCCCTACCCTCACGCTTTCTCTGTTACTCCATCTTTCCTCACTTTCTCTCTCCACCTGAGCCCAGAGGGGGCTCTACGATAGGGGGTGCTCTTTCTCTCTCCCTCTCTTTCACACACACACGCACGCACACAATGAAAGCAAAAAAAAAAAAATGCAAAGCACATGCATACACATAGAACACGGCCATGAACTTGCCGTCTAGGTGGGCATTTAGGTCCTTGGGGGCCTCAAGCTTCCTTGAGTCGCCTTAACACCTCAACAACTATGTCATAGCCCCATTAAACCCTATTTTCTTCATATTTGTGTTTTACAAGATAAAAAACATAACTGCCCCTATGGCTAGACGGCCAACATAACAATAAATGCAGAGAAAAAGATTCACAGGACAAAAGACTAAAGCATCCCTGTTAGAGATAACCACTTTCTACAGTACTGAAAGGTAATCTCATTATGATCCTTACAATCAATGGGGACATCTGAAACTATGTTTTCCCCTTTCTTCCACGAAATCAAACGGCAGTTTTATTTTCTTCTGTCCACCTTGTTTGCTTACATTAGCTCTAGTCAAACTTTCCCTTTCATTTACATAGTGGAACATTTTGATGCCTGCTGTTTGCCTACTCTCTTTCCCTCATGTAACATGTGATGATTCCATCCATGCACGTGTAAAAATACTACCAAGGTTCTCTCCTTTGAGTTTCAAAATGGATGCCTCACTCTCTAATGAGGTCATCGTTGCTTTAGGTCAAAACTCTATCTTGTTGTGGAAAAGTGATATTTAAGTTTTAAATTTATGAAATCCAGGTTTGTAGTCAGGAACTATGTCTTGACACTCATCTAATCTGGTTACTGTAACTATTCAGATCCTAAACTATTCCCACATTGGTGAGACTTTATGCAATTCTGGCATAGCTTTGTGTTACCTGATTTTTCATTACACATGCGCCTTTCTGCCCATCCACCCTGTTCAAACACACACACACTATGTGATCTTGGTTCTGACTCCATTGCCTTTTTCTGGTCGAAGTATGTCTTCTCTTTACAACAACATATTTTTCTTCATTTTCATCATTAGATTAGGTTGCCGTTTATTTGGATCTGCTTGCCATTTATTTGGGTCAGCAACATGAATTTTGCCCTGCCAATTTAGCCTATCTGAGGCCATGTTTGTAATTAAAAATATGGCCACAAGATATTTTTCTTGTTCAAAAGTAATTTTTTATTTTATAATATTTTTTGGACCATAACTTTCATCCCCCCATAGGGAAAATAAGGTAGTTTGATTGTATTCTAACGTTGAGTCAGAAGCTGCATCATCATCGGGTTTTCACCTTTTAATTTTTTTCACCACTTTCCATCATAATTCACGTTAAAATTTTGAAAAAAAACTAGATAAAATATCCATGCAAAGACATAGGTCACAGAATTCCTGCTAGGTAAGCGATGGGCATATTCTCTCGCAGCTTGCCGTATAGTCTTGTTCCCCAGATCTAACTCAAGTAAACTTATCAAGTAGGCCGCAGTCTGATAATTTTCTGAATGTGAGCTTGAGATTGTAGATGAGGCCTTCCCAATCTTGTACTCCACATGTTGTAGAGAAATCCATCATCTTTAATAGAAAAAAGGCTCAGTCTTGCATGAACCGACAATGGTACCTTGTCCTATCTGTAATTATACAAACTTTTATGGAAGTTGTTCCTCATCACTGAGATCATCCCAAGGAATATCAACAAGATCTTTTAGTTTAGCAACCTATCCATCAATAACATGAGTAATGATGGTGCCTTGTGCCACTTTCAGGTTGTTATTCTCTCGCTACCACACAGTGCACTAATAAGAGTTAGTTAAGATGGACATGGAAACAAACTTGTTGCAGTGCCACCTAATTCTCTCACTGTTATGTTTCCACCTTCAGCTCGACAAGAAATGTCATTGACAGTTGATACTGCATCATGAACCTAGTCAATCTGCCCTGCTTGATAGGAAATGGTTTTGTGAGATCACAAGAAGCAACATATGTTACACACCTCATTTTGTTTTTGTTTTGATAGACTCTTGGTGGAAGTGATGGTGCACAAGTATGACCATTTCATTTTGCACAATACACCTGTAAAATTCTCTGTTTTCCTTGTAAAGCAATGTTTGTTGCTGTTATGTAAGTGATTGATCATGTTCTTTGCATACAGTTATCCACCTCTGCGTGTAGCATATATTGATGAAGTTGAAGAAAGAGAAGGTGGGGTAGTGAAGAAGGTATACTATTCAGTGCTAGTAAAAGCAGTTGAAAACCATGATCAGGTATGTACTTTGCCTACTTAAAATGTCACAAATTGAGTGCAAAAAGTACTGACATATTATCCACTGGATAGGAAATCTACCGTATAAAGTTACCTGGTAGTGCAAAATTGGGTGAAGGAAAGCCAGAAAATCAGAATCATGCAGCAATCTTCACTCGAGGAGAGGCACTTCAGACCATTGATATGAACCAAGTTTGTAACACTGGGACTTAGGTCTTACTGCAAATTTCTCACGGACATATGTTCTAACTTTGTTCCTATTGTCTCTGAAACTGTTTAGGACAATTACCTGGAAGAAGCTCTTAAGATGCGAAATCTTTTGGAGGAATTTAATGAAGATCATGGCATACGTCCACCAACAATCCTGGGTGTCCGTGAGCATATATTTACCGGAGGGTAAGCATGCTCTCAATCTTTCATTCCTTTTGAAACTCTAACTGCCTCGTCTTTCAGGAAACTTAACATTGATCTTGATCACAACCTGCAGTGTGTCATCTTTGGCATGGTTCATGTCCAATCAGGAAACAAGTTTTGTCACAATTGGCCAAAGAGTTCTTGCAAGTCCTTTGAAGTAAGTAAAAATCCGTGGGAGCCACCCTGAATTTATGACGTTAAATATCTCTCTCATCTTTTACCTCTCAAGCTGTGGAAAAGAAAAGAAAGTTAATTTAGGGTCATCCACCATATATTAATGAAAAATCCTTCCAGCTAAAAGCTACTCAGTCAGTTGCCTATTTTCTCTGGCAATAAGATGTAGATATGATCCCCATTTTTCAATAACTTATACTGTAATAGAGGGTTCACATTTCATCATTCACTCGCCTCTCTCCGTGAAGTGCTTGTGTCTGTGTATGTGTGCGCCATTATTGTCTTATCCATGGTTACATCCATGTGTGCACCAGTATTCGCATAGTTTTCCCCCCTCTTTCCCATGTTTCATTTCCCTTTCAATGATCCTAACCTAGAGCCATACAAAATCGATGAAAAGTTCAATTGCAAGTTGGTAGGACAGTTCTACAGTGTAAGGTCTTTGCCTTTGCAAGGGTTCCTTCTTACTATGCTGTCTGATCAGTCTTGGCTTCAATGAGTGTGCAAGCTGGAATCATTCTGTCTCTAACCTAGCCCATTAATCTTCTTTCATGTCACTCTTGGACATGAAAGTGTGTATTTCAAATTTTATCCTCAGTTTTGTACAATTGGAATGGGTTTTTTGGTCGTTGTATATCTGCTTGCTTGTTTACCAAATCATATATCTTCCTGAGAGGAATTTTCCCTCAAAATTTGAAGTTCTAGACTGTGTTCTTAGATACTATATTTATTGATTACCTGTAAGGGATATGTATATCGAGCTACTAAATAAACAGTGGAAGCTGCCTATTTTTGCAAGAGCTTTCCGGGTACCATTTGAATAAAAATGCGGTACTAGCAACAGTATTTGCTAATTTTGCTTCTTGTCTGGGCAGGGTTCGGTTTCATTATGGCCATCCAGATGTCTTTGATAGAATCTTCCACATCACAAGAGGAGGTATCAGCAAGGCTTCTCGGGGAATCAACTTAAGTGAAGACATCTTTGCTGGTTTGTGCCTCCCTTGTCTCCCTGCCCACCTGCAGGTTCCTATTTTAATTTCTTGGTGTCATTTTGGTTTCCAGGTTTTAACTCAACATTAAGGCGTGGAAATGTCACCCACCATGAGTACATTCAAGTTGGGAAAGGGCGTGACGTTGGTATGAACCAAATCTCACTTTTTGAAGCAAAAGTGGCCTGTGGAAATGGGGAGCAGATTCTTAGCAGAGATATCTACCGGCTGGGTCATCGGTTCGATTTCTTTCGTATGTTGTCATGCTACTTTACAACGGTGGGATTTTACATCAGCTCAATGGTAACTATCAAAATCTCGAAGCATCTCTTTTTTTTTTTTTGCCATCTAGTTTTAAATCTAAATCTAAGTACTGTCATACAGCATGCAATAGTTTCAAGTCCAAGAGATGACATGTTTCATGGAGATCATTAAACAGAAAATCACAGACAAACTGAATAAACTAAAAAACAAGAGAAATGCACTTTGACACTCTGGTCCTTTTGAAGTGATGATAAATAGGTGGGTAGAACTTGAAATCTGTGCCCCATAAATAGCCATTTAACTGAGCATCCTCAAAGTTCATGGTCTTTGGCACCCTTTCTTTTTCTTTCCAATGTTGTCTTTCCTGACAGTTTCTAATGTACATTCATTTATATTTGCAGTTGATTGTCATTGTAGTGTATGTTTTCTTGTATGGAAAACTGTACTTATCACTGAGTGGGCTGGAAGGTGCAATTATGAAGCAAGCGAGATCAAGAGGAAACAATCCTCTTGAGGCAGCAATGGCATCTCAGTCCCTTGTTCAGATAGGTCTTTTAATGGCTCTACCGATGGTCATGGAGATTGGACTTGAAAGGGGCTTCAGAACTGCGCTGAGTGACATAATCATCATGCAGTTTCAGCTTTGTGCTGTCTTCTTCACATTCTCCCTTGGAACGAAGACTCATTATTTTGGTAGAACGGTGCTGCATGGTGGGGCAAAGTACAGAGCCACAGGACGAGGTTTCGTAGTAAGGCATGAAAAGTTTGGCGAGAATTATAGAATGTACTCAAGAAGTCATTTTGTGAAAGGCATGGAGTTGATGATACTCTTGATAGCCTATCAGGTTTATGGATCTGTGGCAACAAGCACGAATGCTTATTTGCTCATTACCTCATCAATGTGGTTTTTAGTTGTCTCTTGGTTGTTTGCACCATTCCTTTTCAACCCATCAGGCTTTGAGTGGCAAAAGATAGTCGAAGATTGGGAGGATTGGACCAAGTGGATAAACAGCCGGGGTGGTATTGGTGTGCCAGCCAACAAAAGCTGGGAGTCATGGTGGGAGGAGGAACAGGAACACCTCCAATATACAGGAATTTTGGGATGCTTCTGGGAGATTGTTCTCTCTCTCCGTTTTATCATGTACCAGTATGGGATTGTTTACCATCTGCATGTGGCAAACGGTGACACAAGTATTATGGTAAGCTCCCAAGACATACTTCTTTGTGTCTTCAGTGGTGGAATCTGCTCAATTTTATCCACCAAATGTCCTTTCTTTTTAGACAAATGTCAGACAAGACCTGATCCAAAAAAATTTCCTCGTAACCCACTAAAACATAACTGGCAAGATGGTCACTTACGTGCAATAGACAGGCAGGAGAGACTTTCACTAGGGTGGCAGCCTCCTCCTCCTACTTTCAGTATCAAAATGCAACAAACTAGAATCCATATGTCCGATCTTGGTTCATTGAAACAAAACCAGCTCATCTATTTTTTTGATTAAAAAAGCACATTTCTAGTATTTCAATAAAGCTAACTCTGTCTTGTTAGTGATTCCTTGGCTTGTTTCTATGCTCAGGTCTATGGTCTGTCCTGGCTGGTGATTCTTGCAGTGATGGTCATCTTGAAGGTCAGTTTTTAATTTAGTGGGTTTCTCGGAAGTTTAGCAAGAAGCTTTGTTGTTTTCTCTCTGAATTGGGTCTTCTGTTTCAGGTTGTGTCCATGGGTAGGAAGACGTTCAGTGCAGATTTTCAGCTCATGTTCCGGCTTCTCAAGCTGGTCTTGTTTCTGGGCTCCATTGGAATTCTGGGAATCCTATTTACACTCCTTAATCTTACAGTTACTGACATTTTTGCCAGCATTTTGGCTTTCATGCCAACAGGATGGGCGTTGTTGCAGGTAAACATTTGCCCGTTTCCTTAAGATATGTATGCGGTCAGCTTTGTTGTGGATTACCTTGTGGGATGCAACGTTGCCAATTCTTATGAAACATTCAACATGACCTGGGAGATCCTGCTAATAAATTGGTATTGCTTTTAATATAAAAACAGAACTCTTGATGCCTTAAGAGAGAGGTAAATTAATGCTACACTTGTCTGCCATAACCAGCTTGCTATAGTTAATTTCAAAAAAATCTTTTATTTATCAAACATGTTGATAACCAATGTTACTTATAACAGAAGCAAACGACTGCTGGAAGTATCGGGTGCCGCAACTTTTCTTGTTGGTAGCTGTAGCTTACACAGATTTTCTTAGCTTTTCTCTTCGTCTTTGTGCCTGGAGCAGATAGCGCAGGCATGCAAGCCAGTGATGAGGGCCCTCGGACTGTGGGGCTCCGTCAAAGCTCTAGCAAGGGGATACGAGTATATCATGGGGCTGGTAATATTTGCACCTATTGTTGTCCTGGCATGGTTCCCGTTCGTTTCAGAGTTCCAGACAAGGCTGCTCTACAACCAAGCATTCAGCAGAGGGCTGCAGATATCTCGTATTTTGGCTGGTGGGAGGAAGCAAAAATGAGCTGTTGGATACTCTTCGGAGGGAACAAGGGAGCTGGGGCCTGGAGGAACCCCGCCAGATGAGATGCTTCTATCTTCTTGAGATGCACAAAGATATATTTTTACGCAGTCTCTCTACCTTCTGCTTGCAGATGCTTTCTTGTAAAGAAGCCATATGTAAATCGTATAGTAGTTTTACATCCCAATAAACTCGGTTTTGGGCAAGAGGATGTTCTGTGGTCTATGTGGTATGCAGCAGATAATTGTCTGCATGTGCTCCTCTCTCTCTCTCTCCCTCTTCCACCTTTTCTTTCCTTTTCGCGCGCGCGCGCGCGCGCCTGTATCTGCTCGTGAGGGTTGTTGGAAGGGTCATTGTTTGAGCCATCATCAAACAGACGGATTACCTTTCAAGCTTTTTGGGCTTTATGGCATGCATCTCTCGGGTGATGTTTCGTATCAGAGTAAATTATGACGAGAATTGACGTATTTTATTTTAAATTAATATTTTTTGTTTTTATATGTGTTCAATATATGATAGCATAAATATGTCATTTTTTTAATTATGTGTTTGTCGAAAAATAGAGAGTTAATTGAGGATGATAGTCAAAAATAAGAGATTTTTACATATTAATCTTTATAAATTTGATGAATTATTGATTAGTCTCTCAAATTTGATTATTATTTTAATAGTCTTTATAATCTTAATCGTTACACGTTTAAATCTTTACCGTTCATTCGATTAATTAAATTATAATTATTTTATACTCAAGGGAAGAAAAGGAAAATATCAACTTACCCAGGGTTAAGTTTAAGTCTAGGCCGTTCATTTCGAACCCCCTCCGGTTCACCTCCCCCTCCGGCCTCCTCTGATTCACCTCCCCCTTCGACCCCCCTCCGGTTCACCTCCCCCCTCCCCCCTCCCCCCGTGACCCCCCTCCGGCCTCCTCCCCCTCCCCTGCTACCCCCCCCTCCCCTACGACCTCCCCCCTCCACCTCCACCTCCGGCCTCCCTGCCCTTGCGACCCCCCTCCGGCCTCCTCCTCACCCTCCCCTGCTACCTCCTCCCTCCACCTCCACCTCCGGCCCCTTGGCCTCATGGTAGTGGACCGCCCCCCCTCCGGTCCCCCCCCCCCCCCGTCTGCTACCATTTTGCCCGCATTCATGGGCACGATGGCTGCTGTACAGCTCCGGCTGCTACCATTTTGCCCGCATTCTGTTCCACTCGCTCCTCGTCCACCTCCCCGTCTTCCTCATCTGTTCCCCTCCCTGCAATATTTTCCTCTAGAGCTTCCATTCAGATTCTGCAGCAACCATCGCCAAACTCCCCTTTACCCAGGAATAGCTCCCTGCGGGTTGTGTTCGGAGAATCTCCGAGGGTCGCGGAAGCTGTCGGCGACGCAGCGGCGGCATATCTCTCCGGCGCCACGACCTGCAGTGTTGCGAGGAACACTGTGCCCTCGGCTCAGGCACTCTGCAATCTTGCACCGGGACATGCAGGTGTGATGGGTTTGAATACACCGACTTATGTGTATGAACAAATCGAGACTGATCGAATAATGCAGCGGAAAAATCAATCAGAACACAACCACATGAAACACCAGGATTTACGTGGAAAATCCCTCCAATGCGAAGGGGAAAAATCACGGGCAAGGCACATGAGAAAACTTCACTATGAACAATAATGAAAGTACAAATAACTCAAATCTCTTACCAAGACTTGAGTTTGATTACAAGAGAGCAATTGGGATATAAACACAACTGAACTCTCCTACTCGATCACGGCAGAACACACTGCAAATCTGATCTTCCCTGTAGTGAGAACCATGTTCAGCTGATGGAGATCTTCCCTGCTCTTCTTCTTCTTCTTCTGCAACACCTTCTTCTCGAAGCTACAATAACTCCTCTCTTCCTCTCTTGATGGCCTCCTTGAAATCACCTTGGATCTTAGGTTTTAGATCCCAATAAGATGTTTTATACATCTAGGATGGTCAAGGGACAACCCAGGGACCAGATCCACCAAACCTACCAAATCCCATGACTTTTGAGATTAAATAAACCAAGTAAAAGATTTATTTTTGGACATGGAACAAAAGGTCAAACATGGCTGCCTCGGGGCTGCCGGTCGACCGGACCTACAGTGGCGGTCGACCGAAAATTCTCAGACATCAGGATCTTTACTCCCTGGCAAAACCGGTCGACCGGAAATGACCCGGCGGTCGACTGGTTTCCGTCGACCGGAAATTCCCTGTCGGTCGACCGTTAGCTGAAAATGGGCTACGTGCCCAACAACCTCCCCCTTCAGCCCATAAGGGAGGCTGCCCCGTGACTTCTCAGTGTGTAGTCATGCCGACCAGTCGTCGGCAAATCTCTTGCCTTTCTTTTGGCAAAATTTTCGTCAACATGTCTGCCCCATTGTCGTCTGTGTGAACTTTCTAGAGCTTCAGCTGCTTCTCTTCAAACACATTTCTAATCCAGTGGTATCTGACATCTATGTGCTTTGACTTGGAATGAAGAGTTTGGTTCTTGCATAGGTGGATGGCGCTTTGGCTGTCACAGTACACCACATAGCTTTCTTGTTTCAGCCCCAATTCATGTAAGAATTCTTTCATCCACAACATCTCTTTGCAAACCTCTGTAGCAGTAATATATTCCGCCTCTGTGGTGGAGAGCGCAATACACATTTACAACCTGGATTGCCATGAAACAGTTCCCCCTGCAAAAGTAAGAACAAAACCTGATGTGGACTTCCTTGTATTAATATCTCTTGCCATATCTGCATCTGTGTAACCTGTGAGAACAGGTGATCCACCCCCAAAACTTAAACAAATTTTGGAGCTACCCCTGAGATATCTTAGGATCAACTTCACTGTTGTCCAATGCTCCTTTCCTGGATTTGCAAGAAATCTACTAGCAACACCCACTGCATACGCTATATCCGGCCTCGTACATACCATTGCATACATCAGACTTCCGACTGCTGAAGCATAAGGGACTTTCTACATTTTCTCCTTCTCCTCTTCATTTGTTGGACTCTGCTCTGAGCACAACTTAAAATGACCTGCAAAAGGAGAACCAACTGACTTTGCATTGCTCATACTAAACATGTCCAATACCTTCTCAATATATTTCTCCTGTGACAACCATATTTACTTGGCTTTTCTATCACGAGAAATCTGCATGCCTAGTATTTGCTTTGCTGGCCCCATGTCCTTCATTACAAAGGACTTGCTAAGTTCCTTCTTCAGCCTGTCAATCATAGACATATCTTTCCCAAGGATAAGTATGTCATCAACATATAATAAGAGAATAATGAAATTCTCACCAAATCATTTGATGTATACACAATGATCTGAAGCCGTTCTTTTGTATTCATTCTCAGCCATAAATGAATCAAACTTCTTGTACCACTGCCTTGGAGCTTGTTTCAGCCCATACAAGCTCTTTCTCAATATGCAAATAAAATTTTCTTTACCTGTGACTTCGAATCCTTCTGGTTGCTCCATATACATTTCCTCTTCTAAATCACCATGGAGGAAAGTTGTCTTCACATCCAGCTGCTCAACCTCTAAGTCCAGGCTAGCAGCAAAACCTAGAGCAACACGAATAGAAGACATTTTTACAACAGGAGAGAAAATTTCTTCAAAGTCAATACCTTACTTTTGACCGAAGCCTTTTACAACCAATGTGGCCTTATATTTTGGTTGAGAACATTGCTCTTGAGTCTTCAGTTTGAAAACCCATTTGTTCTTCAATGCCTTTCTTCCCTTTGGTAGTTGCACCAAATCATAGGTGTGGTTCTTCTGTAGAGCATCCATCTCTTCCTGCATAGCTTCTAACCACTCATTCTTCTGCTCACTTTGCATTGCTTCTTGATAACACTCTGGTTCACCTGCATCAGTAAGTATTACATACTCATCTCTAGGATACCTTTTGGAAGGCTAATGTTCTCTGGAAGATCTTCTCAGCTGAGGTTCTATAGGAGGTTGCTCCTCATCTGCTTCCTGCTCTACATGTTCTGCATGTAAGTCAGCATCTACCTCTGCATCATCTTCCTGCTGATCTCCCCCATCACCCTGACATACTGGAGGGGAAATTAGATCACAATCTGCTAAGCCTTCTTCAGAAGCCTTGGGTGGTACCTTTTTCTTGAAATCTTCAAAGGTTTGATCTTCAAAGAAGATCACATCTCTACTTCTGAATACTTTCTACTTTTTTGGATCCCAAAGCCTGTAACCAAATTCATCACGTGAGTACCCAAGAAAAATACATTATTTTATCTTACCATCCAACTTGGACCTTTCAATGTCTGGGATATGTGCAAATGCATGACAACCAAACACTCTCAAATACTTGTAGAAGACATCTTTTCCTGACCATACATGTTCAGTGACATCACCATCTAGAGCTGTACAGTGTGACAAGTTGATAACATCAACTGCGGTCCTCAATGCCTCATCTCAAAATGTTTTGGGTAGCTTGGCTTGTGAAAGCATGCATCCGATCTTTTCCATGATGGTGCGGTTCATCCTCTCTGCAATTGTATTGTGCTGAGTGTAGACACGCCATTCTTAACGTCTCCTGAGAAAGTCTCATATTACTATACGACGCCCCGCGATGACTTACGCATTTCGAATCACTTGAGTACTTCCTTTTCTTGGGTCTTCTTCTGCCTTTTTCGACATCCGGAATCGTCTCGTCACGGCATTCGGACGGCATCAACACCAGTCAGACGCATCAAGAGGTTCCGGAACCAAGAAGGTGTCTGCCGGGCAGCCGCCGATTGAGGACCCGGGTGGGTTTTAATGGGGGCGTCCAGGCCCCTGGACGCCCCCATATTTTTAATTTTATTTATTTATTTTCTCAGGGCCCAAAACTAAATAAAAAATATATATATTAATGGAGGCGTCCAGGCCCCTGGACGCCTCAATAAAAATAAAAATAAAAAATGTGTGTAAAATGCCAGTTGGCATAAAAAACAAAAAAATAAATAAAAATATATATATATTAATGGAGGCGTCCAGGCCCCTGGACGCCTCCATAAAAATAATTATAAAAAAATCAAAATGCCAGCCTTGGCACAAAAGATAAATAAAAAAATAAAATAATATATTTATGGAGGCGTCCAGGCCCTTGGGAGGCGTCCAGGCCCCTGGACGCCTCCATCAACTCTCTCACGGGCGCCGGCCACCGAACGACGGTTTGTCGTGTGTGAAAAAATCCAAATTATAGAGACGTCCAGTCAACTGGACGCGCCCATTTCTGAATCACGAGGCGCCGCTCACAAAACCACGCGTTGTGCCAAACCGCATGCGGCCGTCGTCGGTTTTCGGTGGACTTGTTTGAGGCGTCCGGGGCCCTGGACGCCTCCACAAAAGTATTCCAAAAAATATATAAAAATGAAATAAAATATTAATTCGGCCCTGATAGAGGTGTCCAGGGTCCTGGACGCCTCCACCCTCCGGAGCCCTATAAATAGAGGCCCACCCCCTCAGTTCTGGGGGAGCTTCGAAGTGATCCGATAGGCTGCCGGAGCCCAGAGGCTACGGAGTCATTTTCTAACCCGTGGGTTCTTTTGTAGGTGGAGGTTCTGTTGGCTTCTCGGGTGCTCACGCTCGCGAGAGGAAGGTCGTCTTCATCCACCGCGCTTCCACGTCGTCCCCACGCTGCCGGAGCTCCGCCGGATTTCACCATCGGCACATCCAATAAGCCAATTCTTTCCTTTTCTTCGTAGTTCTTTTGCATTCATCATCTTGCATCCCCTATCCCCCTTCATAAGGGCGTCTTTTCTTATACACTTCTTACATCCATCATCTCATTTTCCTCCTACTCGAGTCCGAGAGGGGTTTAAAAGATAACACCAACCAGGTGTGTGTCTTGCCATCATTTCATTATTTTTATCGCAAGGATTTGAATACTACACCTCCATCTTTCTAATCCACTTGTCATTTGTTTGTCGTTGTTTTGCAAGGGTAGCCGAGGAAAGCCCTCTCCGTCGACCGACCGGAGGGAGAGGAAGAAGCAACCCGCCATCTCCCGCTCTTGAGGTAGGCGCGATCACTTTCTTATTTTGGGGTCTTTCGGCCTCTGGCGATCACATCTTATTTTCGAGGCCGCGGCGAGTCACTTCCCCAATGGCCGTTTAAATTTCCGTTCTTATATTCCCTTTATATTCTGTTATATTCTGCTCATATTCTCGAGGCCGCGGCGAGTCACTTCCCCAATGGCCGTTTAAATTCACATACGTTATATTCTTATCTGTTTATGTTCTCGAGGCCGCGGCGAGTCACTTCCCCAATGGCCGTTTAAATTCCCGCTCTTTGTATTCTCTTTATATTCTGTCATCATATCATTTGCTCATATTCTCGAGGCCACGGCGAGTCACTTCCCCAATGGCCGTTTCAATTCTTGTTATTTAATTTCTACACCATTCCCGTCCCCCCGAGGCCGCGGCGAGTCACTTCCCGCTACGGCCGTTTAACCCCCATATCTTGCTATATCACACTTGTCCCGCTCGCCCCGCCGGAGCAATCTCCCGTGGTGGCCCCTTCTCTCTCTTCTCTTATTTCTGTGTTGCAGCAAACAAACACCAAAAAAAGGAGCCCACGCGACCCGCGTCTTCTCGCTCTTCCCCGAACCGCGTGACATCGCTCACAGATTGGCGATCACGGTGGGACGTCTACTGCTTCCTTTCGGCTACCCTTGCAAGTTCGGCACCACCCGTGCCTCTCCACTTTGGCGCCCGCGCGCGCCGCGCGCCCGCGTTGTGCTCACGGCAGCACTATCAGTTGTGATTAGTTGTTTGTTTATTATATGTCTGTTATTTCTGTTATTTTCTTACTCTATATATCTGTCAGCATTCCATTGCATACATCCATTCCTCTTTTCTATCCTTTTTTCATTTTTTGAGGATCACCCTTTCCCGGTGAAGGAAGGACTCTCCGTTTGGGAATTCCTCTCAACGGACTAGAATCTCCTACACTGGGACCTCCGTAAGTCCCCGACATCGAAGAATCTCCTCTTCGTTCACTGGGCTAGTTGTACCATTGAAGTTCCCCGGAGTTAGTCATTTCATTCGTGGTGAGACGAGAGACCCTAGCTGACACGGCGGTGAAACAAAAATAAACTAGGGTCCCCATTTTGTGTGAACTTCGGATCTCGCTAAAAACATAAAAAAATCATCAAAATCAAAACACAAAAAAGGGCGTAAAGGCATCCACTTGTTTGACAATCTCTGCTACCTACTTGCTAGTGTATGTTTTTACGTTCTGGGAAAACTGTGAGCATGTCTCACGAGTCTTTTGAGGAGAACCACCTTAGCCGTGGTTTGTCAGCCGACCCGCGAGTCTATGCTATGGACTCGGGTCCTTCTCATGACCCCTCGCATGAGGTACAGGTTATTGCCGGGGACACGTCCCCACTACAGGATATCACTTCCTTACTGGGCATCCTCGCCAACACGGAGCTTACCTCTGAACAGCTCCGGGCCTTCCAGGCCATTCTAAAGGGGAAATCTGTTTCCCCCACGTCCCAGGAATCAACTCCGGCCATCGCACCTCTCCAAGAGTCCGTGCAGGCCATTCCATCTCCTTCATTGGCGCAAGCCATCCAGTCCCCCTCGCTTCAAGGTCAAGCGAGCCAACAACCACCCTCATTCCAATTCCCGTCACAATCTCAAACTCCCGTTGTTCCCCACACACCGCTTCAGCCAGGGCCAACTGTCGGTGGTCCGACAGCTCCCTCTCATTCGGGGTTTCCCCCTCAAGTCTCCGGGAGACAGTTTCTCCCCCAGTGGCAAGTGCCACCTTCACCTCCAGAGGAGCTCGCCCAATCGCTCCTCAATAGGTTCAATCGCATGGACGAGTAGTTTCAAAATCTGAGAAGGATGGTGGACGTGAAAGCCACCCCGGAGGTTGCTTTGCCAATCCTTCCCGTCATTCATCTTCCTCCCTCCGAAATGCCCACGTACCGCAGATACAATGGTACCGGCAACCCCTTCATTCATCTCAAGGACTTCATGTATGAGTCCTCCTATTGGCAAAATGATCAAAGGTCCCTGGCATACCTCTTTCGGAGATCATTGGATGGTCCTGCGCTTGAGTGGTTCTATTCTCTGGAGCCCCGCGAGGCCGAGAATTTTGAAATAGTCCAGAGAAGGTTCTTTCAGAAATATAGGGATAGGGTCGGTCCCTCACTCTCCATTACCGACCTAGTGGCCGAAAAGATGAAACCCGACGAGGATTTTGTCCGATATGCTGATAGATGGAGGTCTCTGGCGGAAAGAATAAGGGATACCCTCTCTGAGCCCGAACAAGTGAAGATGATTGTGTCTAATGCAACCCCACAGTTCAGACACGTCCTGGCCATGAATAAACTTACTACAATGGAGGAACTCTATGAAAGGGCCCGATACATCCAAACCCAGCTAAAAGACTCCCCCATCATGAACATGTTTGAGTCGCCGAAGCCCAAAGTGGTCAGAAAGACAGGCGCTGGTGTCCCGGGCGGAGCCACAGAAGGGGTCGTGACAAATGAGCAAATCAGTGCGGTCAACAATGCCAACTATGCAGTCAACCCAAGGCCTCCACAAATGCCCCGACTTCCCCTTCAACCAGGTCCTTTCCCTCTTCGTCCTCCACCCCAAAATAATCCACCCCAGGATAATATGCCTCCATTACGCCAACCCCAGCAACAACAACCACAACCTCAGCAACAACAACCACCGCTTCAGTACAACTAAGTTCCACCCCCGGGGAACTATGGTCCCCAACAGCAACAAAGGAGGCCGCTCGGTCCCAAGAGAGCCTACTATCCACCATTGCCGGAAACCTTAGCAGACATTTTTAATGCCCTCATGGCATCAAACCAACTTGCCCTACCCAGAGAAAGGCCCGCGTGGCCCCCCAATGTTGATACCTCCAAATACTGTGTCTACCACAGGCAGCCGGGACACACAGTAGATTACTGCTTCCATTTCAAAGATTACATCCATGATATGAATGATGAACATCAAATAGATTGGGATGAGATGAGACGATACGTCGCGGCTCTCAAGGCTAGGAGACCTCCTCATAGGCCACAGCAGCAGTTACAACAGCAACAGCAACCACAACAGCAACAGCAGGCTCAGCAGGCCCCACAACAACAGCCCGACATGGGCATAATCCAGAATCCATTACCAGAGCACCAACAGCCCAATCATCAGGTTAACCCCATCTCCTCCTTCCCGGAAGTCGGGAGAGAGCAGGTGTGGCACCAGGAAGGTACCTCCATTCTTTCTACCTCCAACCCTATCGTCATGCAACCCCCTCACCTTGCCCGGGTAGCACCTCTCTCTCATCAACCCGCGTCAGTATCACCATCACCATTTCCACTACCATTACGCCCTCTCATCCGCACCCCGACCTCCTATCAACCGACACTCTCCACTACGCCTTCACACCCTCTCATCTTCTCTCACTCCCCCACTTTACCATCCACCTCTACCACATTTACCCCTACGCCTTCTAAACCCCTTATCATCCGTCAGCCATACATAACCCCGTCTTTCTCCACCGTATCACCACTAATGCCTTCAAAACCACTCATTAACCATCACCCACCTCAAAATCATTGCCCACTTCAAGCCCTACCCACTCCTACTTCGTCTCCACCGCCACCTTCTAGACCCCTTATCCTTCATAATCCGCGCAATATCCCCTCTACCTCCACCATGCAGCCACCTAACAAACCCCTTATCAGAATCCCTGCTCCCGTTATCACCCCTGCTTCATCGACCATTCCTCCACCACTACCCCTCAAACCTCTGTTAAAACCCACTGCTACCCCCACAGAGGTACAAAAGCCGCAGGCAATGGTGCTCCGGAGTGGAAGGATTTTCCACAGGGTTTTCCCCCACAACAGTCAGAATCTTGAACAATCTCAGCCAGAGAAGGATGATGCAGAACAACCAGAAAGAGCTATCCCTGGAACACAGTATGATCTATTAAAACATTTGGACAAGACGCCTGCTCGGATCTCCATCCTGGAGCTTCTTCAAAAATCCACATCCCACCAGGCAGTCTTAATGGAGTACCTTCAAAGGGTCATGGTGAATGAGGACCTCCCTGTAGAAAAGATCTCTACCGTCCTGACCCCAACAGACACACAACCGGTCATCATGTTCACAACTACGAGCTCGCTCCCAAGGAAGCTCGGAAATATGCATTGTGCATTTCAATAAAAATCAATGGGGTATCCATAAACCCATGTCTTGTGGACACGGGTGCGTCCATAAATGTGATCTCCATGAGCACTCTTCAGTTGTGTGGGGTCAACGAGGAACAAATAAGACCTTCCTCGATCACGGTCACGGCTTATGACAATAGCAAAAGGCCGCCGCAGGGGATGATTATTCTGAAGGCAGAACTAGGCCCCATGTCAATTCCCACGGAATTCCATGTCCTCGACATGGACCCCACATTCAAGGCTATACTGGGTCGCCCTTACATCGAAGCCATGGACGCTGTGCCTTCCACCAACCATCAGTGCCTGAAGTTTCCTTACAATGGGAGAATTATTCAAGTGGTCAGTACACCTGTCCTTCACACAGTGGATGCTATCAACACCTCTCTGCCCTCTGTTTGGCCGTCTCATCGGCCCATATTGTCACTGCTGGATGTACGTGATTCATCTCACGTTCCACTAGCACCGAAGGAGCCGGTCAGGACAACCGCAACATCATGTCTCCCTTTTCACTCCAAAGGTTGGGAGATTATGAGGAACATCGGCTATCAACAGGGTAAAGGTCTGGGCGCACAATTACAGGGTATGCTCAAACCGCCAAAGGAAATTAGGCCGAACCGTAGGTTTGGCCTAGGCTTCAAAGGACCATTCAGGGCGGATTGGAAGCCCCTCACATGGACTCTATCAAACCACTTCAACAGAGGGCCCGTTGTTCAGATGGGAGATCACCCACGAGAAGCATATGGAGGATCACATGCTGTATATTTGGCTGAAAAATGTCCGAGGATCACCAAAAGAGGCAAGATCAAAGATCTGAAATGCGAGTGGGACAAATGGTTCGACATACGGGACATTTCCGTTGCACTGGAAAGGATGTTCTCGTCTCCGCAGCTTGAAGGACCACCATTGATCTCCGAAATACCAGAGAATATTACCACTCTTGCCAAGGTTCCAAACTATCCTCGTCCTCGCCAGAAGGACCCTGTCATCGACGGATCTTCATCCGTCCTCAACATTACCGTCGACGGCTCATTAGCCGCCATCTTCTCCATCCACTCGTCTCAGCCTTTGCTGATATCTTCTTCCTGGGCCAGACAATTGTCTGATGATCTTCCCAGATCCCCTTCTCTGTTTACATACCTACGCGGGCTTTTCAACCCGCGCCAGGTCTTCAACCATGATCTGCTCTATGAGCCTCACAATCCTCTAACCATAACCACTTTCCTCTCTCCTCCAATCTCTTTTCACTGCTTTGTCATTAAAAATGAAAATGAAAAAAAAAATGTCAATTTTTAAACTCCCCAAGAACACATCTTCGTTGAGGAAACCTCCTACATCTCCCACGGGTGCGTACCGCCTTGCGGACCACCCGTCCAAGGTCCGATGAGCGACCTTTTCTACCCCTCCTCTGAGGGGTCTTCTCCTGTACATTCTACACCATCCTCTTCGTCTTCCTCTTCTTCTGTAAATATTGTCAGTCAATCTAGGAATGATAGGTCAAGGGTAGTACCTAGGAAGAAATCCAAGGGTAGGCAGATCCCTCGTCGATTCCTTCTGGATTTGGCCGCCAGGTGTCAGGCCCTTCTTGCCATCCCCCAGTTGTTAGAAAATCCCATCCAGCTACCCGAAATAGAATGCGAGGGCGACTGTGCACGAGATCACGGATGAAGAATGCCCAGCTGAAGATGAGGGTGAAGAATATGAGGATGCGGCGGGCGCATACGCTAGTGGAATGAGGAGATTCGACGAGCCGTCAACCGCCGTAGAAGAATCCACCAAAGAAGTCAACTTGGGAACTGAGGAAGACCCTAGGATCATCCTCATAAGTGACAACCTACCACCCTCTGAAGAAGAGGCATTAATTGAGGTTCTCAAGGAATATAAGGACACGTTTGCATGGAGCTACGAGGATATGCCGGGTCTGGATTCAACCTTGGTCGAACACCGTTTAACCCTAAAACCAGGGTCCATCTCGATAAAACAAAGGTTAAGGCGTTTCCACCCTCAGATGGCTTTGAAAATGAAAGAAGAGGTCGATATGCTCCACAAAGCCAGGTTCATTAGAGTCGTTCTTTATCCTCAATGGGTGGCGAACATTGTCCCGGTCATGAAGAAAGATGGGAAAGTCAGGATTTGCATCGACTTCCGGGACCTTAACCGCGCGTGTCCAAAGGATGATTTTCCCTTGCCTCACATTGATGTGTTGATTGATAACACGGCAGGCTACGAAACCCTCTCTTTCATGGATGGATTTTCAGGATACAATCAAATTCGTTTGGCAGAAGAGGATCAGGAAAAGACGTCATTCACTACCCCTTGGGGAACATATTGTTACGTGGTCATGCTGTTCGGATTAAAGAATGCCGGAGCTACTTACCAAAGAGCGATGATGGCCATATTTCATGACATGATGCACATATATCTGGAAGTGTATGTGGATGACTTATTGGTAAAATCAAGGACCAGGATGGAACATCCAGAAGTTTTGGCTAAGGTCTTGCAGAGGTCAAGGGAGTTTCAACTGAAAATGAACCCGAAGAAGTGTGTGTTTGGTGTGTCGTCAGGTAAATTGCTGGGGTTCATTGTGAGCAAAAGAGGGATCGAGATAGATCCCGACAAAGCCAAGGCTATCAGGGATATGCCGCCTCCCAAGAATTTGAGGGAAGTCCGAGGTTTAATCGGGAGGTTGCAGTTTATTCGTCGGTTTGTGTCCCAACATTCACAAAGGTGTAGACCTCTCTACGAGTTGACCAAGCCAGGAGTAGAATTCCACTGGAATTCTAAATGTCAGAAAGCTTTTGAAGGGTTGAAGGAATATCTGGCTAGTCCATCCGTTCTCATTCCACCCAAACCAGAAAAACCCCTGATCCTTTACGTCTCAGTCTTGGATGACTCCGTGGGAGCAGTCCTCGCACAAGCTGATGAAGAAGGTAAGGAACGGGCAACCTATTACTTGTCCAAACTTCTCAATCCCTGTGAGCAGAAGTACACCGTCATGGAGAAAACCTGTGCTGCCCTCGTTTGGGTAGTGGAGAAATTGAAGCACTACTTCTTTGCTCATGAGGTCCACTTGATTGCTCGAATGAATCCTATCAAATTCCTTCTGGAGAAAGCCGTCCTTACGGATAGGCTAGCACGCTGGCAAAGTTTTCTCTCTCAGTTCGACATCACCTACATCCAGCAAAAGGCGATTAAAGGTTATGCCATAGCCGAGCATCTCGCTCACCATCCTCTTCCCAAGTTCGATCCCGTCCAATCAGAGTTTCCAGATGAGGAACTAATGTCCGTTAACCAATCGGATGAGCCAATGTGGACACTATATTTTGATGGAGCTCTGAATTCTCAAGGGAGAGGAATCGACATCGCCCTCCTGTCGCCTGAAGGCCTCACATTCCCATTGGCATACCAACTCAAATTTCCAGTCACCAACAATATAGCCGAATATGAAGCTCTTCTAGCTGGCCTAGAACTCGCTCATTCTTTTCGTATCACTGAGTTGCGAGTCGTAGGTGATAGTCAACTCATCCTTCGCCAGGTGATCACTAAATATCGCACTCGCGATCCCAAACTCAAGCCATACCAAGAACTCACTGCTGCCTTTGCCAAACTGTTCGCCAAACTGATCTTTGTTCATGTCCCTCGTCATCAGAACATTCTCGCCGATGCCCTCGCCTCGTTGGCATCATCCATAAGGTTCCCTCTAAGAAGATGGTTTAAGTCCATTTCCATCTATAAACTTCACGCCCCTGCAATCGATGATGCTTCCTACGTAAATATCAAAGACAGGATAGCAAGGAAGATCCTGCAGGAAGATATCCTTGAGAAGAGGGAAATCATGTTGGCAGAGGCCGAAGAGGAACTGGCTGATGAAGAGAAACCATGGTTCTATGAAATTGTCAAATACTGCCAAGATCAGTCTTATCCTGAAGGGGCCACCACAGAGGACAAGAAAGCCATAAGAAGGGTGGCTCAGAAGTATACTTTGGTTGGAGGTCTACTCTATAGGAGGAGCCTTACTGGTATTCTGTTAAGATGTCTTGGTGACGATGAGGTTTAGAAATGTGTAGAGGAGACGCACTCGGGCGTGTGCGGTGGTCACGTGAATAGTCAGATGCTCGCCAAAAAGATCATTCGGCAAGGCTTTTACTGGCCCACTATAGAAGAAGATTGTGCTGTCTATGTCCGTAGGTGTGTCAAGTGTCAACTTCACGCCGATAAAATCCATTCACCATCTTCCTCACTTCATCCAATATCCTCCCCGTGGCCTTTCTCCATGTGGGCATTCGACATCATTGGTCCCCTAGGTGATCCCAATTCCCTCACCAAGCAAAAATCTTTCATCCTTACTGCGACGGAATACTTCACCAAATGGGCCGAAGCTGAAGCTTACGCGGAAATCAAGGCGTCAACGGTCTGCAAATTCGTCATAAAGAACATCCTCTCCAGATTCGGCATCCCAAGCACGATCGTCACCGACAATGGGCCACAGTTCATTTCTCAGGACCTACAGGACCTCTGCAAAAGGTACGCAATTGCATTACATCATTCATCACCTTATTACCCACAAGGTAACGGCCAAGCGGAGGCCACCAATAAAACATTGCTCAAAATCATCAAAAAAACCTGCGAGTCTAGTAAATTTTCAGACTGGCCAGAAAAACTTATCGAAGCCCTATGGGCCTATCGCACTTCAATCCGTACCCCCACCGGGCAGACTCCATTTGCCCTTACTTATGGTATGGAAGCGGTAGTCCCGTACGAGACTCTGATCCCTTCTCTCAGGGTACAATTGGATGAGGAATTTCCCCTCGACGATCGTCGTAATTCACTCCTCGCCCAGTTGGAACTCTTGGATGAGAAGCGGCTGGCCGCTGCCGAACACGCGCGTGTGTATCAAAATAGACTCGCTCGCTTTTACCAAAAGAAAGTCGTTGAGAGAAAATTCAAAGTCGGTGAGATGGTCGCAAAAAGAATTTTTGTCAAACCTGGAGGGCCGCGTTCTAAGCTCCAACCCAATTGGGAAGGACCATTTGTAATTCAAGCCGTGTACCCTGGCAACGCCTACAAGCTAGTCAACGCCGAAGGGACCGAGTTATCCCACCCTTGGAATGGGCTTTATCTTAAGAAATACTACCCTTAGCACAAAACAAAAAAATGATGAAAAGATAAAAAATATCAAAAACAGAGAAATACCGAAAACCACTAAAAATATGGAAAATGCCGATGCCTGGCAGTCACCATGTAGTTAAGTCCCTGCATCTAACCTTCATGTTAGGATAGGGCCCATTAAGGCTTGGTAGGCACCGGGTCTTGGTTTGCCAGAACCGTGAAATCCCTGTCCGACCACGTCGGCCTATGCACGCTCGAAGGAAGCTAACATGTGCTCACTTATGTATTTTATTCAAAAAAAGTCGGTAGCATCACCTACGGTGGGGCTCCACCCAGAAGATCTCTGGAAGCTGTAATCTTTATTCTTTTCTCTTCGACCAAATGAGACAGTCGGCGCCCTTAAAACGCTGAGCATGAGAAACCGAAACTCAAACCCCAAGGGCAAGAGTAGGATCCATTTCCTCGAGCATCGATCAGAGCACGAGAAGAGGGTAGTGTCCCCGCAGGCATACGAAAAGGGAGCCCACAAACGTCAAACGACTATATCTCCCTCACAAAAAGAAATACAAAATCAAAATCAAGAGAAAATCCTGGTCGTGACCGTGCCTGTTGCGATAAACGGAACCCCTCAAAGCAAAAGTCTGAATCCACAAAAGGGGCCGTGGAATGTAAATGCTCAAGATTTGGTCCGAAGTTGTCTGAAAGGAAAGAGTTAATGGGCCCTTATTCGCTCGCCGGATTAACGGCTTTGCCGGTCCTCTCAGGAGGTTTATCCCCTACACTCTTCCTTCTCCCTCTAAAGATGAAGGTTCGATGGAGTTTCTGAAAGGTGAAAACTGCCCAGGGTCTGCGACCTTATTTTAATATACACATTTGGTTGCCTACTTTGAAAAGTAAAAGCTATCGCTGCGAAGGAGTCTCCGTGTTTCTGGCTAGTCAAGACCCCTGTTTACCACCTTGATGTCTTCTTGTTTAACCTCGGGCTTAGGCCAATGCAAGCGCGTCACCTATGGGTGCGACGGCGTCTGATTCCGGGTCAGCGTCGCGCGGTTGGTCATTAGGGTTTTAGGGTGTTCCATCATATACCATCTAGAGTTGTGAGGAAACAGACCCGGGTCGGGCAAATCTTTTACCTCAAACATCTTTTGGGTGAATCCCTGTGGTCGGAAGCAACTGGGAGCCTAAGCATGGCATGACGGTATTGTCATCAGGGTAAGTCTTAGCCGGCGGGATCATCATTCGAGGGGTCTAGAGGCCCAAATCAACCTAGATGTGCACTTAGGATACCTGGGAGGTTAGTAAGAAACCCCTGTTCTCACGAAGGTTAGGTGCCATTTGGGTGCTTGCCGGGCGTTAGCAATAAAAAATTTTTATAATAAAAGTAAAAAAAATGGAAAAGAAAAAAAATGTACATATTTGCAAACAAAAACAAAAAAATCTTTTTTATGATAAAACAAAAAAATGCCAAATATAAAAAAGAAAACAAATCAATTTTTGCATGATTGCGTTTGCGTGCAGCATCTCACTTTAATACGGCTTGCATTCGTGTGCTTGCCTGTCGCATTTATCATCACCGCATCTTTCCCTTGCCTTCGTTAAATAAAGGCTTGGCCCCTTGACCAGTTATCAAGGACAGTCACAGTGACCACTTGCTTATTGAGCAAGGGGCCAAGTCAGAACAGAAATTCTGATTTATTTGTTTCAGTGATATATGCAGGGATTCAGGCAACTGAAGCAAAGGTGAAAAATAAACAAACCGAACCTTGTATTTTATTCCAAAAACCAAAAAAAATTACATCAAGTTCCGCCCTCTCTCTCTGCATTACTCGTCCCACTACTCTCCGGGCAAAACGCTCTTAAAGGTGCTACCCAACTACGAAAAGCGGTACTCCTACCGCTCTGTACTCCTCTTCCTATTCCCACATCCCGGCGTTGATCTACAGAAGCAGCAGAGAAGCTACCAACACGAAAGCCACGCTCTCGTGCTCTTCGGTAGCGCTCCTCACCATCTCTCAGCCACTGTTCAGCAAGACCAAGGCTGATTCGGAGTTCGAATAGTTGGGCCTCCATGGCCCTTCGTTCCTCCCTTTCAGTCAATCTGTTGGCTCTTTCTCTCTCTGCGTCTCTTTCTTTCTCTGCACGTTCTCTCTCGCGGTCTTCCCTCTCCAACTGGAGAGTGATCCACAGTTCTACGGCATCCCTAGAGGAGTCGTCATCAGAATGACGTCGCAGTTCCCTCTCCAGTTCTGCTATCCTAGCCTCCTTCTGCGCAGCCTTGGCAAGCGCTTCTTCCGTCTCCTTTTCCTGCCAAGTGTACCATCTCAGATACGCGATAAGGCGTAAACCAAGAGAACTCAACACTGAAACTTTTACCTGTATACAGAGCACCCCTTCTGCCTCCGCAGAACGCTGCGTGGCGTGAGCAAGTTGCTCATGAAGCAAGTCAAGTTTTGAGGTGAGAATCCACAAGCTGGAAGAGGCACCACCCACTCCCATCGCTGGGGAAGCCGCGCCAATCTGGGCATGCTACGACCGCGTGAATTAGCAGCCAACATCTGGAATCTGGGGTTTTAATTAGGAACGTACTGTACACCTACCAAGGCGCTCGTAGCTCCGCGGGCATCGCCCAACTGTTGTTCCATCTCTGCCAAGCGAGTTCGTAAATTCGCTATCATGGCATCCCGGACATCCTGCAGCCTTACAAGTCAGCATTTTCACCAGAAAATCAAGAAAAGGAGAAAGAAGAGAAGAGAAAAGGGGAAACCTACCTCCACAAGTCCCCGGGGTTGGAACCGTTCTGCGTACTTTATCCTATATAGACGCAAGTAGTCCTCGCTATCCCGCGCCTGTGATTCTACAATCGTGCCACCCCGTTGCCAGTCCTCATACTGTTCGGGGAATCGCACACGCCAGTCAATGCAGGTCGCCGGTCCCCGCGTCTTTCTCCCGATACGAGGTGGCGCAGCTGAATCCACCCATTCTTGAGCCAGTCCTAAAGTCCTCATAACTAATCGTAGCCGAAGCGGCTCGATTTCATTCAGGCAGTGCATCCACAGTTCCCGTCCGAACCGGGCACGACTTGCTAGAACCCACGGCTGGTCGGCATCGACCATGTCTGAGTAGGGCCTCCAGTTTACCATCGCTGCAGGGAACTCCTGTAGCTCCCGCCTTAGCACCATCAGTTGGTAGGTTAGGGGTGCCGCACTCATGATGGGTTCCCACCGCCTGGCTAACGGCACCACCACGGGTCGCCAATGCCGAGCTCTCCCCATAGGGAGGTAATAATAGCTCCATAGCTGCTCGGCACAGGTCATCAGTACTTTGCAAAAACACAAAAAAATACAAAACAAGCAAAACCAAAAAAATACCTGGATGAATGGTGTGAAACCACTCACAGTCATCTCACGATCCGTTTCTTGGAATAGGCCTGCAAACAAGTGTGCCAGCATGGCGGCTCCCCAGGCATAATACCCTACTCTTTCAAGGTCTGACAGCAGCTCCAGGAAGCAACATTGGATACCGTCCCCTTTCGAGCTCAGTACCAATCTCCCCAAAAGGAAGAGGAGAAATCTCCTCAAATCTATGTTGCATCTTTCCCAGTTGCCGAAATCTGTGCAGTACACGGCACGGCATCCTATTTCCATCCTTTCCATGAACTCTTCTGAGGATTCGTCGTCCCGCCGACGAGTGTCGGTGAGCCCTAATGCATCCGTGAGGGACGCCCTAGCTACCAACCTATTTTTTCGACCATCTAGGTCCAAACCCAGTAACTTCTGGGCACCTTCTCTGTAGTCCGCGTAAGTGACTCCGGTCACTGCCTCGCCCTCTACCTTCAGGCTTGTGATCCGGACCACATCCTCCAAGCTGGGCACCATGTGCCCCCAGGGCATCAGGAATGCCCGACTCACTGGGTCCCATCTCTCACACAAGGCTTGGATCAGGACCAGGTCGAGCTGGATCGGCTCGATCCGAAGGAAGGTACTAAATCCCATCACGTCTAGCCTCGCCTTCTGAAAATCTGGGAGGCCCCTGTACGCTGCTACTACCAACTCCCATAAGATTTGTGATTTCATCACAACCTACACATACAAGGAATGGGGGTGAGGTTTGGTCAGAAGAAAGGAAGAAAGAATGGGAAAAAGGGCAAGAAAACTTGACTTACGAGTTGTGATTGGGCCCTTTCGCTGAAGTTCCCTTCAAGGTCTGAAAGCCTCCTGGAACTACTACCACTGGACCTGCTTCTCTTCGAGGAATGGGAATATTCGCCCTCCATCCAACTCTCAGAATTTTGAACTCCTCCTCTCCCGTGAGAACTTGTGCTCCTCGAGTTAGTCCTCGATATACCTGGGAAGATAAAAGGGACAAGAATTTATAGAAATGGAAGGAGTGCGGGCCAAGATTGCCTCCATCACCTGTTAATGATAGCCCTCGCAATGAGGCACCGGCCAAGCGGTCCCATGTGTCGTTTCACCGCTCGCACAGGGTGATTGACTGGACGAAGAATAGGACGAATAGCCCCTATGTTGTCTAGGGATACCCTATCATGATTTGGAGGACGGTCGCAAAATTTGACACAACGTTGGGAAAAGAAACTAGGGCCATCTTTTTTGACTTCGACGGCAGATTCCCGTGGAAAATGGTCACAAACGCGATTCTCCGCTTGAGGCGGAGTCTCGGCAGACCCATCACATGGGAATAGTGCAAAGGAGAAGAAGTGTAGGGAAGAAGGAACGCACAAAAGAATAAATAAACAGCAGAAAATTAAATCACTCCATTCATAATTCTACATAAGCTGTCACAAACACTACAATCATAGAGAGGTGGCGGGTCCACTAGCTCGCCAATCCTCACCATCACTCATCTCTCTGGGCACTCTCCTCCTCTCCCCCGAGGTGAGGGTCCCTCAGAAGCCTCCGGGATCCCCGTGCAGTAGCACCTGCCTCGCCTCTGGGCGCCTGCTCCGCAGCAGTGACTCGCTGCTCCTCCCCTGGCGTGGCGAAGAAGCCACTGGCGGCAAAGCGACCGGACTGGCGGAGTCGCTCCCCGAACTCTCGCGCTCTCTCGTAGCGCGTCTCCATCCCTCCTAGCCTCTGCACGACGGCCTGAAGGCCCAGCTGGAGCTCCCTCACTTGGGCCTCCAAGGCCCTCCTCTCGGTCAGATCCCACTGTCGCTCGGACCTTCTCTCGACTTTCTCTCTCTCTGCCTCTCTCCTCATCATCTGCAGAAGAACCCTTAACTCCAGGATGTCTGGAGAAGGTCTCTCCTCACCACGATGCCGCAGCTCCGCTACAGTCGCCACCCAGGCGTCACGCTCCTCTTCCGCCCGGGTCACGCGGGCCACCGCACCGGCAAGTTGCTCCCAGAGGGAGGCAATCTCGAGAAAAGGGGCCGATGAACTGGAAGATCCGCCAGCCACTCCCACCATCGCTGTCTGCTGGGCACGCTGGAACAAAATAAACAACGGCCGTCAGTGAAACTCTAAAATCTGAAGTTAAAAGTGCGGCACGTAACTTACCAGGAGCAACAGCTCATGTTGAGCGACGGCCAGCTGCCGCCTAGTCTCTGACAGTTGGGAGCGCGAGCCGCCGATGCCACGCATGTCCCCAGCTTGGGGAAGCCCCGTGTAACTCTCTCTCTGCCGCCGCAGGAAGTCGGCACTGTCCTGCACCAGTACACCCCCTTGCTGTCCAGGGAGACGTACGGGCCAGTCCTCGAGCCTCGCCTTGCCGCGACTCTCCCTCCTGACGCGGCTCGGCTCGTCCGCACTCGCCCACTCATCGGCCAGGCCCAGGGTCCTTGCCATGTCCTGCACCAAGAAAGGGGTCCCACATCAGTCACAAATAACGCGTCCCCTGTCTAGGACGCGTCCATCATTTAAGTGCGACACTAGCCGAACCCTTTCCCCCTTCGCACGGCTTGCTTCAAAACTCAAAATGGATCAAAGAGGGGGAAAACCAAGCACTCACCGAGCCGTGTTCACCTCCTCCCGCGCCATCGGGCCCCTCGGGTCCCTCGGGGGCCCGAAGCGGCCCTTCCTCCTCCATGGACGCCGTTCCGTGCTCTGGCGCGTCCCTCCTCGGGCGAGGAGTTCCTCGTCCCTCTCCACCTTCACCATGATCGGGCCCACCGAACTCCATCAATCAAAAGAGGAGGAAGACGAAAAAGGGGCAAGCGAGTTTCGGCGGAAGGCGGGCTCGTTTGCGGGTAAGGCACGGGAGAAGAAAGGCCACCCGACGCTTTAAATTTGAATTCAAGGACTAAGACGCGTCCTCGCGCCTGGACGCGCCTAAAAGGAGGAGAAAGGAAACAGAATCCCCCCGTGCAAAGCGTAGTTCCCCGCTGTTCAGGGCAAGGTCTCGTGGAGCGTGCCTCGAAGGACAACTCAGTGCAAAGAAGAAAGTGTGGGAGAGAGAAAAGTACACACAACACAAGAAAGCCATTTTCATTTATAATAGCCGAAAGTACATCATACAGTGAGAAGGGTGACGTGTACAAGCAACTCTCTAACTCTCACCATCACCCTCCTGGTCATCTCTCTCCTCCCTCCTCTGCCGGGGATCCCTAGGGGGCCTCTGCGAACCCTGAGAAGCCGTGCTCGCCTCGCCCTGCGGTGGCACTCCAGCCTCGAAGGCGCGACGACGCTCCTCGGCCGAAGAAACCAGATAGCTGCCCATGGAAAAAGAACCGGACTGACGAAGTCGCGCCCCGCGTTCCTTCGCCCTCTGGTACCGCTCCTCGCTCTCCCGAAGCCTCCCCTCCGCCGTGCCGAGACTCAATCGGAGCTCCAGCAGCTGGGCCTCTAGAGCCCTCCTCTCGGTCTGATCCCGCTGTCGCTCCTCCCTCTCTCTCTCCCTATCCCTCTCCCTCTCTCTCTCCACGCTCTCCCTATCCCTCTCCCTCTCCTCTCTCTCCCTCATCGCCTCTCTCCTCGACAGCTCGAGGGCGATCCGCAGATCCACTACGTCGCGAGGGAGCTCCTCAGCCTCCCATCGACGCTCCTCCTCCAGCTCTGCAATCCGGGCGTCACGCTCCGCCACCCGAGCGTCGCGCTCCTGCTCGGCACGAACAGCACGCGCCAGGGCCTCCCGAATCTCGGCCACCTGTCAAAGCACGCATGCACCATAAGAGAACAACAGTGATAGAAGGAAAGCAGCCAGAAGAGAGTCAAGGTCAGGCAAGCACTCACTCGAGCCTCGCGGTCACGCTCGGCCTCCTCAGCCCGAGCCACCGCATACGCCAGCTGCTCCTGGAGGGCAGAAACCTCGGAGGAGGGCCCCGCGAACTGGAACCCGCTCCACCAGCCGTCCCGGCTGCCGCTGTCTGGTGGGCCCGCTGAAACACGGGACAAACGTCAGTCAAAGGCTAAGCATCAAAAATCCAGGTCGCAAAAAAATGCATCACATAAACTCACCAGGATCTCCAACTCCTGTCGGATGGCCACCAACTGTCGCCTGGCGTCCGCCAACTGGGCCCGCAGGTCGGCGATCATGGTATCACGAGCATCCTGCATTGCACGTAAGTTAGTACCACATGCATATACATATAGAAGGGTGAAGCATTTTCATTTCACTTACCCCTGCCATACCACCCAAGGAGAGGCGATCCCCGTACGTAGCTCGATATCGTCTCATGTAATCTGTGTTGTCCTGTACATGGGACACCACTGGGACCCCGCCCTGCTGCCAGTCGTGGTACTGTGCTGGGAAGCGCGTACGCCAGTTCACAACCTTCGCCTTCCCCTTGGTCTTCCGCCCAATGCGGGCCGGCTCTTCTACATCAACCCACTCCTGGGCTAGCCCCAACGTCCTCATAACCAGCCTCAGCCGAAGCGGCTCGATCTCGTTCAGGCAATGGACCCACACGTCCCGCCTGAAACGAGGAAGACCCGCTACAACCCAAGGCTGGCCAGCATCGCCCATGCCCAGGTAGGGCCTCCACACCACCTGCATCACCATGCATACATTATGATAGTCACATGCATAAAAACATAAAAAATCATACGCATCATACCATGGCCTCGGGATACTCGCTCAGCTCCCGACGAAGCGACGCCAGCTGGTAGCCGTGGGGTGCTGCAACCACGACCGGCCTCCACCGCCGCGCCAGAGGCACAGCCCTCCTGTTCCCATGCCTAGCCCTCCCCATCGGGAAATAGTAATAGCTCCACACCTGCATCCATCATACATCATTAGTACAAATAATTACATATTTAACTGTGGGAATGCATAAATAAAATGTTTGCCTGGAGAAAAGGTGCAAAGCCACTGACTGTCGTCTCCTTCTCCGAAGTCTGGGAGAGATCGGCAATCAAATGGGCAAGCAGAGCCGCCCCCCACGCATAGTGCCCCACTCTGTCAAGATCCACCAAGATCCCGAGGAAACGGCAGTGGATGCCATCCCCCTTCGTCCCCAGCAGAAGGCGGCCCAGGAAGAAGAAAAGAAACCTCCGAAGGTCTAGATCCACCAGCTCCCTCTCGCTCGGATCCTGGGTGAAAGCTGCGCGGGCATCTCCCTCCAATCGTGCCAGAAACTCCGCTCCAGTCTCGCTAACCCGCTGGCGCGGGTCAATGAATCCGAGTGCCTCCATGATCTCCACTCGGCCAACTACCCTGCTGTCTCTATCAGTCACGCTCGTCTCTAACCACAGCAGGTCCAGGGCACTCTCTCGGTAGTCGGGGTAGGTGACCCCGCTCACCGCCTCTCCGTCAACCCGTAGCCCGGTGATCCGAGCCACGTCCTCGAGTGTCGGCACCATGTCCCCCCAGGGCATCAGAAACGCCCGGCTCGGCGCATGCCACCGCTCCCTCAATGCCTGGATAAGAGGAAGGTCGAGCCGGAAGGGCTCGATCCTAAGGAAAGCTCCAAAGCCCATGGCGTCCACACGCGCCCTCTGGAAATCCAGCAGCCCACGGTATGCTGCCACCACCAAGGACCAGCTGATCCGTCCTTTCATCACACCCTGCACACCACAAAACCAATAAAAAAATACATCAGCATCATGAATAATATTAAACAATAACACTGCATATACTACTTATTCATTTTATTTTATTTTTTAAAAAAAATATTTTTGTGGAGGCGTCCAGGCCCCTGGACGCCTTTTTTCCATTTCCTTTATTTTCTTTTATTTTTTAAAAAAACCAAAAATAAAAACAAAAATAAATAAAAAGTATATATATATTATTATGGAGGCGTCCCATTCCCTGGACGCCTCCTTTTTTTTAATTCTTTTTATTATTTATGAAAATAAATAAATTAAAAAAGAATAAAAAAGAAATTATGGAGGCGTCCATGCCCCTGGACGCCTCCTTCCCTTACACCCGGCGTTCTCCACACAGCCTCTCGTCCGCCCTTTTAACCCAGCGAACCAATAGAATGGAGGTCTAAGGGGCTTACCGGATCGTGCTCGTCCTCTGCCGCGTCGCCAGCATCCACTGCAGCCTCCAAGGCCAAAGGAAGAACCTCCTCACCCGCGGCAATCTCCTCCGCCGCAGCAGCCTCCTCGGCATCATCCCTCAGCCTCCTCGGACGACGAGCCCGTCGTTTCCGCTTCGCTGGACCCTGGCTTGATCCTCCTCGCTCCATTGGGACTAAGAATGGGTCGTCTGGGGTGACTGGGTCGTCAGAATGAACAGTACAAATGAGCAGAGGGTGAGCCCCCCCCCCATATATATAGAATCCACCCTGTTTGGGGCGTCCAGGCGCCTGGACGCCCCCACTTTTTTTTATTTTTTTCAAAATTCAAAAATTTAGGGCGTCCAGGCGCCTGGACGCCCCCAAAACAAAAAAAACCAAAAAGAATAATAAATAAAACGTTGGGGCGTCCAGGACCCTGGACGCCCCCAAATCAAAAAAAATTAAAAAAATCAAAAATAAAAAATAGGGGCGTCCAGGACCCTGGACGCCCCCAAATCAAAAAAATTCAAAAAAATCAAAAATAAAAAATAGGGGCGTCCAGGACCCTGGACGCCCCCAAAACAAAAAAAACCAAAAAAATATTAAATAAGAAGTTGGGGCGTCCAGGACCCTGGACGCCCCCAAATCAACAAAATTTAAAAAAATAAAAAAATAGGGGCGTCCAGGCCTCTGGACGCCCCCAAGACAAAAATTTAAAAAAATCAAAAATATAAAATTAGGGGCGTCCAGTCCCCAGGACGCCCCCATAATAAAAAAATTTTCAAAAAAAATTATATATATATAATAAAAGTAAAAAGATAAGAGTATGTATATAATCCAAACAAAAAAATAAAAACACAAAGAAAAAGAAAAACCACAAAAAAGACAATAATAATTAACGGAACTGGTCCAAAACTGCCAAATACCAGATTTTATTCCATCAGAAAAGCAGAATGAGCTACATCAGGGGTTTAGGCGCCTTAGGCCTTAACTTCCCCAGTTCGGTTACATAAGCCCTCCACGGCTCGCATTCTTCCACCACGTGCGCTAAGGCCTTTCCCGCAACACTTGTCTTCCAGGGAGCTTTAATGGCCTCCGCTTCCTTCGCGTCCGCTTCAGTGCCCAACTCCCTTTTCTTCAAAGGAACGATGCCAGTCGGTGGCGGGAACGAATGGCGTGGAATGCCAATCTGGAGGCAACACCGATGCGCATTATAAAGGACGAACTCGGTCGCACCGATCAGTTGAAGATCAACTTCGGGGGAAGGCCTCATAAGGAGATCAAGCGAAAGCAAACATGCCGGTGCGCAAGTAAAGAAGCCTTGTGTCACGGTGCGGAAGTGAGACCGCCAGTCTTCACGTTTCTTCAACCACGGAACGCGGTTCACTACAGTACCACCGAAGCCTAACACGTCGGCTATGTGATGAAGAGGGCTTTGTTGGAAAAGCTTCAAAGCAGTTGGCATTCCCTCGCGGTGATCAAACTTGAAATGCAAATCCAGCCAGCAGCTCAGGACAAGTGCGCAACCAAAAGGAGGCTTACCCATGCTCGAGGCAGTAAGGCCACTATACAGGTAGGCGAGGACAGCGGGTCCCACCCTCTTTCCACGCCAGATCCCGCAGATAGCACTCAGTTGGTCTTCTTCCACCATGTTGTCGGTGTAAGGAAACAAGAGAGCACCCGCCAGATAAATGGTGAACCCCTTCATAATTCCCTCCAAATAGTCATCGTCTGGTGACCCTCTCAGGGCGTCCATGACCCACTCCGCAAGCTTTTGGAGATCGATCCCCTTTTGAGTACGGACCTTTCTGGCTGCGTCGGGCGACATGAAGCTTCCAAGGACGCTTTCGGAAGTCCCCCGTGTCAGCATCCGCATAGCCTTCACCTTCCCGTCACTCTTGAATTTCTTCAATCCGAGCAGAAGTTCCACCTCCTCGAGGAGGATGGTCACCTCGAAGGTCGGGAAAATAAAAGTGTGGGTCTGGGGATGCCAGATCTCCACTAGTGCGCCCATAGCCGCCCAGTCCATACGAATCTTCTCGTAGTGTTTGGCGTGAATAAGGAGCCCCTGCAGATGCCACTTCGAGAGTATGGCCCTCATGCCAATGGAGATGTTGGAAGTTAGCTTTGAAAGCCATGGCAGTTTGGAAAACTTCCTCGGGCCTGGGAAGAGTGGATATGACTGGAAGAGAAAAGAAAGAAGAAGAAAGGAAGGAAGTAAGAAGAAGGTTCACGTGGAGAAATTTGAAACGAATCAGCTTACCATATGCGACATGATCGTCCCACTCAAATGACCCTCAAGGTCGGAGAGTCGCCTGATCTCGCTGCTAGGCCTGCTCCTCTTCATAACGCGGGAAGACTCTCCTTCCATCCTAAAACCTCTAGATTCTCCTCTCCTTCCTCTCCTGAGTTTCCAAAACCCACCTTGGTCCATTTGAATGAACTAGCCTTAGGAGAGTTCTTATAGGAAGGGAAGGGCGCTACAGGACAAAACATGTCACATCAGTGGTCATTGTCAAGATTTTGTCTGGATCTCCTTTGTACTGTGGTGCGATTCTGCTGTGATTCTGCTACTTTCTGATGTTGCTAACCTTTGCCAGTCTGTGCAGGTTTTACTAACGGACGTCTTTGTCCCACCTTTCAATGGTTGGTCCCACCAAGTCATGCATCATAGTATATGATACCTACGCTACTAGAACATGTCAAGGACCTTGCGACCCGAACGAATCTGGGATTTGAGTTCCCCTTCAACAAAAACGGTGATGATCCCGGAAGAATTTGGGTTGTACGGATAGGCCGTTAATTTGTGGTAGCATGGGGACGACGGTACCGTTCAGTGAGTTGGTGCGCGGATAAACGGGCCCCAGCCCAGTATCAGCTCACCGGATCAGTATCCTGACCCGTTCTTAACAAGTTGACAATATTATCCTTGGCTATTTTCTATTTTAGTTTGTTTTAATTTTTTATTTTAACCCAGCATGCATTCATATAGGACTTTGATTTATTGCGGAAGATCATTCAAGCGATTCGATTGCGAAGGCCGTTGTGCTTCAATTCCTACAAATATGAGATATTCCACTCCGAATGAAATACTGAGTTTCCTTGAAACGGCCCTACGTTGCTCTTCTAAAAGGAGACCCTTGTTTGGACAGACCCTCATATATTCCTTTTTACCTTGTTTGACCCACCTTGGCCGCAGCACTTCCACGTTGGCTGGTAACCGCTCCCCAAAGGTGAAACCTGCAGGTTTATGACCCAGGTACTTCCACACCGAGAAGTTGGTCTCTTTTTGTTTCGTGCCTGAGCGCACATCTCACCCTCCCTTATTTGACCTCCGTCCAAGCAATCGTCAATATTTGAAAGACCTTCTTCAAGGTCACCTCATTGAAACTTCAGGAAAGATTCCAAACAATAACGTCAAAAGCGTGTCTCATCACACCTTGGCATCAACTTATCAGTCCGCTCCCACTACATTTCACTCCACTTCGATACCATTCCACTACGTGTCGCTCCCTTGCAAAGCAGACGCCAAGGCGGGGCAGCTGTAGACACGACATTCTTAACGTCTCCTGAGAAAGTCTCATATTACTATACGACGCCCCGCGACGGCTTACGCATTTCGAATCACTTGAGTACTTCCTTTTCTTGGGTCTTCTTCTGCCTTTTTCGGCATCCGGAATCGTCTCGTCACGGCATTCGGACGGCATCAACACCAGTCAGACGCATCAAGAGGTTCCGGAACCAAGAAGGTGTCTGCCGGGCAGCCGCCGATTGAAAACCCGGGTGGGTTTTAATGGGGGCGTCCAGGCCCCTGGACGCCCCCATATTTTTAATTTTATTTATTTATTTTCTCAGGGCCCAAAACTAAATAAAAATATATATTTTAATGGAGGCGTCCAGGCCCCTGGACGCCTCCATAAAAACAAAAATAAAAAATGTGTGTAAAATGCCAGTTGGCATAAAAAATAAATAAATAAATAAATAAATATATATATTAATGGAGGCGTCCAGGCCCCTGGACGCCTCCATAAAAATAATTATAAAAAAATTAAAATGCCAGCCTTGGCACAAAAGACAAATAAAAAAATAAAATAATATATTTATGGAGGCGTCCAGGCCCCTGGACGCCTCCATCAACTCTCTCACGGGCGCCGGCCACCGAACGACGGTTTGTCGTGTGTGAAAAAATCCAAATTATAGAGACGTCCAGTCAACTGGACGCGCCCATTTCTGAATCACGAGGCGCCGCTCACAAAACCACGCGTTGTGCCAAACCGCTTGCGACCGTCGTCGATTTTTGATGGACTTGTTTGAGGCGTCCGGGGCCCTGGACGCCTCCATAAAAGTATTCCAAAAAATATATAAAAATAGAATAAAATATTAATTCGGCCCTGATAGAGGTGTCCAGGGTCATGGACGCCTCCACCCTCCGGAGCCCCATAAATAGAGGCCCACCCCCTCAGTTCTGGGGGAGCTTCGAAGTGATCCGATAGGCTGCCGGAGCCCAGAGGCTACGGAGTCATTTTCTAACCCGTGGGTTCTTTTGTAGGTGGAGGTTCTGCCGGCTTCTCGGGTGCTCACGCTCGCGAGAGGAAGGTCGTCTTCATCCACCGCGCTTCCACGTCGTCCCCACGTATCCGGAGCTCCGCCGGATTTCACCATCGGCACATCCAATAAGCCAATTCTTTCCTTTTCTTCGTAGTTCTTTTGCATTCATCATCTTGCATCCCCTATCCCCCTTCATAAGGGCGTCTTTTCTTATACACTTCTTACATCCATCATCTCATTTTCCTCCTACTCGAGTCCGAGAGGGGTTTAAAAGATAACACCAACCAGGTGTGTGTCTTACCATCATTTCATTATTTTTATCGCAAGAATTTGAATACTACACCTCCATCTTTCTAATCCACTTGTCATTTGTTTGTCGTTGTTTTACAAGGGTAGCCGAGGAAAGCCCTCTCCGTCGGTCGGCCGGAGGGAGAGGAAGAAGCAACCCGCCATCTCCCGCTCTTGAGGTAGGCGCGATCACTTTCTTATTTTGGGGTCTTTCGGCCCCTGGCGATCACATCTTGTTTTCGAGGCCGCGGCGAGTCACTTCCCCAATGGTCGTTTAAATTTCCGTTCTTATATTCCCTTTATATTCTGTTATATTCTGCTCATATTCTCGAGGCCGCGGCGAGTCACTTCCCCAATGGCCGTTTAAATTCACATACGTTATATTCTTATCTGTTTATGTTCTCGAGGCCGCGGTGAGTCACTTCCCCAATGGCCGTTTAAATTCCCGCTCTTTGTATTCTCTTTATATTCTGTCATCATATCATTTGCTCATATTCTCGAGGTCGCGGCGAGTCACTTCCCCAATGGCCGTTTCAATTCTTGTTATTTAATTTCTGCACCATTCCCGTCCCCCCGAGGCCGCGGCGAGTCACTTCCCGCTATGGCCGTTTAACCCCCATATCTTGCTATATCACACTTGTCCCGCTCGCCCCGCCGGAGCAATCTCCCATGGTGGCCCCTTCTCTCTCTTCTCTTATTTCTGTGTTGCAGCAAACAAACACCAAAAAAAAGGAGCCCGCGCGACCCGCGTCTTCTCCGCTCTTCCCCGAACCGCGTGACGTCGCTCACATTGAGGTGTACCTAGAACTGTCATCTCATGCTAATGCCCTGTGACCTGCAATAAGTATTAAACGACCCTGTATACTCACCACCATTATCTTACCTTATACATTTCAGTTGTCTCTCTGTCTCCGTTTCAACCCTGGCATGAAACTCCTTGAAAACATCAATAACTTGATCTTTAGTCTTCAAAGCATAAGTCCAAACTTTCCTTGAAAAATCATCTATAAAGGTGACAAAATAAAGTGCACCACTGATACCTGGAACATTAACTGATCCACCACGAGTTTTTATTTTTAAAGGGCCACATACATCTCTATAGACATGATCTAAAGCATGCATCTTTCTAGACAATGCAGGACTAGTAAAGGAAACTCGATGTTGTTTTCCAGCCAAACAATCAATACATGAGTTCAGATGTGTACCTCTGAAGTCTGGTAAGACTTCTTTCTTGGAAAGAACCTGCAATCCCTTCTCGCTCATGTGTCCCAGTCTCCTATGCCACAACTCCATATTGGAATCTTTCTCAGTAGCATTCAACTGATCACGACAAGCTTGAACCCGCAACCTGTATAAGGTGTGACATTTCTTTCCAGTAGCAACAACAAGAGAACCCTTGCTAAGCTTCCATCTATCCTTATGAAATCTGCTATCATAGTCTTCATCATCTAACTTTCCAACTGAAATTAAATTCAGTCTCAAATCAACCACATGCCTCACATCCTTAAGTACCAACTTGCAACCAAGATTGGTCTTTATATGAATGTCGCCCATGCCAATGATGTCTGCCGTCCCATGGTTGCCCATCTTGACGACACCAAAGTTTCCAGCCTTGTAGGTGGCAAAGAACTCCCTCCGTGGTGTAGCATGGTAAGAAGCACATGTATCAATCACCCACTCGAGGTCCTGACATACACAAGAAAAAATATCATCAGAAGTAGACAAAATCAGATAATCATCACCTTGCGCTGTAGCTGTGACATTGTCTTTTGACTCTGCATTCTCTACTTCTTTTACCTTTTTCTTATTCTTCTTCGGTTGCCTGCATTGATTCTTGAAATGCCCTTTTTCTCCACAGTTGTAGCAAATAACGTCCTTTCTTGGCCTTGACTTACTTCTGCTCTTCTGTGAATTTCCTCTCCCTCTGGACTTTGACCTTCCCCTATTCTCTGAGACGAGTGCATGTGAATCACTGTGAGAAATTCTTGAATTCTTTCTTCTCAACTCTTCATTCAACAAACTGCTTGTTACTTGACTCATGGAGACAACTTCATCTGGTGCAGAATTGCTGAGAGAGACCACCAGTGTCTCCCAGCTTTCTGGAAACGAACTAAGAAGTAACAATGCCTGCAACTCATCATCAAGAGACATCTTCATAGAGGATAACTGGTTAGTAATACTCTGCATTTCATTCAAATGCTCAGCAATAGAAGTGCCCTCTTTAAACTTCAAATTGACAAGTTTTCTAATCAGGAAAGCCTTATTTCCAGCTATTTTTCTTTCATAAAGACCATCCAATTTTTTCCATAGTGAGTGTGTAGAACTCTCAGTGGAGACATGATGAAAAACACTATCATCAAGCCATTGTCGAATAAACCCGACAATTTTTCGATCTAACATTTTCCAGTCATCTGGTGACGTTGTTGCGGGCTTTCCACTATCTCCTTTCAATGAACCACACAGATCCTTGCAATACAAGAGATCCTCCATTCTTGATTTCCATATCATCCAGTTGTTTCCGTTTAAACTAATCATGCTGGATGAGTTACCGACCTCCATGTTCATACACAAATAATCAAAAACTGATCTAACAACAAGCTCTGATACCAGTTGATGGGTTTGAATACACTGACTTATGTGTACGAACAAATCGAGACTGATCGAATAACGCAGCGAAAAAATCAATCAGAACACAACAACATGAAACACCCGGATTTACGTGGAAAACCCCTCCAATGCGAAGGGGAAAAATCACGGGCAAGCCACAGGAGAAAACTTCACTATGAATAATAATGAAAGTACAAATAACTCAAATCTCTTGCCAAGACTTGAGTTTGATTACAAGAGAGCAACTGGGATATAAACACAACTGAACTCTCCTACTCGATCACGGCAGAACACACTGCAAACCTGATCTTCCCTGTAGTGAGAACTCTGTTCAGCTGATGGAGATCTTCCCTGCTCTTCTTCTTCTTCTTCTTCTGCAACACCTTCTTCCCGGAGCTACAGTAACCCCTCTCTTCCTCTCTTGATGGCCTCCTTGAAATCACCTTGGATCTTAGGTTTTAGATCCCAATAAGATGTTTTATACATCTTGGATGGTCAAGGGACAACCCAGGGACCAGATCCACCAAACCTGCCAAATCCCATGACTTTTGGGATTAAATAAATCAAGTAAAAGATTTATTTTCGGACATGGAACAAAAGGTCAAACATGGCTGTCTCGGGACTGTCGGTCGACCGGACCTACAGTGGCGGTCGACCGGAAAATCTCAGACATTCGGATCTTTACTCCCTAGCAAAACCGGTCAACCGGAAATGACCCGGCGGTCGACCGGTTTCGGTCGATCGGAAATTCCCTGTCGGTCGACCGTTGGCTGAAAATGGGCTACGTGTCCAACAAGGTGATGGTGTCGTCAATCCAGATGAGGCTCGAGATGATATGCAACCTGCAAGCTGCCATCAAATGGTTTCAGTCGGCGACAGGAGATGGTGTGGAAGGGTGAGGCAGAGGAGGAGGAGACATTTTTAGAGGTCAAAGATGATGCTAGTTCACATACCCCCGGCTGTTCTTCACAGAAATCCTCATCTAGACTCACCCGTTCAGGAGGATATCTAACTCCTAAAGAAGAGGCAGAATTCTCATTCCATCTCAAGGTCCGACACTCTCTGGACAAATTGCATGCTTATCTTCTCTATTGTCGGAAGACAGAGCTTTCAATCTACGGCGTGAGTAAGATCTCAGTAGGCCATATTGCTGCTAGGTTGCCTGAGCCCTCAAATATGCATTGATGACCCAGTTTCCAGGCAATAATGATGATTGATCGATCCTTCTAAAAGTCTTTTATTTTTGCCATAATATTGGTGAGTAAGGACACCCTCTCAAATCCTTCTACAAGTCTCATCTTTGCCACCAGTAGACATTTGAAACTTGGGCAGCATCCATGCTCCCAGTCTGGTCAAGGATCGATGCAGCTACCATCACACCCTGCAACCAAAAATGGAAAAAGCGTGCACAACATAAAATCAAAGTTTCTCGATCTCTGGAACACCTTGGGGGTGGATAAATGAGGACAAAAAAGGAATCAAAATCACTATTCAATCTAACATGCAACTGTTGAGCCACTATGGCCACCCTCCCCCCTCCCCCTGCGACCCCCCTCCACCTCCACCTCCCCTGCGATCCCCCTCTGGCCTCCTCCCCCCCTCCCCCTGCGACCCCCTCCGGCCTCCTCCTCCCCCTCCCTTGCGACCTCCCCCCTCCACCTCCCCCTCCGGCCTCCCTCCCCCCTCCCCCTCTCCTTCCCCTGCAACCTTCCTCTTTCACCTCCACATCTGGCCTCCCTCCCCCCCTCCCCCTGCAATCCCCCTCTGGTCTCCTCCTCCTCCCCCTCCCTTGCGACCTCCCCCCTCCACCTCCACCTCCGGCCTCCCTCCCCCTCCCCCTGCAATCCCCCTCCGGCCTCCTCCGATCCCCCTCCACCTTCGGTACGTGGACACCCTCCCCTCCGGTCCCCTCCCCCTCCGTCGCCTCGGATACCCCTCCCCCTCCACCTCTGGTGGATGCCCCCTCCACCTCCAACCCCCGTCCGGTCCCCCTCCCCTTCATGTGTCCCCCTCTACCTCCGCCTCCCCCTCCGGTGGACCGCCCCCCCCCTCCAGTCCCCTTGGCCTCTGACCCAGAGAGAGAGAGAGAGAGAGTCAACAGGGTTATTTTAATATTTTTACATATATTTGATGGAATATCGTACAGAATATTCTTTCTTTGGGACTGAAACAAATCACTGGGATCTATTTATAAAATATTAATGGTTATAAGGATTATTAAAATAATAGTCAGATTTGAGGGATTAATCAATAATTCACTAAGTTTGTAGGGATTAATATATAAAAATCCTTAAAAATAAAGATCGACGAGGGGGCCAAGAACTTGATACATTCTATGCATGAAATTTCCCTCTCCGAAAGAAGCTGGTGGGACACGTAAAGGAACGGCCTGCATGCAGGTGCTTGGATGATGGGGAACGGCGACGTAGGCGGGACGGTGGTCGACGATGGAAATTTGACACGTTATTTTCCAAGTCCAAGTCTAAGTGATAATTTATTGGGTTAAATTAAGGTGAACTATTACATTAAATTTTAAGGTCCAACTTTAATCAAAATTAACTCATCAAACATTTAAAATATAATTTTACTTTCAATTTTCACTCTATTTATTCTGGTCAAAAATCTTGTTTATATTTCTCGTATATTTATCAAGAAGTAATATAATTCTTGTTGGGTGACCCTAAAATATAATAAACAAAACAAACAGAATTTTATGCATAAAGATATACCTTTGTAGCACAGCAAAAATATATATATAAAGTAAATCTTTACTCGCAGAGTCGGGAAGTAGTTACCAGAGTTACTTCCAGGTGTCCACACTCTAAATCTAAGGACTCGGGTGACGTTCCTCCAGAGCTGGTGCCACCACACAGTTGGCACCTCGGTGCAAGGGGCTGAGCTTTTTTTTTCTTCTCTCTTACCCTCACACTCTTCTCACTTTCACTCTCCCTTTCTCACACTCATTGTATGCACACACACGCACACAGTAAAATGCACAAGCAAATTATCTCACCCACACACATACTATCTTCAACGTTCCCTTTCTCTTCACCCACACACTTACTATCTTCAACGTTCCTTTTCTCTTCACCCACACACTTATTGTCTTCACCGGTGGGATGGTATTTATAAAGGGGAGAGTGAGAGAGGCTTGGAGCAAAAGATACGGGAGGAGAGAGGGAGAGGATAAGGGAGAAAAGGGGGAGGGGGCACTGCAGGGTGCCATGTGGTGTGGGCCTTGCGGCTCCCCAAGGGGCCTCCGGCTCCTCCCTTGGTGTCTCTACGCGGTTGGCCCCAAGGGGCATCCACCAGCCAGGTCGCCGCGTAACAAGCTCCCACTTGCACTTTAAGGCTGATAGTGCAAATTCAGACATACTGAAGGCATCCAAGCTTAACGGTCATACATGAAATGGAGTGTGTGACCTCCACTAGATTCTTCGAACAGGAGAAGGATGGTTCGTTAAGTTGTCACCTAACTAACGGAGCACACAAAACATCTCGGTGTGTATTTCAGACATTTAATATTCACCAGATTTGACACTCTGGATCTCTCAAAAACAGGCAGTGTCAAACCCCCAAATACTAAGTGCCCATGACTTTATCACCACAGAGACAATAAAGCCTTTCGGGATATGAGCAACTAAGTATGGTGAAATTTAAAATGTCTTCCCTATACTGCATATGTCAATCCAATTCATCTTGACCGCTTTCCTAGACATGTTCCGCTGGATGGCATTAATCATCGCCCTAAATAACATGCTAAAGTAGTGACATCAAGCGTCCTTTTCATTACACAGTGCTGCAGGTCACTGGGATACACTAGGAATCACACAATTGTGATCCATGAGCTCACACAATGATGAAGAGGGATCTATTCATCATTCTCATATGCGATCGCATATGATTCATGCGGTATGATACGCATGCCGCGGTGTTCTTCCATTTTCATAGGCGCGTCACTACTAATACTTGATTATTAAACACCGCACGGATACAAGTCTAGTTGCGACTTACGCAGCTAACCAGAGTCTCGCAAACTAGTCGCTCCCACTCAGCGCCTTCTTGTGACTCACGTATCTGGAATTTACAGGCTCCATGGGATCACCGCAAAATCCTCATGGTCGATCTGCATCAGATCTCATCTTAATCCTTAGCTAAGGTGACATATATAATTTGTTCGAGATATTCCCCTTACTCCCCGACTTTCAGGGTGCCAGGAATATCATATGCCTCATCTTTGTCACTTTCGATAAGCGCCAAAGGTGAATCACCCGTGTGAGTGGGTTGATTCTAAGCCTGGTGACACTCTGACGATGTGTAAAGCATTCCCATATAACATAATGAGCAAATTTTAATGATGTCGAAAATTGTAACAATTATAATTTACAAAGGCCTATAGACTTACATTGGCCAACAAAACTTTCTCTAGCTATTTGCTTCGTTAGTGGATCAGCTACTATACGACTAGAACTAATCTATCGCAGCACCACTAACTCTTTTACAAGCAAATCTCTTATGTAGTGGTAACGAATATCAATATGTTTCGTTCTGCCGTGATATTTAGGATCTTTTGCGAAAGCAAGTGCAGAAGCGCTATCTATATATAGTAGTACACCCTTATCTCCATGTGGTGTAAGCGCCAAGCGCTGCATCAAATTCCACAACCACACTGCTTCTTGACTCGCCGCAGAACAAGCCACATATTTTGCCTTCATAGTGGATAGGGTAATACAAGACTGTGTCTTGCTACACCACGAGATAGCTCCATAGTTAACAGGAACACGAAGCCTGAAGTGGACTTGCGCTCATCTCGGTCACTAGACCAATCCGCGTCACTATATCCCACTAGCTTTAGGTCACTTCCACGGTAACGTAAGACATAGTCTGATGTCCCTCGTAGGTAACGAAAAATTCGTTTAACTGCCTTCCAATGCGCGAGATCGGGGTTACTCTGATAACGGCTAACCAAACCTACTGTGAAGCTAATGTCCGGTCGGGTACACAACATGGCATACATTAGACTTCCAATCGTAGCGGCATAAGGCACTCTAGACATTTCTTTCTTTTCTTCATTCTTGGGGCATTGGCTGGCACTCAGGACACATCCTTTTTCAAGTGGAGTATCAATGGGTTTCGAATTGTACATTCGAAAGCACTCCATGATTTTATTAATGTAGGTTTTTTTAGACATACTCAATAACATTTTTGAGCGATTTCGGATAATTTTCCACTTATTTCCAACAGCTTTGTGCCCGGGCGAGAGTTCCACCAACTCCCAGATTTCATTCTACGCCATAGACTTAATTTCATCTTGCATGGCAGTTTTCCACTCTTTCCTAGATAAGGATGCAAGAGCTTCCTGAACAGATCTGGACTCTTCATCATCCATGGGCTCACAAATAACTGCCTCGTCTTCAATTCCAAAGAATCGACGGGGCACTAGCCCACATTTGCTGTGACGTAATGAGTCTTTATATTCTAGAGGTTCTATCAGTGCACTTCCACTGGACGCACTCCCACTAGGCTGATCATCCCTACTATTTTTAGCAGCCACAGGTTTGGGAACGCATTCCCTCCCTGGGTTAGGAGATTGTGGGAGATCAGATGGTTCTTCCAACTCATGGAGATCAAGACTCTTTCCACTGTCGCCAATGCTAGTAAATTATTTTTCTAAGAAAACAAGATCTCAGATCTCTTACTCTGTCAGTCCTCCTTCTGGATGCTATCCATACATGACATAACCCATAGAGCTCTCTGGATATCTAATGAAGATAATCTTTTGAGCTCTAGGGTCAAGTTTTCCAAACTTGTTTGACATGTCATGGACATATCCCGCTGACCCCCATGGCCGTAAATTGTCTAAATTGAGCTTGTGGCCATGCCACAACTCATATGGTGTGAAAGGAACTAACTGTGAAGGCACACAAATCAAGATATTGGCAACAGTTAACAAAGCATCTCCCCAAAAGGAGATAGGAAGGTTCGCATGCGCCATCATTGATCGAACCATATCTAGCAATGCTCTATTCCTTCGCTCAGCAACACCATTTTGTTGTGGCGTGTAAGGAATAGTGAGTTGTCGCCAAATACCTTTTTCTTCACACAATGTTCAGAACTGATCCGACTAATATTCGCGTCCACGATTTGTCCGAAGAGCTTTAATACTCTTCTCCTTTTGATTCTCAACTTCAGCTAGGAAGTGCTTAAAGCAATCCAACGCTTCATAGTGGTGAACAATCAAATAGACATATCCGTACCGTGAATAGTCATCTATAAATGTGAGAAAATAGGTATAACTGTGTCGTGCCCTCACACTCATTGGTGCGCAGATGTCGGAGTGGACTAACTCCAAAAGTGTTGATGCCCTTACAGCCTTTCCAAAAGACTTTCGGCATGCTTTCCCAGCAAGACCTGGCTCACATACTGGCAAGTTGACCTTAGTGAGTGACCCTAAAAGGCCTTCTTGAACTAATCTAGCCATTCTATCTTGCCCTATGTGGCCTAAACGAGCATGTCATGTCGCAGAATTTAAGTCTTTGTTATTCAACACACATGTTAAAAGAGAAGAAGAGTAAGAAACATTGTCTATAGTAAGATCCAATATAAAGAAACCATCATTCATCTTACCATTCCCATACACAATATTGTCCAAAACAATATTACACTACTGTTGGAAAATGTCAAACAAAAGCCTAAAGATAACAAGCTAGAAACTGACAGGAGATTATAATAGATCCCAGGCGCATAGAGCACATTATACAGAATGAGCGTACGTCCATTCAAAAAATGGAGTTGGTACGAACCGACTCTGAGGACTTCTTTGCTGGTTCCATTACCCATAAAAACTCTATGCCTGCCTACAGGGATCCTATGGTATTCCACGAAGCCAGTTCGATCCATGGTTATATGTTTGGTCGCTCCTGAATCCACAATCCACATATGATTAGGACGAGCAGTTAAAACATGCGTACAAACATAAATATACGGAGAGCTAGGTATGTTAATTACATTCTTCGGCTCAGGACACTCATGAGCGAAGTGGCCTCTCTTCCTACAGTTAAAACATCTTATACGGCTTTTGTCTTTCTTTTTTTTCCCGCCATGTTTTCCACGGTGGTGCTTAAATGACTGATTTTCTTTGGGGCCTGGTGCAGTATTTCACCCTTGCAATTTCCTCTGTGGTCCCTTCCTACCATATTGGCGACTGCTCTAACCGACATTGGCAGCGGCGCAATGCAAAATCTCGCGCTCAACTTCTAACTCGACATAACGAGAAATATCTGAAAAATTCTTGATATTCTTGTTATGTGTTAGAATTTGTTTCATTTGGAACCACGAGTCAGGCAGAGGTCTAATCACAGCCTGCACCTGTTGCTCGTCTGTGAGATCATGTCCCGCCGCCTTCAAATCACGAATCATATGAACCATAACCCTCAGATGCTCAATCATCGTGTGGCGCGAGTCTTTCAGTAAGTTTCAAATTTCAAAACAAGGGCCCTCAACCGGGTCACAAATGTCCCCCCAAAGGTAAATCTTAAATGGTCCCACATTTCTTTAGCAGTACTAAAACCCTCAAACTCGCTAATGAGATTGTCCTCCATCGCGCTAAGCATAGTGAAGCGAGTACTGTGATCTCTCTTAAACCAAGTCATATAGGTTTCTTGGTCTTGGCGATGTTGGGCGGTGTTGCCCTCTTCGGGCGGTAACATAGTAACAATACGTTGGTCGAGTAACTCTTGCTCATCTAGGAGATATTGGATCTTACGGTGCCACATATAATAGTTTGTGCCGTTTAATTTTTCACCCCTAGTGAGATCCGCAATAACATGTTTGGCGGCCATAGCTATCAACCACTACATAAATAGAGAAAGTAAACGACATCAATTTACACATCGTCTCAATTTGCTAATAGAAATCCAAACTAATTATATCAAACTTTCTTATATGGTGAAATCGAAAGCAGAGTCAGACAACTATAATCATCTCTCACTCACATAAGATCATTTAATAACCTTAGAATGACTTCGAGCAAATTCAATAATTTATATCAGATATACAAAACAAATTTGCATATTTTATATGCAAAATAAATTCGCAATTTTCATATGCAAAATAAATTTGTACATATATATATATATGCAAAATAAATTTACACAATATAAATAAAATAGTACCACATATGTAAAACAAATTTACATTCACATGCAAAACAAATTTGCATAAAATGAGAAAGTGGGAGTGCATTTGACATGTTCCCAAAAATAGACTAAAAATATCATTTTATAAATATTAGTGTAATATGCACACAATCCGCTGCAAGCGTGTACACACACGCGCGCAAAATGCGGAGTAAAAGTATACTGCTAAAAGGAACTGTATATGAGGCATAAAAAAAATAACTCATATCAATTGTACATATCCATATAGTATTACCATCTCCCCATCTGGGGTCACAATAGGAATAGTCAGAATGAATTGTGGTGGAGGTGGTACTTCCGGAGACCCAACTGGTGGTGACCCATGCCTACCAGGAGGCCAAGGCTCCCACTCGGCCTGAATGGGCTCCGAAAGCTACTGTGGCGTCTATGGACACGAGGGAACTTCTCTAGCTAAGAACTGAGTAGCGGCATGCCAGCTCGCCGCTGTAGCTCTACCCACTTCGGCAGAAGTCGCAGTCATCGGTGGCCGAGGCGCTCGATCTCTCGCTAGTAAGGGGAGAGAGCTTGCCCGGTGCTGCGCGACCACCCTCACGCCATCTGCATGTCCACCCTCTCTATGCCTTTGCTCACGCTATACACGTGCGGGTGGTGTAGCGGTCGTGCTCGCTACAGTCTCCAGGGATGATCCCCGAAGAATACTGTAAAAAACTTTGCCGGTACTCTCGGGTTGTAAGGCAACGCCGTCGAGGGGGCAGCTCCACCACAGGAGCGCGCACAGAGGGAGTCGACTCAACGTCATTTTCTTCTAACGATGACGATGGTGGCTCTAACTCTCTTTCTATCTGCGCGGGCTGCACCAGAGGGCCTGCGAGTATGCCTAGCATTACCTGCAGTGGCGCCAAAGCCCTCGCAGGAGGGAAATAAAGGAGAGAGTCATGCTCCGGGGACGACTCCTCGGAGTGATCAGTGAGCACATCATCATAGTGAGGAGGAAATGACGGGGCTGCCATCTAATAAAATCTTTTACAATAAATAAATAGCCAAATAAATAGCATGAGCTTAAAATAAAATAGACATAATAATACCAACATATCCAGGACAAACCTAGAACAAATAAAAAATTAATCATACTGCATCTGACATAAAATAAAATTACACGGGACTAACCCGGCATGTCCGGGATAAACCCAGAACAAATAAAGATTAAATAGGGCGTATTTGGCATAGAATAAAATTACACGAGACTAACCCAACATGTCCAGGACAAACCTAGAATAAATAAAAATTAAACAGGCAACATGCGGCTTAAAATAAAATTATATGGGACTAACCCGACATGTACGGGACAAACTCATAACAAAATAAAAATTAAACGGGCAGCATGCGACTTAAAATAAAATTATACGGCACTAACCTGACATGTCCGGGATAAACCCAGAATAAAATAAAAAATAAACAGACACCATGGGGCTTAAAATAAAATTATACGGGGCTAACCTGACAGTAAATAAAATTACACGGGACTAACCCGACATATTCAGGACAAATCCAGAACAATAGAAAAATTAAACGGGACGGACCCGACCTGAAATAAAATAGGAAGGAGGAACCTGGCTCTGATACCAGTGTTGGGTGACCCCAGAATATAATAAACAAAACAAACATGATTTTATGCATAAAGACATATCTTTTTTTTTGATAACGAGGAATCTAGCAGAGTGATACGGAGAGCTGAGCGATTATTGGGCCACCCGAGTTCGAGTCTTATCCTACGCATCTTGTCACCTCTTTTTTTGTACCGCCGCCATAAAATCTCGGGCTCACATCCCTCGAGGATTAAATGTGAGCCGAGTAACCCCCCCTCCCGCATAAGGACATACCTTTGCAGCACAACGAATATATATATGTAATAAATCTTCTACTTGCGGAGTCGGAAGGTGGCTACTAGAGTCAACTTCAGGTGTCCACACTCCAAATCCAAGGACTCGGGTGATGTTCCTCCGGAGCTGGTGCCACCACGCAATTGGCACCTCGGTATAAGGGACTGAGCTTTTTTTTTCTTCTCTCTTACCTTCACACTCTTCTCACTTTCACTCTCCCTTTCTCACACTTACTGCATGCACACACACGCACACAATAAGATGCACACAACAAATTATCTCACCCACATACTATCTTCAACGTTCCCTTTCTCTTCACACACACTTATTGTCTTCACCGCTGGGATGATATTTATAAAGGAGAGAGTGAGAGAGGCTTGGAGCAAAAGATACGGGAGGAGAGAGGGAGAGGATAAGAGAGAAAAGGGGGAGGGGGCACCGCAGGGCGCCATGTGGCGTGGGCCTTGCGACTCCCCAAGGGGCATCCGGCACCGCCCTTGGTGTCTCTGCGCAGTCGGCCTCAAGGGGCAACCCTAGTCAGGTCGTCGCGTAACAATTCTCAATTCCTGTTGATTTGACAGAGAGGTTTTCTGGATTTATAAACTTCTTCTATCTAAAGTGGTTTTATTTCATTGACAAAGAGCATGCAAAAATAGGTCCGAGCATATTAGAAGGCCGGATGTAGATAGTACGCTGCAATCGCAAGATAATGAATTACATATTAGTATCAGCTGAAGATCACATCTCATTTATTGGATGAGAATGTAATTGTTTTACTTGTCATGTGAAGATCGCGGCTTATTTATCTGTCCCATCTGTCCTCCACAATCTCTAAGATGGTGGGTCCATATTTTTTGGACGTTGCAAGGATCTTCCGCTTGGCAGCTTCAATTTTACTGTACACCAACCCCATGGTTGGTACTCTATCCCCATCCACACATCATAGTACCTCATATAGTGGCTCTATCAATGACACTAATACCTTCACTCTCTCCCAGAAATTCGAGGTGTTGACAATCTCCTCGACCTCCCCTCCTTCACGTGAAGCAGCAAAAGAGGAACTCAGCCAGGTCTCACCTCTAAACATTTGCTTCAACCCATCCTTGTGCTTAAGAAGGCTCTGCAATGCCATGTAGTTGGTGGCAAATCGTGTGATTTCAGGTCTCAACAGTTCACCGCCACAATGCTCCCTCATCCATGTCAATACAAGTGTGTGGTTGTAGATATATTTCGTGATTTTTTGTGCCACCTCGACCACAGATTTGACCACACGAAGATGCCCAATCTCCTTCAGCATCAGATCTACACAGTGTGCTGCACAGGGGGTCCAGAAAATGTGTCGTCTGCTCCTCATTAGCTCCTCCATAGTCTTCTTATAGTTCGACACATTGTCAGTCACCACTTGTACAATGTACTCCTCCCCAATCTCAGTCACCACTTGTTCCATCAATGATAAAATATATTGGTAACTGTGAATTTGACCAGACACATCCACTGATTTGTGAAAGAAAACATGTCTATCACAATAAACAAGGAAGTTGATCAGGCTAGATTTTGTGGTACCTGACCATCCATCACACATGAGTGTGACTCCGTACTTTATCCATTTCTGTTTGAATGAGTCAATATAACTCTTGATCTCAGCAACTTGTTCATCAAGATATACGCCGACCAACTCTCTCGCTGTAGGTGGCTGCATGTGTAGCCCAAGGATCTGTGCTTCCTGAAACATTGGCTTATAGTAAGGGCTATTGACTGCATTGAAAGGCAGACCCGCGTGGTGCCACCATTTTGCAACGGTCTGACTAAGTTTCCATTTAGCCCTTTCTGGCCATATGCATCGTCCATCCTCGTTTGCTTGCCATGCTCTCGGGATAGTGCACTGGGCTCCACATCTTCAATGTTGATCGATTGTGTCCTTTTTCTTTGTGAACCCGAGTCACCAGTCAAGAAACTCCTTATGCCCCGTGGTTGTCGAGTCGTAGATGAACCATCACTCCCTGATGCTCCGGTCCTCGCCGCCTCGCGACTTCGGACTCTTGTCTCCTCGGGATGTCTTGACTCTTCCCTGCTCTGATGTACTGCCTCACGAAACTCGGCTTCGTATGGATCATTCACCGTGACATACACATTAGCATGCTTAGTACGTGCTTGTTGGTCTTCGTCACTGGGTGTCCATGCACATTCCTCCTCGTCGCTGCCGCTTGCTCTTACGCTCACTGCCGCTTGATCTCTTTTCTTCTTTTTTTCCTTTTCTTGCATCTCAGCTCTCTTCTCCCGCAGGTGCCTGGCCATTGTAAGTTTCACATCTCTAGGCACAAGGGTACACCCAACAACCTCAGAGTATCCTTCACCGGCTCCTCCTGTCAAATGCTTCTTCAACCGAGGCACCCCTCCTCCCCGGTGTTCTATTTTACAATAGTTGCAACGCCAACACCTACGGTTGCCATCCGACATAACTCCGTGTGACAATCCAATATCATTTGGTCGTTCCCTAGGAGCCATAGAGTGCTTAACTGTCTCTCCTAAAATTAAGAAATACAAATTATAAAAAATACATTATTTTACGTCTACAACTGACAATGAAAGTAATATCATTAATTCTACAACATGCAAGACTAAATTCAATATTTAATACATCTCAATATAATTTAGTTTAAAATAATATCATTATTTCTAAAACATGGATATACGATTAATTTTTTATTTAATATATCTAAATTAACTTTAAAATTATTTATAAAATATTTATCACTAATTATATATTTAAATTATAAACATCTCTAATTAAATTACATTATACATCTAAATTAACTTTAAAATTATTTATAAACTATTCAACACTAAATTTATATTTAATTTAAAAACATCTCTACTTAAATTACATTATACATCTAAATTAACTTTAAAATTATTTGTAAAATATTATCAATAAATTTATATTTAAATTCAAAACATCTCTAACTAATTTAAATTATAAATATTAACTTTATTTTTTGTAAAATATTTATCACTACAGATATATTTAAATTAAAAACATCTCTAAGTTTTTTTAAAAATAAAATATTACATTATTTTACGTCTACAACTAATAATGAAAATAATATCATTAGTTCTACAACATGCAAGACTAAATTTAATATTTAATACATCTCAATTAAATCTAATAATTAAACATGAATTAAATAATACATTAAAAATAAATTTATTTCTACACCATGAATTAAACAATATTTATATTATTTCTACAACATGAATTAAACAACACATCAAAAAAATTTATTTCTACAACATGAATTAAATAAAAATTATATTATTTCTACGACATGAATTAAATAATACATCAAAAATAATTTTAAACAATCTAACAAACTCTATTCTTACATTTTTTAAATTAAGAAAAAATATAAAAATATAAAAATTAAATTATTTTTTATTCTCTCCCCCCCCCTCCCCCTCCCCCACCACCGCCCCTGCCCCAGCCCCACCACTGCCCCTGCCCCAGCCCCACCACCGCCGCCCCTGGCCGGCCCTGGCCGCCCCTCCCCCACCCCCACCGTCCCCCTCCCCCACCCCCAACACCGCCCAGAACTTCCCTCCCACGTCCGGCGGCCACCACCGCCCCCCCCCCCACCACCTCTCCCACCTCCGACGGCCCCCACCGCCCAGATCGCCCCCCCCTCCCCCCCACCGCCCACCCCTCCCTCTCCCACCTCCTGCGGCCCCCAACCGCCCAGAACGCCCCCCTCCCACCACCCCCACCACCGCCCAGTCCCCCCCCCCCCCCAGCCACCACCGCCCCCCCATCACCTCTCCCACCTCCGGCGGCCTCCACCGCCTAGATCGCCCCCCCCCCCTCCCTCCGGCGGCCAGATCACCCCCCCATCCCTCCCCCCACCTCCGGCGCCCCCCACCGACGTTGATCCCCCCCCCACCCCTCCCTCCCCCACCTCCGGCGGCCCCCCACAGGCGCAGACCATTTAACAAAAAAATTTTTTTCACCTACATCCGATCGCCACCCTGAGCCGCCAAAGCCACCGTCCGCCGCTCTGACCGCCATCCAATGCCGCTGCACCGCCGCTCGCCGGTGGGAGGGATGGAGGAAGAACCTCCCTCCGGCCCGTTAAATGGGCGAATCGTCCCGACCCGCTCGTACCAAGCCGGGTCCCGCCTCGCACCGGAGCGGTACGTGGCGAGATGTACGTGACCATGCGATCTAGTGCGTCCCGTCCACGACCCTCAGCCCGTGCGACCCGACGACCGGCTGGGTCGGGTCGGGTCGTGCGGGTCGGTGCGGGTCAGGGCGGGACGGCAAACCATGCCATGATCCTGGTTGTGAATGATTTTTGGTTTCGGTCTACAATTGATATTATTCTTTGCCCTATTTTTTCTATCATTTCAATGGTCACATGATTTATGTACATGTAGGCTTTGGTTGTGATTCTGCAAAGGTTATTGATATTATTGCACACCGCGATGCAACACAACGTGCTTTCATCCAACAGGAGTACAAGGCTATGTATACTGATGAACTTACAAGCCGTATAGTATACGCTCCGAGCTCAGTGGAAACTTTGAGGTATCAAAGGACTACTTTGGTCATTACTGAGTCAAATTATTCGGAATTATTGGAGAAAAATGAATTTCGTGAGTTCCATTAATTAGGATGTAAGAATTTTGCTTTGGGTGTGTGTTAGGTCTTGCATGAATTTCACATCACCTGATTGTTGATAATAGTGGAGGCTGCAGATTGGTGTCACACGTTTCCTATAATCTGTGTTTTTTTCCCTTCCAGAAAGCAGTGCAGGTGCTACTTTGGATGCATGATCCAGCTGGACGTGATGCAACCGGCCATAGTAAGGCATGCATGCATTAAGTGGGGATGTTATTGATCTGCACGCTGCAACCGAAATTATTTGCTCTCGGACACCTTAATTCCCAAATACAGACATTCAAACAGGCATACCATGCAAAGTTTGGTGCATTTCTTGAGCACGACATTCAATATCAAGCCTTAATTTGGTGATCTCCAAAAGGTTTCTAATCTCTCTCTCCCTCCCCCCCCCAACATTCAATACCAAGCCTCTGGTGATCTCTCAAGATTATCTCCATTTTAATCTAAACTTAAGTTATTTTATTTTGGCAGGAGCAGATTTAGATAATTTACTTAAAATTAACTTAATATGATTTAAGTCGGATTAATCTATCTCACCTCCACATGTTGGATAATTTAATCCAGTGTCATGTCAAAGTAAAAAAATATAAAAATAGATAAAATAAATTCACTTAAATTTAATCAAGTTATATTTAATCCCAAAACAAAGCGGGAAAGATCTCTACTTAAACCCCCCATCTCCTCTCTCTCTCTCTCTCTCTCTCTCTCTCTCTCACTCACACACACCCGCGTGCGCATTCGCATGCTGCACACACAGTCAGACACAAGCTAGCTTCAGGGTGTATGCTAAAGATGAAGTTAGAAGATGATAAATTTGGCAGGATGGTTGTAACTATTGGTGCCTACAATATTCTTTTCAATGTCTACTGTCTTTTAATCTATTTTCTATTAACTTTGAGTTATTAATTATATGTATCCCCCTTTTGTTGAAGTAGAGAGGATATAAGTTGAACACAGTTTGTGAGTTTTACATGCATCTGTCCTCCAACTTACATGTTAATACATCATTTGTGCATCATAAGAATAGAACATGCTATCATGCCAAATTCTTGGAATTGTTTCTTGTTGTCATGTCTATGTTTGTTTAGATGCATCTCATGTGCAATCTTTTTTTTTGTTTATGATCAGTTTTGCTGGGAATTCATTTGATCTTGTGAATTAGGTGGATAGCATGGCCTAGAGTAGCACCCAATACCGATACTAGACCTAACCGGTCCGGTTCGGCCAACTTGGTATTGGTACCGGCCGGTACATATTAAAAAAAGCCAAACGATGGTGAATGGGGCCGCAGCTGGATGAACGGCGGCTGTGCGGGTCGGCGGCGACGACGGTGGAAGTCAGGAGGGAGAGAGAGAGAGAGAGAGGAACCTAAAGTCGCTTCTGGACTGAATGGAGGTTGTTAGTGACGGCGGAAGACAACGATGGCGGATTTGGATTTGTTTGTAACTCTCGGTGTCTATATACGATTCTTTTCAATGTCTACTGTCTTTTAATCTATTTTCTATTAACTTTGAGTTATTAATTATATGTATCCCCCTTTTGTTGAAGTAGAGGGTAGCTAATTTTATCTTTAATGAGCATAATTAGCATGAATATTTATTCTTAATAATCATGGTTAACAATATTAACAATATTATTGTTAATCAATGAGGGGGGTAAAAATGGTTCGACCCAGAAACGGCCCAAACTTGAGAGGCCCATTAAGGCTTGGGCAAGCTAGGCCCAGACAAGGGGCGAACATACACGCTCAACCCAATAAGAGGATGACCGGCCCAACAGAGCATCGAATTCCACGACGCCGATAAGGCCGGCCCAAGCGCAGTTCTCGCTGGAGGACACTCCGACGACCGACCGTTGTCCCCACGACGTCGGCCTTGACCCCGTAACGGGCGAGCACGCGCCATTAGTGCCGTAAGACTCACCCAGAGACTGGCCAGCGCCGGGGCTATCGCCCTCCAACGAAAAATTCCCGCCAACATAGCGGGGGAACGTTACTATACTAAACGGACCATTCCCTATCAAGGGATAAGGCCCCTCGCTCCAGGACAACCCATATAAAAGGGACATCGATAGAAGAGAAGAGCACGGTAGATTCTTCTACTAAACCTCCATACTACTACGCAAGAGGAGACACAGTGAGCACTCCGGCCACTAGAGCTTCCTGCTGAGAAGAGAGCAACCCAACCTGCAACTACGATAGAGAGGTCATCCGCTACAACCAGAAAGCTTCCTCCTCCTGCACGACCTTACCACCCAGCGAACACTCTCCGAGTACCCACGGGCGAGCACGCGTGCAGAGGACCCACACGCCTCTCATATCATCTACTACGACCTCTGCTTCTCTCTTACTCAGCTCTTCTCTATTGCTCATTGTTCCCTTGCTGACTTAAGCATCGGAGGGTTGTCCCAAGGGGTAACACCCGGGACTCCTTCTGACGCCCTTCTGGTTTCTTGGTGTGTGCAGGGCTCCACGGGCACGAGATGACTTTCCCAACAAATAAATAGAGAAGGTGGTACGTGGCCTAGGAACCATTTTCCTGCCGCTACACTTCTTGGCGCCGTCTGTGGGAAGACGAGCGAAAAGCTATGGCGCCCCATGGAAGCCTCCGCAACGCCAGCAACTGGGGGCGAGGTTCCCATCAGGGACCCAACTCTCGCCGGGGATCGCAAGAAGCCTTTTTCGCTCACCCCCGACAGGAGGTCACCCCGGGTGACCTAGATGAGCTCCGCCAGGAGGTCCGAGCCCTGGCAAAATTCTGCCGAGAACTCCGGGACCAGAGGCCCCAGTACGCCCCACCCGAACGACGGGAGGGCGAAGGAGGCCAGGCCGGAGAGAACTTCTAGCAGGTGCGGGAGGCATCCCACGCCTCCGTCACGAGGACCCGACGGTCACGCAGCGTGCCTACGCCTAAGGTATGCAGCCCACTACATTCTAACCCGGAGATGGACCGTCGGCTCCAACGGTTCGACGAAATGGAGGATAAGTTCCGGTACCTGGACGACGTCCTCCTGGCCGCGAAGAATCGCGGCCTCCTCGACGACGACCTGGACTTCCAAGCTCCCTTCTCCAGGGAGATTAAGGAAGGCCCCATCCCGCCAAAGCTCCAACTGCCGTCATTCACCTCCTACGACGGCACCTCCGACCCGGACGACCACCTACATGGTTTTGAGTCTCACCTGGTGTTCCACCGGGCCTCCGACACCGTGAAATACTTGGCGTTCGTTACGACCCTCCGGGAGAACGCCCGAGCATGGTTCGAGTCCCTGCGAGCCGGGACGATCTCCTCCTTCTAGTAGCTCAAAAAGCTGTTCAAGGAGAACTTTGTGGGCTACCGAAAGGTAGCCAGATCTGCTGTAACCCTGCTCGCCCTCAGGCAGGGGAAAGAATAAACGCTATGGGACTTCATTTCCCGCTTCCGCGCGGAGGCGCTTCGCATCCCCCACCTCGACGTCGGCATCGCCACCACGGCATTCACCTAGGGGACGCGGGACCACATCCTCCGGCGCACGCTCGGAGTCAAAGGCCCGACGACCCTTCCGGACCTCCTCGCACTGGCCCAGAAGCACGTGCATTGCGAGGAGAACACCTCGGCCTTGCGCCGTGGGGCCGGGACCGACCAGCCTGACCGGAAAAGGGCCGTCGACCAACCACGAGAGGGTCGGGGCAAGCGGGAGCGACGCGATGGGGACCACCGCGACGTCTCCGAGAGGGAAAGGGGTGGCTACCGCCACTATATGCCCCTGACGGCCCCGCCCGACCAAATCCTGATGGAGATCCGCGAGGAGCCATTCCTCAAATGGCCATCACGGATGAAGTCGAATCCTAACTCACGAAATAAGAAGAAGTACTGTCACTTCCACCGAGACTACGGCCACGACACTGTCGACTGCATCAACTTGAAGGATGCTATCGAGGAACTAGTCCGCAGAGTACTCCTCAACAAGTTCCTCGCCAAGGCCGCCGAAAGACGACAGAAGACGCCTCCTCCGATCGACAATCGGCCCAACGGAAAAGAGATCATGATGATCTCTGGAGGGCCCGCTGCGGGGGGTGGGGGTGGGGATAGCGCGAGCAGAAGGCGTCGGTACGCGACAGCCATCAACACGGCGGACCAAGGCGACGGTACCCCAAGGGAATTCTCCCCCTCAGGTCACCCGAGAGACCCCATAGTCTTCTCTGAGGATGAATTTGAAGGCGTCATGACGCCCCATTCTGATGCTTTGGTGGTTTCCGCCACCATTAACCAATGTACTATGCGACGCATCCTGGTGGATAAAGGAAGTGGACCCGATGTTATTGCGTACGACTGTCTTGTGCTCTTGGGTGTGGACGTGTCACGACTAGCGCCATTGCACACGCCACTGTATGGATTCTCCGGCACGAATGTCTGCCTGGAAGGGTGTATCTCGCTCCCGATCACGTTCGGGACGACACCAAAAGAGGTAACCTTCCTCGCCGACTTTACTGTGGTTCATGCAATGACAGGGTACAATGCCATCATCGGCCGAGGAATCCTCGGCACGCTCCGAGGCGTCCCTTCCTCCTACCACCAGAAGCTTAAGTTCTCCACCCCTCGCGGAGTAGGGGAAGTCTGAGGTGATCAATGGGAGTCCAGTACCTTATCTCCACCCGTGATTGACGTCATGAAAAGGTGCCTCCAGAAAAGAGGGCGAGGACTGAAGATCCGGGTCCGAGCATGAGCGCGCCAGCCGAGGATTTATACCTCATCCAGGTTGGGGACGACCCAAGCAGATCACTGAAGATTGGCGCTACCTTGGTCGAGCATGATAAGCAAGCGTACGCAAGCTTCCTCGCGGCCAATCAGGACGTGTTCGCTTGGTCCGAGGACGAGCTTTCTGGAATTCCCCCGGAGGTCATCACGCACCAACTAAGGTTGGACCCCACCTGTCGTCCGGTACAGCAATGCCGAAGGCGGTGTAACCCCGAGCGACAAGCCATCCAAGAAGTCCATGAAGGACTCTGCGGGAGCCATGTGGGAGGGCGAGCACTTGCAAGGACACTGATCCGACAAGGGTACTGGTGGCCCACCTTGCAACAAGATTGCCTCAACTATGTCCGAGGTGCCCCCAATGCCAGAAGTATTCCCACCTGCACCACCAACCAGCGACGTAGCTCCACGCCTTGACGGAGCCCCGCCCATTCGCTCGGTGGGGGATCGACATACTGGGACCATTCCCTGAAGCACAAGGAAGGAAGAAGTTCCTCATAGTTGCCATCGACTACTTCACCAAGTGGATTGAAGCTGAACCATTGGGGAAGATAACAAGCAAAGCAGCCTGAAAATTCGTGTTGCGTAGCATCATTTGCCGGTTTGGGATCCCCAGGGTTCTCAGTACCGACAACGGCAGATAGTTCGCGAGCACTGTCTTTCAGGAGAAGTGCTCGGAGTTGGGGATCTGGAACCACTACACCTTGGTGGGGCATCCCCAAGCCAACGGGTTGGTGGAAAACGCCAACCGTACTCTACTTCATGGCATCAAGACCCGCCTGGACTAAGCAGGCGATGCATGGATCGATTCAATCCCCAATATTCTATGGGCTCACCGGACCACCGCTAGGGCCGCCACTGGGGAGACGCCTTTCCATCTCGCCTACGGACCTGAGGTGGTGGTTCCGGTGAAAATATCCAACCCCTCGTTACGAGTGGGACATTTTGATGAGGCCAAGAACAACCAGGCAATGCGAGAGAACCTAGACTTGCTCGAGGAAGGAAGAACCAATGCCCAGGTAAAACTTGCGGCATATCAGCAGAAGCTGGCTCAATATTATAATGCCCGGGTTAAGGAGCGACACTTCTTCCCCGGAGATCTGGTTCTACGGCGAGCAAGCGTGGCTGACCCACGGGGGGCCGCAGGAAAACTCGCACTGAATTGGGAGGGCCCGTATTGGGTAATCGAAGCACTCGGCAAAGGAGCGTACATGCTAGTGACGTTGGGGGGGAGAGAGGTGCCCAGTGTAAGGCTCCACACAGCACCATCGGGCAACACAGCGAAAAATAAAAATTTATTTGCCTGAACCCGACTGCATGGAATCCTAGATCCATGCTCTGATCGACGTTTTAATCGCCCTAACCCCTAACTATGTGTTACAGATTTCACCTTGCGCGGAACGACGCTGTTCGCTATGCCTGATGCATAATCTCACGGACACCAAGCCGCACAGAAGTACGGCCTCTAGAGTAGATCCACACGGATCCTTGCACAGCGACAGTACCCCCCGGCACGACCTTCCCCAACCCTTTCACCTTCTAGAGAGAGAGAGAGAGCAAGAGGGAGGAAGGGGGGAAGAGTTAATCTCTTCTTCCCTTGCCTTAATGCTTGATTAGGCCAAGAGAGGGGGAGAAGTCTCGTAGCATCCATATATATAGGATTTGACCCATTTCTAAAAGAGCTCCAAAGGACCAAAACTGTATATATGTCCTTCCCATTATTATACATATATTAAGCCCCTTTTATATGCCTTTTCAAAAGGAATTAAAGAGAATTAATATATGCATTTGTATAATAATAATCCGTCACCCAAGAATCTATTGTGTGTGATCCTCTAGGCCCATAGTCACTCCAGTTTAAGGCTCATTAACTTCTAATTCCAAATTAGAAGTAAATTAAACTTATTCTTCGCTTCTACTAGAGCCGAATAATAGTTTAATTTATTCCGAACCTTTAATCACGTTGGGTCAAATAAATCCACGTGATCCTAGAGGACGTCGGGTTTAAACCAGCATGTCTGGTACCTGTAAGTCCACAGTTACCGCATCGATATAATCCCTCGCTCCTTCTATGAGTCTGGTACGATCGAGGGTATGGTTTCTGTCAAACACCATGATCGTGCCATTTGACCATGACCTCCTTAAAGTGTATGACGTCCGTTCTAAACGAACTCACACGACCCTAGCCAGGGATTTAACGGAGCGTCAATGTCATGACTCATTAACTGTCTGATATATACCCGACAGTGAGTGATCCCCTTTTGACCATTGATGATCTTCACACGTATCTTGGAGTGGTTAATGACTCGACAACTCATGACTTATGGTTAAAGTCACTTAGCCAAGTAATTAAACCATTCCAGTCCTCGTGTAAGATCCAATCAATGTCTCAGGTCAAAGGACCAACGATGCTACTGAGACCGTTAGATCTTAAGTTTACATTAGGTATAATCAACCATCTGAAGATCCAATAGTGGATCAGTTCAGTGCACTTCCTCCCAGGACGTACACCTACACATATGTGTTGCTGTCCCGCACCAATGACCATGAGACTGGTCACTGACACATCATGTGTACTGGTTTAATAGGTAATCAAAGTCCCCGAGTGATTACCCTCCAACCAAGAATAGTTTAAGGTATGCGTACGTGTAAAGTCAGTCTCATGTTCGAGATCCCACCTCGAGCTAACTTTACAACCACATATCCTAGGGACATCGTAAAATAATACACAGTCGCATATTTACGCTCAAATACCACTTTATTAATAATGAATAAGATCGCACAACTATTGGGCCTATCGGACCCGAAATTGGCCTGTAGCACACCAATACTAACAATCTCTCACTTGAACTACAGCCAATTACCCACAACTTTGAGGCCCATCTTATCCCGATGGCGCTCAAATACAGTCTGTGTTAAAGGCTTAGTCAGTGGATCTGCTATGTTATCTTCTGACGGTACACGCTCTACCATCACATCTCCTCGATCAACAATCTCCCGAATAAGGTGGAAGCGTCTGAAAATATGCTTCGACCTTTGGTGAGATCTCGGTTCCTTTGCCTGAGCGATGGCCCCATTATTATCACAAAATAATGGGATGGGAGCTGATATCTCGAGAACTACGCCAAGTTTCAAGATGAATTTCTTCATCCAGACTGCTTCCTTAGCAGCTTCAACTGCATTAATATATTCTACCTCTGTCGTTGAGTCTGTAGTCGTATCTTGCTTGGAGCTTCTCCAACTGACTGCCCCTCCATTCACATGAATACAAACCCAGACATGGATTTGCAGTCATCTGGATCTGACTGGAAACTAGAGTCTGTGTAAGTTCTAACCTGTAGGTTCTCTCCTCCATAAAGCAGAAAAAGATCATTAGCCCTTCGCAAGTACTTAAGGATGCCATTTACTGCCATCCAGTGCTCTTCGCCTGGATTTACCTGATATCTACTGACAATGCTCAAAGCATTGGCAACATCAGGACGGGTACATAGCATTGCATACATGATTGACCATATCGCCGAAGCATAGGGTACCTTATTCATGTGTGCCACCTCCTCAGAAGTTTTAGGACTCATCCCCTTAGATAGGTAAATTCCATGTCTCATGAGAATGAGACCCCTCTTGGAATTTTTTATCCTAAATTTTTTGAGGATAGTGTCTATGTACATGGATTGGGATAACCCTAGCATCCTTTTAGATCTATCTCGATAGATCATTATGCCCAGCACATAGGATGCTTCTCCCAAATCCTTCATGGAGAAGGTCTTGGACAACCGAGACTTAGTTGATGTCAACATTCCTACATCATTCCCAATGAGTAAGATGGCATCAACATAGAGGACCAAGAAGGTCACAGAGCTCCCACTGACCTTCTTGTAAACACATGGTTCATCTTCATTCCGAATGAAGTTGAAAGATTTGACAGCCTCGTCAAATCTTAAGTTCAGCTTCGAGATGCCTGCTTTAATCCATAAATGGACCTTTAAAGTTTGCATACCTTATTAGGATGTAGTTTGGAGGTGAATCCTTCAGGCTGTACCATGTACACTTCTTCAGACAGATTTCCATTAAGAAAAGCTGTCTTCACATCCATTTACCAGATCTCATAATCCAGGTATGCAACAATGGCGAGAAGGATTCTGATTGACTTAACCATGGCTACTGGTGAAAATGTCTTGTCATAGTCAATGCCTTGCCTTTGACGATATCCTTTCGCCACTAGTCTAGCCTTGTATGTGTCAATCTGTCCATCTGTTCTGATTTTCCTTTTGAAAATCCATTTACAGCCGATAGGGATTTTCCCTTCGGGTATATCAACTAATTTCCAAACTTTGTTGGTGTACATAGACTGGATCTCTGAATCCATTGTCTCTTGCCATTTCTCGGAGTCCGCACTACGGATTGCATCCTGGTACGATTGAGGATCTTCATCCTCATCGATACATACCTTAGAGGACCCCTCTGAGATATGTCCAACATATCTCTCAGGTTCTCTCGGTAGTCTACTAGATCTCCGTAGTGTCAGTGTTTCACTCTGAATAGGATCAACCGATACAGTCTCATCTAATGAGTCTGTATCTACGGGTTGTGGTTCTTGGACCTCGTCTAATTCTATCTGGCTCCCACTATTTTTTTGGAGTAGATATTCTCTTTCCAGAAATACAGCTCTCTTAGCCACTAAGACCCTTTGCTCATAAGGGTGATAGAAATAATATCCAAACGTCTCCTTTAGATATCCCACAAACCTACACTTATCGGTTCTCGACTCAAGCTTATCACTATCGTTCTTCTTTACATGAGCAGGACACCCCCAAATTTTAATGTGATTAAAATTTAGTTTCCTGCCCTTCCATATCTTATATGGTATAGAAGGAACAGATTTACTTGAGATCCTATTCAATAAATAAGCCGCAGTCTCTAATGCATAGCCCCACAGAGATAAGGGTAGTCTTGACATAGACATCATGGATCGGACCATGTCTAACAAGGTCATGTTTCTCCTTTCGGATACACCATTATGTTGTGGTGTATACGGTGGAGTCCACTGAGAAATAATTCCATTGTCTTTAAGATAAGAAGTAAATTCATGGCTAAGATATTCACCTCCTCGATCCGATCGAAGAGCCTTAATACTCTTGTCAGTCTGTTTCTCTACTTCATTCTTGTATTCCTTAAACTTCTCAAAAGTTTGTGATTTATGCCTCATTAAATATACATAGCCATATCTCGAGAAGTCATCAATAAAAGAAATAAAATAGAGGTGACCCCCTTTTGCCTCCATGGACATGGGTCCACACACATCCGAGTGTATGAGCTCGAGAAGGTCAACAGCCCTCTTACCATGTCCACTAAAGGGAGCCGTAGTCATCTTCCCCATGAGACACGACTCACAGGTATCAAATGGCTTGTATTCGAATGTATTCAAATACCCATTTGAGTGTAGGTGAGAGACTCTTTTCTCACCTACATGACCAAGCCTGAAATGCCATAGATATGTAGAATTCACTTCATCAGCATTAGAAACTTGCATAACATTAGAACGTGTATCTAATACATAAAGATCATTGACTAATGAACCATTGGGTATAACCAAACCATTATTCATTATAGAGCACCCAGTGCTATTAAAAGCCAATGTATATCTAATGTTATACAAATCAGAGATTGAAATAATGTTCTTAATAATATTAGGAACATAATAACAGTCATTCAACTCCAGAATGACTTCTGAAGGTAAACTGAGGCGTGCAGTCCCGACAACTTTGGCAGCAACTAAAGCTCCATTGCCCATCCTTAGTTCAATCTCCTTTTTGCCCAGCCGCCTTCTATTTGCCAGCACCTGCATAGAATTATAGATATGAGATGCACATCCAGTATCCAATACTCATGATGTGGATTCCATATATGACAAATTAAGGTCTATGATAAAAATACCTTCATTTAGAATTGCCTTGCAATTCCTTTTCCAATGCCTTGTTTCCCCGCATCGAAAACACGTGTCTTCTTTTTCATTCTTCTTACCCTTCCCTTTGTCAACTTTGGCGAGTTGCTTACCCATGGCCTTCTTCTTTCCCTTCCCTTTGTCACCTTTGGTGGATATCTGGGTGGCCTTCCTTTTCTTGTTGGCCCGGCCAACAATCATTACAGAAGATGATGATTTATCTTTCTGCATAGTTCCTTGAGCACTCTTTAACATGTTGAGCAGCTCCGGGAGAGTTGCTTCAATTCTATTCATGTTAAAGTTTATGATGAAGGAAGAAAAGGAATCGGGCAATGACTGGAGTATGAGATCAATGCGCAGTTCAAGATCTAACTTGAACCCCAGTGCATTGAGTCTCTCTATCCACTCCGTCATTTTCAGTACATGATCATGTACTGAAGCACCCTCTGACATTCGTGTCCTAAAAAGCCTCTTGGAGATGTCATACCTCTTAATCCTACCCTGCTCCCCGAAGAGCTGACGTAGATTAAGAAGTATACTTCTACAATCAGTCTTTTCAAATTGTCTCTGCAGCTCGGGAGCCATAGAGGCCAACATGTAACATTGGGCAAGGGAGGAGTCTTCAGACCATTTGGCATAAGCCAGTAACTCGCCTTCGTCGGCATCAGGAGCTGGCTTAGAATGAACCGTATCCAACACGTAAGCTATCTTTTTGGCGGTGAGGACTATGCGTAGATTACGCAACCAATCTGAGTAGTTCGGTCAAGTCAGTCTGTTGGCATCCAAGATGCCGCGGAGGGGGTTGGATGATGACATTGTAATCTGGATAAGAAATAAAAGACAACTTAGCATGTGTTCAAATTTTAACTTAGATGTGGTTTTCTATCTTAGTTAGTCTCACTATTTTTCGATCGAACTATATAACCCTCAGTATATAGAACGGGAGATCAGCGAGATCATCCTAGTGGGTCGAAATCCCAACGAGACTGAGGTACGACCTTGTGGAAAGCACAACAAGGCATACACCATCTCAAGGGTAGTCAACAGGCACTTGCATCTAATACAATATCTGATATTCAGCCCCCGAGAAATCATCCCCTTATAGAAAGTACAACAAAGGATATTCTCGGTTAGATCTAACCATCATTACTACATAGTAATGAGTTCATGACCCGACCCTTGTGGAAAGCACAACAGGGCCGAGTTCAATTCCTCACCCTATTGAGGCCGAGCCTTAGAGTTGTATCCCGCCCCCAAACTCATGGACCTTGTGGAAGGCACAACAAATCCATGAAATGAAGACGTTCATTCACTCCATAATGATGGAGGGCCACGACGAGTCCTAGAGCCATGCTTACCAGATCTAAAATTTAATCGTGAGAGAATTTTGATTTTATCTTGATCTCACCCTAGGTGGCAATATAAATATATCCAATATATTTACCGTACCTAGTAGTTTGCACAAAGTAAATGCATCCAATGCAAAATTAAATCGCAAGTGATCATGGACTTTATTCCTAATGTAACTAAGACATCCGGCCCGCTTCCGAAGCAGCTGGATCGTCCTCGTAGGGTGTGCTTCGGGCTTCCAAACTCCGACGCCGTATTAATTACAACTTTTACACGGCACGTATGTCGAGAAAAATATAAATTACATGTCAATAAAATTCCAGCAGCCCTTAGGGCGAGTACAACTGTAAAGGGAGATAGAATTACATTAAAATTTTAACAGAGAGAGAAAGGAGGTTCGCAAACCCCAATGAATTACATTGACCAAGTCCATGATCACTTGCCAACCCATTCATTCAAAATCAATCAAGGGTTATTTTCTAAAAATAATCCTTACTTTGGATTTAAAATGGGATGTGCAAACAAAAATAGGCTTGCTTTATTTAATTTTAAAAATCGAAGCAGGATTAACTAAAATTAAACATATAAGCAAGCCAAAGCAAGGTAAATAAAGCAAAGCATGTAAAGAACCATCATTTATAACAGGGGCTCGCATATTTGAATCTGATTCAAATAAGTTAGATAATTAAGATAATTATTTAAATTTAAATTTAATTATACAATAATCAAATTTAAATTGAAAATTTAAACATGATAATCATTTAAATTTAAATTCAAACTAATTATCTAATAATTTTGTTTGAAAGTAAATTTAAATAATCCAATTATCTTCAATTATCCATATTCTAAAATTCAAATTTGAATTTAACAATTATCTAATAATTAAAAATTCAAATATTTGAATTTTATAACATTTAACTTCAATGAAATTCAAATTCTGAATTTATTAATTATCTAATAATTAAAAATTCAAAAATTGAATTTTACTGAACTAACTTCAATTATTATCAATTTATCTCAAGATAAATAGTAATTATCTCACCTCAGTAAATTCAAAAACGTTAAATAAAATTTAACATTTGACATTTACTATTGAGATAACATAATTAATAAATTGAGATAAAAATTAGATTAATTTATTGTGTATTTTTCTATATATATATCATATATATTTGATGGAACGTATAAATTAAACTAAAATTTGTAATTTTTTTATTAAAAAAATCATGTCGGCAGCCATACTGGGCGCGGCCGCCCACGCGGGCGCGGTCGCCCGCGTGGGCGGGCGTGGTCGCCCGCGTGGGTGGGCGCGCCCGCCCACCTTCCCACACGCAAGGCGGGCGCCGCAGGCGCCCGTCGCTTGCGGGTGCCTGCCTGCGGCGCTCGCCGATCGCATGCGCCACGCGGCGCGCCCGTGTGCTTCCCGCATGCGCCACGCGGGCGGGCGCAGTGCGCCCAGCTGCGCCAAATTTTTTTTTCAAAAAAAAATTTACAGTAGATGCCCAGCATCTTTGAAGCACAGAAATGCCCAGCACCCTTGTCTTCTAATAATAACAATTGAAGATTTTAATTCCCCTACAAACATGGTTCTATACGGCGATAAAACACCGACCAGAGCGCGAACCTGACTCTGATACCACTGTAAGGTTCCACACAGCACCATCGGGCAACGCAGCAGAAAATAAAAATTTATTTGCCCGAACCCGACTGCATGGAATCCTAGATCCATGCTCTGGTCGACGTTTTAATCGCCCCAACCCCTAACTACGGGTTACAGATTTCACCTTGCGCGGAACGACACTGTCCGCTATGTCCGATGCAGAATCTCACGGACACCGAGCCGCACAGAAGTACGGCCTCTAGAGCAGATCAACACGAATCCTTGCGCAGCGACGGTACCCCCCGGCACGACCTTCCCCAACCCTTTCACCTTCTAGAGAGAGAGAGAGAGCAAGAGGGAGGAAGGGGGGAAGAGTTAATCTCTTCTTCCCTTGCCTTAATGCTTGATTAGGCCAAGAGAGGGGGAGAAGCCTCGTAGCATCCATATATATATGATTTGGCCCATTTCTAAAAGAGCTCCAAAGGACCAAAACTGTATATATGTCCTTCCCATTATTATACATATATATTAAGCCCCTTTTATATGCCTTTTCAAAAGGAATTACAGAGATTTAATATATGTATTTGTATAATAATAATCCGTCACCCAAGAATCCATTGTGTGTGATCCTCTAGGCGCATAGTCACTCCAGTTTAAGGCCCATTAACTTCTAATTCCCAATTAGAAGTAAATTAAACTTATTCTTCGCTTCTACTAGAGCCGATAATAGTTTAATTTATTTCGAATCTTTGATCACGTTGGGTCAAGTAAATCCGCGTGATCCTAAAGGATGCCGGGTTTAAACCAGCCTATCTGGTACTTGTAAGTGTACAGTTACCGCATCGATATAATCCCTCGCTCCTTCTATGAGTCTGGTACGATCGAGGGTATGGTTTCTGTCAAACCCCATGATCGTGCCATTTGACCATGACCTCTTTAAAGTGTATGACGTCCGTTCTAAACGAACTCACACGACCCTGGCCAGGGATTTAACGGAGCGTCAATGTCATGACTCATTAACTGTCTGATATATACCCGACAGTGAGCGATCCCCTTTTGACCATTGATGATCTTCACACGTATCCTGGAGTGGTTAATGACTCGGTAACTCATGACTTATGGTTAAAGTCACTTAGCCAAGTAATTAAATCATTCCAGTCCTCGTGTAAGATCCAATCAATGTCTCAGGTCAAAGGACCAACGATGCTACTGAGACCGTTGGATCTTCAGTTGACATTAGGTATAATCAGCCATCTGAAGATCAAATAGCGGATCAGTTCAGTACACTTCCTCCCAGGACGTACACCTGCACATATGTGTTGGTGCCCCGCACCAATGACTATGAGACTGGTCACTGACACATCATGTGTACTGGTTTAATTGGTAATCAAAGTGCCCGAGTGATTACCCTCCAACCAGGAACAGTTTAAGGTATGCGTCCATATAAAGTCAGTCTCATGTTCGAGATCCCATCTCCTAGGGACATCGTAAAGTAATACACAATCGCATATTTAAGCTCAAATACCACTTTATTAATAATGAACAAGATCGCACAACTATTGGGCCTATCGGACCCAAAATTGGCCTGTAGCACGCCAATACTAACACCTAAGACGTGGAACTCCGTCAACCTCAGGAAATACTTCCAGTGAAACGTCACCAGCCGTACCCCGCTAAGGTAAGTTGCCCACGAAAGGTAACCTAAAGGTTCCCAAAAGGCGCGAGCACTGCTCCCCTTGAAAACGAGAAGGTAACCTAAGGGTTCCCTAGAGGCGCGAGCACTGTTCCCCTCGAAAATGAGGAGGTAACATAAGGGTTCCCTAGAGGCGCGAGTACTACTCCCCTTGAAAACGAGAAGGTAACCTAAGGGTTCCCTATAGGCACGAGCACTACTCCCCTTGAAAATAAAAATGTAACCTAAGGGTTCCCTAGAGGCACGAGCACTGCTCCCCTTGAAAACAAGGAGGTAACCTAAGGGTTCCCTAAAGGCGAGCACCGCTCCCCTTGAAAATAAAGTGGAAAGCTAAGGGTTCCTGTGAAGGACGCGAAAGCTGTGGAATGCGAGCATGGAGGATCGCCCAGAAAGCACGCAGAAGCACTCCAACGAAAGGTACACAACAATATTGGCTCAGAATAAAGAATTGATATTTCTTTAGTCAAAATACAAGCTGCCAGAAATTGGCAAAATACCCTCGCATGGGCCAAATACAAGTACAAGGAGAGACAAGACGTACTCGACGGTGGCGATATATGACTCCAGCGACTCACTTCTTCGGCATCGTCCTTTGCCAACGATCACGTTGAATCTCCAAGCAGGCACCAGGTACCCATTTTTGTTCTGTGGGAGGGTACGTACGGAGAAGCCTCCTATGCCAGAGAAGAGGGACAAAACCCCTCAAACCAACAAAAGGCTTCACTGGTAGAAGGCATGCACAATGAAAACTAGGCCAGCGGCTCCGGCCGCCGCTGTAACGCCCCGAATTTTTTGGATATTTTTTGGATCATTTTTGTGGGTCTCAGAGTGTATTTTATGATTTACACGTATTTTTCCCTGATGCGCCTTCGAAATTCTGTGCAGGGCGAATCGTGACGTTCTCCGACTCCGCGACAGTATCGACGCGTTGTGCTCCTCTCGAGGATCGCAGAGGTAATTTTTCGTATTTTTTTAAATTTTTTAAATTTTTGGGGTTTTCTATATATATTAACCCTTTCTCTCTCTCCCCTCTCATTTCTCACTCTCTCCCTTTCTCTTCTCACGCTCTCTCCTCTCTCCCTCTCTCTCCGACGGCCGACGGAGCGGAGCGCGGGCGAGGATGGGTGAGGATCGAGGCGGTGGAGGCGCGGTGAAGCTCGGCCGCGGGTTCGTGGAGCGGCGAGGGTTTCGTGGCGATTTCTTCGCCGATCGGTGACCTCGGTGCGCGAAATCTTCGGTGGAGATAGGGAGATGGACCCCCAGCTCGTGCACTTCCTTTCCCGCGAGTTTTGTAGGCCGTGGTGAGCCGAGCGGGTTTATTTGAGCTTTTTGGTGAAAATTCATATTTTTGGGGTGTGAGCCCGATCTAGCATTTTAACGCGTTAATTGGTGGTTTGAGGGCATCATTGAATGCCTAGGGGCTTGGGGAATGATTTTCCCTTTGTTTCCCCTTCACCTGGGGGTGATTGGGGCGTGGAATGGTTTCTTTCGCGGTTTCCGCCGTTTTCAGGCGCAGACTGAGAACGCGCTCGCCAAGGTAGGCGCGTTCTTGGAGGTCGCGCCGCCCCGATAGAGCGCGTTCATCGGAGAAGATGAACAGTAAGGCAGTTCTTGTCATGCTACAGGTGGATAGCGCGTTCCGTTCTTATCGCGCTATAGGAGCATAGCGCGTTCATCCCTGTCGCGCTACTGGTGGGTAGGGAGTTCTGTTTTTGTCGCACTATATAAGTACAGCGCGTTCTATTCTGAATGCGCTATAGTAGGGTAGCACGATCTTGAGGGCGACCAGTCGGGCAGCCCAGTGCGGGTAGTCTACGGCTGATCGTGCCTCTTTTGGCCGTGTGTATCTCGGACACCCCATGGAGTTCCGTGACCGTGTCTTTGGGTGTCCGGAGGTTTTGTTTTTCTCGATTAGCGTGCCCGTAGGTGGGTGTGTTTCGAGCTTTGTGTTACGCTTGATCGAGTCACCGTGTATCGGTGTGTGTGCGGTGAGGTTCCCTCGCATGTCGTAGGTTTCTACGGAAGATGGTTCCCGACTGGGCCAAGTGTTTGGCCTTGGACTGCGAGTCCAGTTGCCAGCCTGGTGTTGGAGGTTTCCTACTTTTTCCTGGGATGGGGAATCGGCATGTCGGCTTGTGAGTTATCTTGGGAATCGTGCTTCTGTGTTTTCTGCATGGGCCGTGTGTGTGACCTTGGACTGTGAGTCTAGTTGTCCAGTATGGGGCTGGAAGGCTTCTCAATTCCTTTCCCAAGGGCATGGTCTCGGCGGCTCGTGAGCTACCTCGGTATTCATGCTACTGTGGTTTTAGACCTAGGGATCAGGCTAGATTAACGGCATTGCATCGTTGCGTTCAACGGTCTTGACCCCGAGTCTTGTGACTCAAGGACCGTTGGATTTAGTGAGTATAGAGGACTGTCCAGAGTCTAGTGGCTTGGCGCCACCTGGTTCTTCTCGACTTTCACGCAGGGTGCGTGTGTGGTTCTCGGAGTTTCTCTTCGGAGAGTGGTCACATCAGTGACTCCCCACTAGTCGTAGCCTTCCGACACGCGAGTGGTCCCACCAGGGAGTGGTGGTGAGGCTACCCCGAGAGACGGTTTTTAGACTGGTTTCCGTTGGGCCCCACGTCTTGCAGCCAGAGTCCGGCTGAGGGGAAAACCAGTCAGAGGGCCAGACCAGGGACGCACGGTCTGTGTGTGCACACGTGGTTGGGGGCGATTGGACCCACACTGACGAGCGCGACCCCAACTAGTCACTTGTTCTGTGGTTACTTGTACGGTGTCTCAGTTCCCGCTGGGCCGGAGGGAGACACCTGAGGCGCGGTCTAAGTCGTCAGTGGACGCATCCAGCCTTACTTCTGGTGGGCATGTACTCCTGTCACGTGAGACGTGACTTTCCTGTTTTCGGGTTCCGTTTCCCATCTGCGAGACGAGATTTTCCTGACCGTCCGGTGTTTCTGAGGTGGTGGCCAGGGTGTTAGTAGCTTCACCGAGGTTGTGTCTTGTTAGTGTTGTGTTCGCGACGAGGCGGTCGCGGCTTGACCTTGGACAGCGTGTCCAGGTTGGCCTTGTCCTGGGAGACCGGCCTCTACGGTACGGTTGCCGTGGGTTTTACCTCGGTGAGTGGTGTTAGTGTGGTCTGGTTCCCGATTGTGAGATCGGGATTTCTCTTTCTGCTTGATCGGTACAGTAGGAGTAGTTGTAGTGCCGAGTTTTGACCGGCCACCGAGTTACTGTTCCTACTGCTACTGTTGTTCTTGTAGTTACTGCTTTCCGTGCCGCTGTTGTTCTCAGTTGGGGTTCCGTACGATCCCTACTGAGCTAGTGACAGGAGGCTCACCCCTGCGTTTCAGGTGCGACGGTTCTTCCTCGAGGTTCGAGGGTGCTGTTCGGAGGTTCTTAGTTGCCAGCTCGCCGGGCCGAGTATTCACTTGACATGTGGTACGTTTTACTGCTTTAGACTGTACTTTCTGTTGGACTGGACTCTGTTGTAGTAGTTGCTTATTTATTTCTGTTAATTGTTGAATTGTCCTGCTTTATTTCCTATTTTTTTGTACTTTCACACTCCTTTTAGCCCTTCCGAGCCCTCCCGGCTCGTGGGCGACGGGCCATGATTCGAATGGTATCGGGTTCTTCCTGGTATCCGGATCTTGGGTCGTCACAGCTGGTATCAGAGCGGTGGTTGTGGACGTACATAGAAATTCGAAATATTGCAGTGATCAGAGTCCATAAGGTCTAGTACAACCGGTAGTTGGCATAGGGTTTTGTGCATGTTTTCCGCTTGATTTCTCACTTGAGAGCTTGAGTGCGCCGCACAGTGCTGTTAAGGTGGTTGCTGTTCGTGACTTTCGTACCGGCGTGGGATCTAAGGATTGAGGTTGAGAGCTTCTCCCTCATCGGTTGTGGCCCCGGTTGTGCTGCGTTAAGCAAAGGTTACCGGTAGGCGCGGATTTGCGATGCTGGGTTCGAGGTTTTTGCAGCCAGGTCAGGTGGCCGACGAGGATTGTTTGTGGTTAAGTGGCCGTGAGTGTGCTCTGAGGGAGCTGTTGTTAAGTTTGGCCACCCCAGCTTGAGGTTATCCAACCCCTGAGGTGTTAAGGTTGTGGTTTAAGATGGCAGAGCGGAGTGTTCTGATCGAGAGGTACGCTCGGATGAGCGGAGAATCTTCTCGGTGAGCTGCTGTTTTGTCGAGTCTGATGTTCTTGTCATGCTCTGTGACATCAGGAATGACGTGTCGGTCCCAGTTATTCTTGCGGATTTCGAGGCAGGATTGGGCTGTGGTGTCCTAGTAAGTCTTGCTCCTGCGTTCTTACGCGCGAATGGGTGGTGTTCGCCTTGGATTTGAGTTGAGATGTGAAGGTTCCGCAGTGAGTTTCGGGACTCGAGGATGAGCATTGGCGGTTGTCGATTATGGCTCATGTTGTGGCTCTTAGCGTGGCATGTTGCAGTTCGAGGAATTGCAGTGGTGGTGCATCGAGAGATGCTGTGATTATGGTCTAACGTGACACTCGTCGAGTGTGTCGGAGGTGCTGACCTGACGTGGTGATGGTTTTCTCGGTGCTGGAAGGTGCTGTTCCCAGCGTCTGCAAGGTTCGAGGTTAGGCCGAGCGTGGAGTTCTTCCATTGGTCAGAGGTGTGATCGGTTTCTCCTTTGGTTGGAGAAATTGTGTTTAGCTAAGGTTCGTTGTCTTGCATTGCGTGTTCGGATTGGTTGGCCTCGTGTGCCATAAAGTCCGTGCGAGACGTGTTCCCTGTTCTGGCAAGATGGTTGCATGTGAGAAGTCGTGCCCAATTCCCTTGCTGTGTGAGGGTACTGGCGCTGTTCCGGAAGGACGAGTGCTGGTTGGGCGGTGTTCAACTTCTTGGCTGGTGCTGGAACTTTCCGATGCGTGGTAGTTCGGAGCCTGCAGAGTTGCAGAGGATTGCCAGATTTGGGAGTGGATCCATGCTTGGGGTTCGAGGTAAGGGAGCTTTCCTCACCCTGTTTTCTGAGGTTGACCAGCCGAGTTGTGAATTGTCGGGATGGCAAGTCCCAAGTTGCTGTGTTGGCTGTGCGTGTGGATCAGAGTGCGCAGCGGAAGCGTGGTGGGCCCATAACCCACAGGTCTCAGGATCATAGTGTTGGTTGCTACGGGCGGATTTCTTGAGGATGCGTTGAGCATTGGAGGATTGGTTCCTCGGTGTGAGATGTGTTGTTGCCGTGTCGTTGCTTGAGACATTATGATTCTTGGCACCGGTAGGATGGAATGTTTGGGGAAAATGTTGGTAAGTGTGCCGCATGAGTACCATGTTCTTATGATGGAAGCCGTGTCAGGCGTCGGTGTTAGACCCGGAAGGGGTTGTTGAGGATGTCGCCTGACGGAGGTCGAGGACGTGATGGTCAGAGTCGGTGGCTTGGTGCCTGACTTGTGTTGGAAGTTGTGTCCTCGGATGAGATCATTTTTGGAGAAGTGATCTCTGATAGATTGTGGGTTCATGTTGGTAGCTGCGAGTGACTGGTAAGGCTAGTATCGTAGTCGACCATGGTAAGATGTGTATTGTTGGGGACCCGTGTGCATTGGTCGTGGTGCTGGTGACTAGGTTGCCGTAATATTGGATGGCACTTTCCTCCCCTAGAGACGTGTGTCATGAATTGTTCCGATGGTGTCCCGTGGCTCTGTGGTGAGGGCGGAATCGGGATTGGCAGGTGTCCACTTGGATTAATTGAGACGAAGGTTTCGATGAGACAAGACGGAAGAGGGACGCCTGTGGGCTGAGGCCTTTGGATAGAGATTGGCGTCGGAATGGTGGTCCTTGGTTTGTGACCAGTATGGGAGGATTTCCCTGTATGCTTGAGTCGAGTGAGGTGATGACCGAAGACTCCTAAGTCTTATCGTCGGTTTTGTTGTGCTCCCCTGAGAGGGTTGAGTTGGTGCGATGATCGAGATCGGATGTGGTGTCTGAGAGAAGTTTAGCTCGTGATATGGTAATTGTCTGTGTGTGAGTCGGCGGATGGCTTGTCGTGAGTTGGATCGTGCCTACTGGGCTAGTGAAGGTTTCCCATTGAAGTGTATCTAGCGACCAGTGGATGGTTTTTCACAGACAGAAGATGTTGTTGGTGGTGCATCGTGAACAGTGAGAGCCGTGTATCGGTGAGGCCTTTGGTGATCGTTTCTGTGATGTGCTTTCCGGATGGGATCTGGACTTTGTCAGAGTTTGAGTTCTGACAGAGTTGGTCTCGTGCTGTTGTGAGCCGGTGGAGGCTCTGTATTGGTTGTTCCTTCGATCAGGGCATGTGGTCAGTCAGCTGGCTGTGAAGCTGATGTGTGATTTGTCCGCCGACCATAGGATGGATCGGTAGCTGTTTCTCGTGCGAGGGTTGTGTCTCCTCGGTGGGCGAGATGGTGGCAGCGGTGTCATAATTGGTTTTTCCTTGTGATTGAGGTGATGCTGGACTGTGTCCTTTGGTGTATGCCTGCTCTGATAGTCGGTGTGTGCGGCGTGCGGATTGAGGTGTTCTTCGTGATTGTGGTCTGGCTGTGTCCCTCATGTTGAGAGTTTTTGTGAGAATCGAGATTTTTTGTGCTGGGGTTCTGGCAGCGTTGTCAGTTGGTTAAGATGTTCTTCCCTTGTGACTTGGTGCTTTTTCAAGAATTGAGGTTTTTCTATGTTGGGGCCCTGGCAGCGTTGTCAGTTAGTGGAGGCATTCTTCCCCTGTGACTTGGTGCTAGTCCTGAATTTCGAGGATGACATTTCTTTAAGGGGGGAGGGCTGTAATGCCCCGGATTTTTCGGATCCTTGTTCATGGGTCTCGGATCTGGTTTCTTGGAGTGTCCGACTCCGTTGTGTCTGAAATTTCGTTTCGGACATCTTTCGTGTTCGGATCGGCGCGATCCGAGTTGTTTCGGAGGCCCGGGAGCGTTCCGCGGCTTTTCCACGTGTGTTTTCCGATTCCCGGTGTGTGTTTCGGTAATTCCTTCGGAACCTCGTTACGGGTGAACCGGGCTGTTCACCAGGGCGCGAGTGGTACCGTTGTGATCGGTGTGTTCCGAGGATCGCAGAAACGTGATTTTCTATTTTTCGGTATTTTTGAGAATTTCGAATTTTCTATATATAACCTTTTCTCTCTCTCCCCATCTCATTTCTCTCTTCCCTCCCTCTCTCTTCTCTCACGTTCTCTCCTCTCCCCCTCTCACTCCGGGCGGCCGACGGAGGAAGCGAGGGTGGGGCGGCGTGGTTCGTGGGATGTGGGACGACGAGCTCGGGACGAGGATCGTGATGGTGGAGGCGGTTTGTGGGATCGTGAACCGGCGAGGGTTTAAACGGCGTTTTCTTCGTGGATCGGCGTCCACGGTGCGTCGAATCTTCGGTGGAGGTAGGGAGATGGACCCTCAACCCATGTACTTCATTTCCCGCGAGTTTTGTAGGCCGTGGTGAGCCGAGCGGGCTAAACGGGGCGATTTGGGGAAAATGCATATTTTGAGGTGTGAGCCGGATCTCTCGTTTTACCGTATTTTTGGGCGATCCAGGGGTTTAGATGCATGACTAGGGGCTTGGGGAAGGTTTCCCCTTTTGTTTCCCCTTCACCTGGGGGTGAACGGGGCGTGGAATGGTTTTTCCCACGGTTTCCACCGTTTTCGGGCACGGACTGAGAACGCGCTATGCTCCAGTAGCGCGTTCTTGATGGTCGCGCTGCCCCGACGGGGCGCGTTCATCGGAGAAGATGAACAGTAAGGCGGTTGCTGTCGCGCTATGGGGTCCTAGCGCGTTCTTCTTGGTCGCGCTAGGGGTCCCTAGCGCGTTCTGTTTTGTCGCGCTAGGTGACCCTAGCGCGATTTGTGCAGTCGCGCTATGGGCCTATAGCGCGATCTGCCTTGTCGCGCTATAGGTGTATAGCGCGTTCTGTTTGAACGCGCTATGGACCTATAGCGCGTTCTTGGAGGTGACCAGCCGGGCTGCCCGGGGCGGGCAGTTTGCGGCTGATCGTGCTCCCCTTGAGCCGTGTGTGTCCCGGACACCCCGTGGAGTTCCGTGACCGTGTCTTTGGGTGTTCGGAAGTTCCGTGTTACCTAGATAAGTGTGCCCGTGGGCTTGGCGGGTCCAGGTGACCTCAAGTGTTTCGGGCTTCCGTGTTCTCGCTCGATCAAGTTACCGTGTATCGGTATGTGTGCGGTGGGGTTCCCCCGCATGTCGTAAGTCTTCCTGGAAGATGATTCCCGAGTGGGTCATGTGTTTGGCCGTGGACTGTGCGTCCCGTTTCTTCTCCGATCGTGGTCACCGTGCGATGGTGCTGCTACGTGGGATGGTCCCCGTACTTCGTTAGGTTCGGACGTTGTTTTCTGTTGTTTTGAGAGTCTACTCTCTCAGTGGCCCTCCACTAGTCGTAGCTTCCTGCGCACGCATGTGCGGACCCACCTGGGAGTGGTGGAGAGCGCGACCCAGTGAGACGCGGTTTTTAGGCTGGTTTCCGTCGGCCCCTTGCCTTTGCCACCAGAGTCCGGTGGGGGGGAAACCAGCTAGAGGACCCGACCTAGAGCAGATGGTCTGTGTGTGCACACGTAGTTGGGGGCTTAGGACATGCGCTGACGAGCGTGACCCCAGCTAGTCCTTGTTGTGGTACTGGTTACTGTGTGTGTCTGAGTCTCACGCCTAGAGCGTCGTAGCTAGACACTTGTGACGCGGTGTAAGACGTCAGGGGACGCATCCGGTCGTTCTTCTAGTGGGAGGTACTCCTGTTCTGGACAGAGAGTGACAGACTATCAGTTTCCGTGTGACTTCGACCTTCGGGTTTCGGTCGTGTTGACCGTTGAGTTTTCGATTGTTTCGTCGTGGCGCGTGTCGGTTTTCGTGCCGTGAGTGACTTTACCGAGGTTGCGTCTTGTCGTGCGGTACCCGTGACCAGGTGTCAGGGTTGCACTTTAGACAGCGTGTCCAGGTTGGCCGTGTTCTGGGAGACAGGCCTCTACGGCATGGTTGCCGTGGGTTTTCACTTCGATAAGCGATACTAGTGTAGTTCGGTAGCCCTTGACCGTGAGTCTGGGGTGTGTTTCTGGTACAGTAGGAGTAGCTGTAGTGCCGAGTTTTGACCGGCCACCGGTTTGTTGTTCCTGCTATAGTTGTAGCGTTCCTTTCCGCTACCGCCGTCGTTTCCGGTTGGGGTTCCGCGGGATCCCTGCTGAGTCTCTATTTTGGAGACTCATTCCCTACTTTTCAGGTGTGGTGGTTCTTCCTCGAGGTTCGAGGGCGCGGAACGGAGGTTCTCAGGTGCCAGCTTGCCGGGCCGAGTGTTCACTTGGCATGTGGTACGTTTTTACTGCTTTACACTGTACTTTCTGTTGGACTGGACTCTGTTGTAGCTGTAGTTGTTTATTTATTTCTGTTAATTATCCTGCTTTATTTCCTATTTCCTTGTGCCTCCACACTCCTTTTAGCCCTTCCGAGCCCTCCCGGCTCGTGGGCGGCGATGCGAGTCTCAGGTTATCGGGCCTCCCCGGTAATCAGATTCTCGGGCCATTACAGGTAGTCTACGGCTGATCGTGCCTCTTTTGGCCATGTGTATCTCGGACACCCCGTGGAGTTCCGTGACTGTGTCTTTGGGTGTCCGGAGGTTTTATTTTTCTCAATTAGCGTGCCCGTAGGTGAGTGTGTTTCGGGCTTTGTGTTACGCTTGATCGAGTCACCGTGTATCAGTGTGTGTGCGGTGGGGTTCCCCCGCATGTCGTAGGTTTCTGCGGAAGATGGTTCCCGACTGGGCCAAGTGTTTGGCCTTGGACTGCGAGTCCAGTTGCCAGCCTGGTGCTGGAGGTTTCCCGCTTTTCTCTGGGATGGGGAATCGGCGTGGCGGCTTGTGAGCTACCTTGGGAATCATGCTTCTGTGTTTTCCGCGTGGGCTGTGTGTGTGGCCTTGGACTATGAGTCCAGTTGCCCAGCCTGGGGCTGGAAGGCTTCTCAGTTCCTTTCCTGAGGGTATGGTCTCAGCGACTAGTGAGATGCCTCGATATTCGTGCTATCGTGGTTTTAGACCTAGGGATCAGGCTAGACTAACGGCATTGCGTCGTTACGTTCAACGGTATTGACCCGAGTCTTATGACTCAAGGACCGTTGGATTTAGTGAGTCTAGAGGACTGTCCAGAGTCCAGTGGCTTGGCGCCACCTAGTTCTTCTCGACTTTCGCGTAGGGTGCGTGTGTGATTCTTGGAGTTTCTCTTCGGAGAGTGGTCACATCAGTGACTCCCCACTAGTTGTAGCCTTCCGACACGCGAGTGGTCCTACCAGGGAGTGGTGGCGAGGCTACCCCTAGAGATGGTTTTTAGACTGGTTTCCGTTGGGCCCTATGTCTTGCAGCCAGAGTCCGGCTGAGGGGAAAACTAGTCAGAGGGCCAGACCAGGGACGCACGGTCTGTGTGTGCACACGTGGTTGGGGGCGATTGGACCCGCGCTGACGAGCGCGACCCCAACTAGTCACTTGTTCTATGGTTACTTGTACGGTGTCTCAGTTCTCGCTGGGCCGGAGGAAGACACCTGAGGCGCGGTCTAAGTCGTCAGTGGACGCATCCGGCCTTGCTTCTGGTGGGCAGGTACTCCTGTCACGTGAGACGTGACTCTCCTGTTTCCGGGTTCCGTTTCCCGTCTCCGAGACGAGGTTTTTCGGACCATCCAGTGTTTCCGAGGTAGTGGCCAGGGTGTTATTAGCTTCATCAAGGTTGCGTCTTGTTAGTGTTGTGTTCGCGACGAGGCGGTCATGGCTTGACCTTGGACAGCGTGTCTAGGTTGGCATTGTCCTGGGAGACAGGCCTTTACGGCAGGGTTGCCGTGGGTTTTACCTCGGTGAGTGGTGTTAGTGTGGTCTGGTTCCCGATTGTGAGAGCGGGATTTCTCTTTCTGCTTGACCGGTACAGTAGGAGTAGTTGTAGTGCCGAGTTTTGACTGGCCACCGAGTTACTGTTCCTACTGCTACTGTTGTTCTTGTAGTTACTACTTTTCGTGCCGCCGTTGTTCTTAGTTGGGGTTCCACGGGATCCCTACTGAGCCAGTGACAGGAGGCTCACCCCTGCGTTTCAGGTGCGGCGGTTCTTCCTCGAGGTTTGAGGGTGCTGTTCGGAGGTTCTTAGTTGCCAGCTCGCCAGGCCGAGTGTTCACTTGACATGTGGTACGTTTTACTACTTTAGACTGTACTTTCTATTGGACTAGACTCTATTGTAGTAGTTGTTTATTTATTTCTGTTAATTATTTATTATGTCCCTATGGTCATTTGAGTCATCCTGTGGTCACTTGGGTCATTCGACATCATCCTATGGTCATATGAGTTCTGTGGTATTCTTGGTTTTGATAATGTCTAAACACTATTAGTCATTGATACTTTCCACTCTCATGTGACTGACACACGCGATGTTTTGTTCATGATAGATACGAAGGAATTCAGTGGAAATGGCAAGGGTGAAAGCTCAATGTTGCGCCCTCGCACGCGGATCGACCTGCCCGATCAGGTCGCGGGGGTCAAGGGGGCAGCGCCCCTTGCGGGGGTTTCCGGGGGCGGAGCCCCCGGAACAAAATTTAGAAATGCTCAAAGCATATTCTAAGTTGATTTCAATTCCAAAATACATGAAATTGATGAGGACATGAATATCTTGATTTATGAACATGTTTCATTGGTCTAACACTTCATTTTTGCAGGTATAGGTGTTTCCGGTCGACCTACACACCTTGGCCGGTCGACCAGATTTTCCAGAGCCTAAGAATTCCACGTTTTACAGGTTTCGGTCGACCGCCCCTGCCTTTCCGGTCGACCGGTTCTTCCAGAAACGAACCACTCCAGGATTTACAGGTTTCGGTCGACCGCCCCTACTCTTCCGGTCGACCAGTTCTCCCAGAACCAACAAGTTGGAGATTTTACAGATTCTGGTCGACCGCCCCATGAATTCCAGTCGACCGCCAGCCCTGATGCAGCCATGTTTGACTTCGAATTCCACCTCGTGGCCAGCCCCTTTCCATGTATTTGTTTAATCAAAACTCACCTAATCTCCCATGATTTGTGGATCTGGTCTGGGGGGTGTCAAAGGACCATTCCAAGGGTTATAAAACCAACACATGAGGGGTTAGAAACCTAATGCTTCAAGGCTTCAAGGGAGATCAAGGGAGCTCATTTTCGAGGCACTGTAGCACCTCTGTGAACAGTGTTTCGGGAAGGAGTTCTTCATCCATTCCAAGGCATTCAAGTCCAGATCTGAAGTCATCTCAACCTCCAAGGAAGAAGAAGGAATCAAGGCTCTTAAGGGTGATCTAAGCTGCATCCTACATCTTCTACATCCTCTTCATCGACTCAAGAAGATCAAAAGGAAGATTGAAGCTACATCCTTCGCTTTCTTCATCAACTAGAAGAGGTTCAAGGAAGATCATCTCGCAAGAAAGAAGACACCGTCAAAGCATCCGATTCAAGCTTCTGCAACTCAGACAAGATTCTTTTCTTTGAGCATACTCTATATCTTGTTTGAGTGATTTCATAGTTGTTCTCTTTTTCATTTCATACAAATAATTGAATCTGAGAATCGTCCTTACCGGTGGTTAGTAGGAAGGTAATCGGAGGTTGTCCGATCTGCGTTGTTGACATCCCTACCAGGTGGTTAGTAGGAAGGCAATCAGTGGTCTTTCTGATTTGCGGTTCAGTGCGTGGCACTAGTGGAGCCTCACCAGATTTGGTGAGGGGTGGACGTAGGACTGGGGATTCAGTCCGAACCACCTTAAAATCCTTTGTGTTGTGGTTTGATTGTGCGATTGATATGTGTTAGATGCATGCTTAGGTTCGATATCTATATTGCGTAATCATCTTGCCAAGTAAATCATTTGTGTTCTTCGTCAAGCTAGTTATATTCCGCTGCTTATTTTATCATCTAGCTTTAAAGAGGGTTGCATTACGAAAAGAGGGGCAGATCTATTCACCCCTCCCCTCTAGATCCGCTGTCCACTACACAACATTGTTGAATTGTCCTGTTTTATTTCCTATTCTTTGTACCTCCACACTCCTTTTAGCCTTTCCGAGCCCTCCCGGCTCGTGGACGGCGGGCCAGGATTCGAATGGCATCGGGCTCTTCCCGGTATCCAGATCTTGGGTCGTCACAGCCCCTGCTTGGAAGAAGGCCAGCAAGGTCCACCCGTTATAGGGAACCAGAAACCCGACTCAAGCCAACGGGGGGATGCGGTACTAAAAGGCGAACACATTAGGAAGGCCACCCTAGCGTACCGGCCACGCCTCCAAACTAGCGAACAAGGCCCTGCTTCCCCGGCTGTCACCATCGCCTCCCTTGAATGGAGAGGTTGTCTTGTGTCTTGCCGCGGACAGCGTGCGACGAGTCCCGGTCAACGGCGAGGAGGGACGTACTGGCCATGCCTGCAAACTGAGGAGCCCACCGCCGTCGTCCAAGCCACACGGCCGTGCCTACCAAGTGGAAGAATGGAAAACAAATCCCATCCTTCCTTACGATCCTTCCTACCAGAAGATAGGAAGATGTTCCAGCAACAAGGAGCATCTCACCAAGCACCTGTAAGGAGCAAACAACAGTTATATACCGCAAAGACAGGCGAAGGGACGCCTGCCGCTACGACGGTACGGATACCGAGGCCTGGCGACCATTCTGAGCCCACATCCCCAGAAAAGGACAAGACCCGAAGTCATCATCGCCAGCGTGGACTCTGCCACCGCCAGAGGCGCCTTGCACGCCAAGTAGGCTCTCAAAGCCACCACCTCCCGTCGTACGAGAATATCATCTTCGGATCACACCATTCAGAAGAACCCTCTCTTGGGCTACTCTCAGTCCCCTGCGAGTGCTCGGTAACTAAGAGTAGGGGGGAAGTGAGGAGGGTAAAAATGGTTCGACCTAGAAACGGCCCAAACTCGAGAGGCCCATTAAGGCTTGGGCAAGCTAGGCCCAGACAAGGGGCGAACATACACGCTCAACCCAATAAGAGGATGACCGGCCCAACAGAGCATCGAATTCCACGACATCGATAAGGCCGGCCCAAGCGCAGTTCTCGCCGGAGGACACTCCGACGACCGACCGTTGCCTCCACGACGTCGGCCTTGACCCCGTAACGGGCGAGCACGCGCCATTAGTGCCGTAAGACTCGCCCAGGAATAGGCCAACGCCGGGGCTATCGCCCTCCAACGAAAATTCCCGCCAACATAGCGGGGGAACGTTACTCTACTAAACGGACCCTTCCCTATCAAGGGATAAGGCCCCTCGCTCCAGGACAACTCATATAAAAGGGACATCGACAGAAGAGAAGAGCACGGTAGATTCTTCTACTAAACCCCCATACTACTACGCAAGAGGAGACACAGTGAGTACTCCGGCCACTAGAGCTTCCTGTTGAGAAGAGAGCAACCCAACCTGCAACTACGATAGAGAGGTCATTCGCTACAACTAGAAAGCTTCCTCCTCCTGCACGGCCTTATCACCCAGCGAGCACTCTCCGAGTACCCACTGGGAGCGGCGAGCACGCGTGCAGAGGACCCACACGCCTCTCGGATCGTCTACTACGACCTCTGCTTCTCTCTTACTCAGCTCTTCTCTATTGCTCATTGTTCCCTTGCTGACTTAAGCATCGGAGGGTTGTCCCCTGGGGTAACACCCGGGACTCCTTCTGACGCCCTTCTAATTTCTTGGTGTGTGCAGGGCTCCACGGGCGCGAGACGACTTCTCCAACAAATAAATAGAGAAGGTGCTACGTGGCCTAAGAACCATTTTCCTGCCGCTACAATCATGATCATTAAAGATAAAATTAATAAGGTTTTTTTTGCATAGAAACTACTGTTATAGGTGAAATTACATATACATCCTCATTATTTTGAAAAATTTGCAGATATGTCATCGTCGTAACCCTCTATTACCAACTGTCAACTTAACTATAGTTAGGCTTAATTAGACATGAGAAAATATGAAAATATCCACAACCATCTATCTTAAGGTTTGGAGTATTTGCAAAAGAAGACCCTCAAAAGAATCTTAAAATAGAAATAACATATCTAATAAAGATATATAAATAAATAATGAGACTTTACGGTCATGATGCAAATAATGTCATCTTCTTCCTCCCCCTTCTCTGACCATCTCATCGCCTCCTATGACAATGGGCTCCACCCCAAGCTTGTCGGCTGCCTCCGCTTCATGGACTACCTCAACGAGGAGCAACGTTGGGCCATAACCATGAAGATCTCCTCTATCACCCTCCATTACGTTGGCCCCCTCTCATCTCTCTCGGGCACTCATCCCCTCCGACGTCCTCCTCCTCCTCTCTCTCTCTCTCTCTCTCTAGTCACTCATGGTTAACGAAAGATATTTTGATCTTTTTCTCCTCATGGGTTAGGCTAGATCGTTGTCGAGTTAAGTTAACTCAACTCTTTACGATAGGGACGCACGATAGTGGCTTTTTTTATAATGGAGAAAATTTTAGTAGCTTATTTATAAATACTAACATTGGAGGGATTATTTTTAATTTTAATTTTTTATAAGGATTTATTCCTAAGAACCTTTTCTTATTTTAACCATAAAACTCTAATTTAAAATTTATTTCGTGAACAAGTGAGCCGGCGATCCAACCGAACCCGGTTCGAGAGCGGGAGGTGTCCAACGCCGGCAACTATTTTGGAGAGGCCTGCGGGTTTCCTTCTTCTACCCTGGAGACCACACAGAGAGAGCAAGAAGAATAGAGATGGCGGCGAACAGGCGGGGAAGCCTTGCCGGGTCGAGCGGCGGCGGCGCGGGGGAAGGCGGAGTCCTGGCGAGGTTATCCAGCTCTATCTCGCAGTCGCCGGCCGTTTACCGCGGCAAGAAGGCGGTGTCGGACGCGGCGGTCGTGGCGCACAAGCTGCTGCAAAGCACCGGCAAGGCGGCTTGGATCGCCGGCACTACCTTCCTGGTTCTCGTGGTTCCGCTGATCATCGAGATGGACAGGGAGCAGCAGCTGAATGAGTTGGAGATGCAGCAGGCTAGCCTCCTCGGCACGCCGCCGCCGTCCATGGCCGGGGCGCCGCCCCCGCCCAAGTGACCTCAGGTGCGGTTCACCGATGTGTCGCCATCGTCTTCCCTTTTTCTGAGACGGCTGTTCGTGTCCTTTGGGGGGGGGGGGGGTTGGAGTTTGCTAGGGTTTGTTCGAGGTGCGGTGGCGTGTTAGGTTGGTCTCCGCGCGATGATGCAGGCCCAGTCTTCTTTATCTCGCTTTCGTGTTTATGAAAGCGCAAAAACTATCTTATTTCGAGAATTTTAGTTTATGAATGCAATTTTTGGAAACAATTTTGTTATATGGCTAGTGGACTACTCATCACAATGTCACCGAATCGCGAATTATTACATTTGATTCCTACATCTGTGCGTCCCTTGATCGTACAATACTACCTTCGAAGGTAAAAAATTTTAAAATACGATGTTGGTTTCTAGAATCTGTGGTTGTTTTGGAGGATGCCTAAATGGAATGTGGATCATTTGGAAGTGCACCAGATGGAATGAAACTGAAACATGAATCTGTTTGCCGCATCGTCCTTGTTTTTTGGATTCGGTCTATGGATGATTGAAGGGCGTGTAGAAGGCGAGGCCTTCAAAATGTTCTCAAGTCTGTGTGTATTGTATGCATATTCACTTTATGCCTGCTGCTTTTGTTGCCAAGTCGTTCACTTTCTTTCATCTTCTTCTGTGATGGAAGTAAAACGTCGGTTTTTCTTCCATGAGCATTGTGGCACTTGAGAATAGTGTGGGCTTTTGCTTCTAGATTTCTTCATACTCACATCACTTTTTAGGGTTAAGGTGGCAAATTGCTAATTGGGCAGGTTGGCTCAGGTTGAAGTTAGCCTGCCAGATCAAATTTGCTGAAGAATTGATTGACCCAAATTATGTCTAAAAGGCTTAATTAGTCATGAGAATTTTCTCATGTTGGGAATTCCAAATTTACATTTGCATCGTGCACCGATAATTGGAATGAGGATGCATCTGCTATGCTTTCTCATACGACTAAAGAGTAATGTGAAGCTCTCTTTGATTTCGGAATCGGGATAGCGCATTGAAGGGGGAGGACGTGAATACCCCCGCCCCCTATTAAACAAGTTTCTTCGTGTCTAGCGCTCAGTGGAGTTCATTTTTCTCTCACATCAATTAAGTATTAAATCTTATCTTATTCCTAAATCAACGAGAGACTCAGCTAATTAAACATGAGGTTATCAGAAGAAAATAATTCCTTTGGGACGGTGGTTGTGAAAATTTTGCACGACCACCTCACGTCAGATGATAGATGTGCTTAGGTTGTAACCTAATCAAATAACTTATTTGCCGTAAAGACAGACAAGAAATTTCACAGTACGTGGGAACGCATCCTTTGAAAGGATTGAGATTGTTAAGATACTTGTTGTTCTTCATTCTGATCGGTTCTAAGTTCGTAAAACGTAATGATTTAAAATCTGATTTTGATTTTTGAACCTAATAGATTAATTTTGAACCTAAAATTAAACGAAAGTTTAATTTTAAACTCTTAGATTTTCTTTGTTTATTTATTCACGTAAGAAGAAGAGATTTAGAATAAAGATCTTTTTCAAATTTCAAAACTTGTGTTAATATTTTAAATGTTAAGATCATAAATGATATAATTCAAAGATGACTCCTCGTCTCTTATATATTTTTACATGTTAAATTAAAATCTAACATAATGATAGAAACTTAGAAAACTGTGAAATAGATCTCGAATCCGGTCGGATCATGTTGATTTTACTTGATTGAATTGAGTTAATCAGAGTTTGATCGATCTTGACCGATCTAATTAGGGTTTTAACTTAGTTTTGAGATCGAGTCACAAGTCAATCGATCGGACCGACCGGACCGAGTTAGGTTTTAAAATAGTGTGCGGGCACAAATCGCACGTGGTGGGTTAATTTCCTTTGTTTGTTGAAGGCAGTATGGGCCAATGCTGCCGGAGCTCAAATATTTTTCTAGTAAACCAGAAGAACTTAATCATTATGATCAAGGAAGGGAAATGTTAGAAAGTTTTCTTGTGTCCCATTTGTTGATTAGGGTGTCTGTCTGTTTTTTTTAATAGTACTAGCTACTAGTTTTCATGCTGATAACTTCTATAATTTAAGAGTGTTCATATTATATCAGATATAACAAGAATGTGCGGAGGGAGATGGTTGAGAAAGGAGGAACCCAAACAGATACGATTAAACTCAAAGATGAAGTGGGGGCAGCAGCGTACATCGTTCGGAGCTGAGGAGAAGAGCTCTAGCTATGTGGTGTGTGTACTTCCCCCACTGATCGCCGGGTTGAGCGCACGCACGCACGCACGCAGGAGCTCCGCCACCTTCGAGGACCTGAAAAGTTTGTGTTCCCATTTACAACGGTATATCCACCCCCAACCTCGAATCGGGCACTAGCGAAGTCATCTTCCTGTAGTCTTCTTGCCCGACACCCCGTGAAATCCACTTCCAACGGTAAAACTTGAAGCCCACGCACGGGTGCCTTTCCTGGGCTGGTTGGGAACAATTATAAGCCCGATCCCATTTTATTGGGAAAATTATCTATATATATTTAGAATCTTTCTAAATTTTCTCCGTACTCTCACCTCTACCGTATTTACAGTAATATCTCAAAATCTATTAACGAGAGATCTTATGCCCTTTGAGGTTGAAATCGCGTCAAACGAAGATAAAGGATCATATGAGTGGACTATTTTACCCCCGATGTAGAGAGAGAGAGAGAGAGACTCTGGAGGGGGTTGGTGTAGATAGAAAGGAGAGAGAGAGAGAGTAGGGATGGGGGGATGTTGGAGGAGGTCCACCCCTCTAGTGTCGGTGCAGATAAAAAAAGAGGCGGAGAGAGAGAGCAGAGGAGGGGGGTGCCGAAAGGGGGTCCCCTTCGACGCCAGTACAAACATAAAGGAGGGAGAAAGAGAGTGATATATATATATCTGATGTTGACTTCCCGCCCGAGATATAGAGAGAGATAGACGAGAGAGTGACAGAGAGGGGCAGGACGCTAGATGAGAGAGAGAGTGAGCAAGAAAGGGGGGACACCAGAGGGAGGGGGAGAGAGAGCAGCAGCATAGAGGGGGAGGGTGTCGGAGGGGATCTCCCCCTACGGCGTCGACATCATATTGAGAGAGAGAGAGAGAGAGAGAGAGAGAGAGAGTAGGATGTCATCTGTGTAGGTCGGGGGGAACAGGTGAAGTCACTCTAAGTGGGAGTGACTTTCACCTGAAGTCGCTCTGACTCGAAACAACTTTACGGATTTAAATTAAAAACATAAAAAATTTAAACTCGTTTCCATTCGAGTGGAGTTCCACTCCCCTCTCTCTCTACATCAAAGATATTGGTACCCTCCCCTCTCTCTCTAGCCCTCTCTCTCTCTCACACCTCTCTTTCTCTAGTTGTAGAGGATGCTGATGTTGGAAGGGGGGAGTCCCTCCGACACCCTCCTCTCTCTCTCTCCCTCACCCCCGATCTCCCACGCCCTCTCTCCGATCCCCCTCTCCTATCACTCTCTCTCTCTCTCTCTTTGACTGCCTCCCTCCCTCAGACCTCCCACCCTCACTTTGATCCCCCTCTCCCCCCTCTCGTGTCACCAACCCACCCTCTCTCTACACCTCCGTGCAAAGGGGGCCAATGCCGGAGGTGGCGGAGGGGCACCCTCCTCCCTGTGCACTCTCTCTCTCTCTCACCCTACGATAATTTAAAATTTTAACCAAGTTAGATATTTTCACCTCCTATACTTACCTTCACTTAACCAAAATAACGACTCGGTCACAAAGGGCACAATAACTCACTCGTAGGCCCAGTTTGATAACCGGGTAGGACAACTTGTTCCCCGGTGTCCTCCCAGTTATCACATTTGTTCGCCGGTTTGCATAATACCTGAGTTTGGCAAGTGCAAGAATAGGAGAATGTTATATGAAGGAAAGACATATTTTGGTCGAATATCTCATTCAACCCATTTGGGTCGAATGAGTTATTCAAAGGGCCACTAAATCTTCCTTATCCTATTCGATAAACAAAGAAGGCCTTAAGAATTTTAAAAATACTACAACAAATACAATAAAAATAAAGATATAGAGATAATTTCAAAAGATTATAAAATATATGAGTAAATTTCCAAGATTATAGTCGTATATTTAAACAAATCTCTACATTAAAAAATATTTTTAAATTTAAGATCTTAGGAAAGGAACGTGCTGCAAGCCTGCGCACTCTAGAGTGATGTGTACAAAAGAAGAAAAAAACAAAATAACCTCCTAGTTTAAATATATAATTACCATCTACAATTCTACATAGCTATTGTTAGAACTAATCCTCTCGCATGAAAATTTGTTCAAAATTGCCTCTCAAGTTAGTTGCCGTTCATATCCTTTTGTCTTTGTCCATAAAATTACAACTTTTCACATAAATATTCCTATAAAAGTGTTTTTTTCAAATTTGTTTTAAGACTAACCAGAGTTAAATAAAGATTTTAACAAAATGCTAGCGGCGGGTGACAACAAAGTTATTTTCACAAGTATTACAATGTAACCAGATTATTTACAACAAAAGCTATCCAAGGACGGTAATTTTGCAACCATTCAAAAAAGAGAGTTGTTCTTTGCAATTTCCCCCCCAAAAAAAAAGTGTCCGCACCATCGATCCGCATGTAAACTGCAAGATAAAAATTAGATAATCTGCAGTAAGGATGTGCCTTTCACCTTTGTCCAAGAACTGGAAACAATATCAGTCAATGATCTTAAAAAGAGAGCAGAGTGTCGTTATGCTACAGAAACATCTTAATCTTGATCCTTCTCTGCTTCCTCCTCTTTCATCTTTTTCTCCCACCTGCGCTTCTGCAGAAACCAGAAAGCTTTCTTGAGGTAACAGAAGGTCTCATTCAGAACTACGTGGAATCTTCTTTCAAACCAGTGGAAAAAGCAGCTTCGCGGGAACGTGCAGGGAATTCCATGGAAAATGAAATCTACTCTTTGGCAAAATGCTTTATACAATAGAAAAGTTACTAGAAAACAGCAAAACGGAATCTCAAACTTTTGTTCAAGCAAAAGTTCACAACATAAGATGATTAAATTACGAACATGGAAGATACAAAAGTTTCAAGTATATATAATGATATATCTTAAAACTTCAGACTAACTTCCCCTAGACGATCTGCGTTCACCACTCATCATTTTGAAGTTGACAGCAGTTTGGGGACAAGACGTAGTGGGCATCAGCCTTAATTCCATGTCAGTGGGCAAAACTGCGAAGGATATATAGTGATGCAGTGAACTGTTACTCTAATTATTAAAATGTTTGGTCAAACGGACTATATTCCCAGGAAGAATGTGGGGGAACGAGTTGTTACTATTTCACCCTTTACCAAGAAAAGAAGATCCCTTACATATTTTGTATTTTGAATTGTATGTGGGGATGATTTGTTACCTTTGTTGTGTTTTGATCTGTAATGTCTGATCCTTCAAAGGTCGATTCCCTTGCCTGTGTTCTTCAGAAGGAAGATTTTGCTGCTTGTGCAAAACACAAAGGCATGCCAGTTTCTCAATGATAAGCACTTGTCACAACCGGAATTCAGTCCACCTTCCATGGAACATGATGTTCCATTATGTGGTTGGTCATAAGCCATAGGTATGTCGTAAATCGACTGATGCCCAACCAAAGGACTCCAAACTACATGAATTGCTCTCACCTACAAATTAGGCAATTCAGCAGAGTATTTCTTGTGATGGTAGTGGAAGATAAGAAGAGCAGGGCAAAGTCAAAGGTTAGGTTTGTGTACTGGGCAGTTGGTAATCAACCAGACAATCTCGCCTTCTAATGTGTACCAGGTCAATGAGTGGGAACTGAACACAAGGCCTCACATCCCATGGTTACCTGTGATGATGTGGCATTGCCGATACGATTGTTTAAAGGACTCTCTTCAATTAATAAGACGAGTATGAAGTCATGATTATCCTTTCAATGAAAAACAAATGAGAATTTGATGCAGCGTCTGATCGAAAGGAAAGAACAACAAAGTGTGCATACCACAAGAAAAGGCGGGTTTAGCGACGGATGTTTCCGACGGATAATTTTCCGTTGGTATTTGCGATGGGAAAATATCTATCGAAAATCTCGTCGTAACTTCCGACGGATTAATTTCCGTCGGAAATACCGTCTGAACTAAGCACAGTATTTCCGACGAAACTTAATTCCGTCGAAAATTCCCGACGTATTTCTATTTCGTCGGAAATCCGTCGGAATAAATTCAATTTCCGCCCTCCCCTTGATCTTTTCCCCTCTCTCTCCCTCTCCTCTGCCTCTCTCTCCAGTGCGGTGTCCCCCCTCCGGTGGCGAACCGGCGGTCTCCCCCTCTCTCTCCGGCGGCGAAGGCACGGTCTCCCCCTCTCTCCGGCGACGTACCTCTCCGGCTACCCTCTCTCTCTCCCTCCGGCAAGCGCGGACCGTCTCCCCCGACTCCGATAAACCCCCTCCCTCTCCCTCTCTTGGTCTCCCTCGCTCCCTCTCCCTCACTCCCTCTATGTAACACACGCACGCACACACAGAGCAGAGGGGGCACCGGCTGGGGGTGCTAGACCCCCTCCCTCTCCCTCCCGATCCTGTCCCTCTCCCTCTCTTTGTAACACACACACACTCACAGACCCTCTCCCTCACTCAATCTCCCTCTCCCTCCCTCCCTCTCCCTCTCCCCCTCCCTCACTCCCTCTCAACACACGCACGCACACACAGAGCAGAGGGGGCCGGCCGTGGGTGCTCAACCCCCTCCCCCTCCCTCTCCCTATCTCCCTCCCCCCCTCCCTCTCTCGGTCTCTCGATCGCGTCCCTCTCCCTCTCTCTGTAACACACACACGCACTCACAGAGATGGAGGGGCCAAGCCCCTCTATCTCCGTCTCACTGACTCAATCGCCCTCTCTTACTCTCTCTCTCTCTCATTGTCGCACACAAGAACACAGAGAGGGGCAAGGCCCCCCTCCCGTTCGTTTACCCTCTCTCTCTCTATCTCTCACAGTGACAAAATTTTCATGCAGGACTATTAGCGTCGGGTACGGCAACGGACTTCGTTCTCTCTTTCCAACGAATTTTTGACAATAAACAGTCAGTAAAATATATTTTGAAAATATATTATTTAATTTGATTTAAATTTATTGTTTCTTATTATTATTATGTGGGCATGTGTTTAAATTTACTATTTGAATTTACTATTTATGTGGGTGTGTGTTTAAATTTATTATAATGTGGGTGTGTGTTCGGGAAAGGGAGGGGGGGCGATCCGATGGGGAGGGGAGGGTGAGGGGGTAGGTGGGGGGCAAGAGGGGACGGAAGAGGAGGGGAGTGGAAGGTGGGTTTGGGAGAGGGAGGGGGTATAGTGGAGAGGGGAGGGGGTTTTGGGAGAGGGAGAGGGTATAGTGGAGAGGGCAGGGGGTTCTGGAGAGGGAGGCCATGGCGGGCAGGGGAGGGGAAGGGAGGGGGATCGGTGGCAGATGGGAGGGGAGAGGGAGGGGCACACGGTGGGGAGGGTAGGGGGTTCGAGAGAGGGGGCATCAATGGGAGAGGAGAGAAGAGGGGAGGGGGGCCGATCCGGTGGAGAGGGGAGGGGGTACTGTGGGGAGGGCGGGGGGGTTCGGGATAGGGAGGGGGGCACATTGGGGAGGGGAGGGGAGGGGAGGGGGGTTGGTGGGGGACGGGAGGGGGGTTGGTGGTGGATGGGATGGGAGGGGAGGGGCACACGGTGGGGAGGGCAGGGGGCACGATAGGGAGGGGAGGGTGAGGGAGGGAGGGAACGGGAGAGGACTAGGGAAGGGTTTGGTTGTCCTTTTTTTTCAGCTTGGGATGTAAGTATTTTTAGGTTCCTTTTAAGGTGTTTTTATTTATGGTGTTTTTTTAATTTTATATATTGCAATCAACTATTAGAATGAAACAAATTGTTTAATTTGATGTTATTAAACTTTATATTATTTAATTACATGGGGTATTCCATGTGAGCTGAGGTGCGTGGGTGTGACCTAACATTACACGCATCTCAGGAGAGCGTGTTAAACCCGTGCCAATGAACCTTCAATTCAAGATCTTGAGATTGATGTGTATGTTCTCATTTTTTTTAAGAGAATGTATATATCTTCCTCAAAGTCTTGAATTGTCCAATTTAGACAGTCTGTGAATGTTTGATCGCACTTAGGCGGTCATTTACTATATGTGCTTGTATGGTTTGTTGAGAATTTCGGTTACGTCTTCTCACTCTTCTCTGGTACACCTTTATTGATTTTGAGTATTTTCTTAACCACTTACTAATAAGTGTTTAAGAAAATTTCTTAATCAATAAATATTTTTGGTATATCGAGAAGTGTGAGGAGATGCTGCCGAAATTTTCAGTAAATCGTACAACACATATAGTAAGTGATCGTGTGATCAAACCGTCATGGATGAGTTAAAAAGTGATAATCTAAATAATACACCCTTCCTCTGCAAATGGTCTATGATAAACGATGTGAGGAAAGGGTCGGGCTTCTTTTCAGGAGTAATGATTTCAAAATTATTTGTGTATTAACATTTAGTGGGTGCAGGCAAAATGTTGACAGATCGTTCATAGATGTATCGTAGAATAGTTGACCGAGTGATGTCTGTTGAGTTTAAACATGGAGTTGAGAGTTTCATTCATTTTGCATCGGAGAATCCAAATGCAGCAATAGACTGTCACATTCGATGCCCTTGTTCAGGTTGTAGAAACTTGAGGTGGCGTTCACCATGGGATGTGCAGCATCATTTGTACAAGAAAGGGTTCGTGGACGGTTATATGAATTGGACGTGTCATGGTGAGGATGTCTTGTCGTATGAGCCCGACAATGCTGCAGGCCCAAGTGTGTACATAGATATAGTTGTAGATGCTGCTGTTTAATGTTCATGAGGAACATGCATACATAGAAGAAGCGCCGAATAAGACAGCCGAAAGATTTTATCAACTACTTAGGGATGCTGATGAGCCCGTCAAAAGTACAGGAGATAAGTTATGGCCGGTCAAAAGCTGCACGTGCCTATCCAAGATATATTGTGAATAGATACAGATCTCACACGAGGGATTATGGACGAAATAAGTCTACAATGAATAGCGGCGTATGTGTTAAGAGAAGTGCATACAATGAAACTGAACTGGACTACTATGGTATTCTTGAGGAAGTCATAGAATTACAGTATCTGGGACAAGACAATCACGTATTCCTATTTAAGTGTCATTGGTTTGATCCTAATTCTATTCGACATGACACAACATATGGAATTATCGATGTCAAACATAGGTCTAAACTTAATACATATGAACCGTTCATTTTGGCCGCACAAACCCAATAAGTGTATTATTCAAGCTATTCATCGTCCAAGAATAAAGATTGGTAGGCAGTTTGCAGGGTTAAAGTAAGACTTTTTCTCACTTATGAGTTGAATCTGAGAGAAACTGTCTCAGAGATGTCAATGCCGAATATTATCAATCAGACGAAGTTGGCGTTGTAGGTTTCACACATCTTCATTTGGACGAATCTGATGAGCCACTATTGTTACATGCGGGAAATGAAGTGGAAGAAGTCGATCCGATGGACCTAAATGTTGATGTTATAGGAGAGGACGAGTCCGATGAAGAATTTAAATCTCATGAGACTACTACGGATGACGAAGATGAGGCTGAGTTAGATATATCATCAGCATCTGAAGAGGAAATAGATAATTAGTAAGATATTTTTACATTTTTGCATAATTTTTAATGACATTTGTAAATCTTATATAATTGTGGATTAATATGCATTAATTTTATTGCTCTTAATAAAGAGATGGTCCGAGGAGGTCGTAGTGGGAGTGGGAGGAGACAAGACAGTGGGCGGGGCTCTACTCCCTCCTCTTTGGCGTCTACTTCGGGCACAGGTATATCTATTCTCTGATTTAGATATATAAGTGTATTAATTATATATCAGCTTAAAAGATTTATTTATTACAAGTCCGAGTGTCGGCTCACGCCCTGCACATGAGACACTGCAACTGACAGGTATGTCTATTTTGAAAATGCATTGAAATGTTGTGTGATTATATGTTATGGTTATGATATCTAATTCTTACAGGTCCCAGTGCCCTCCCACCAGCTGTGCAGGGCACAACCCCACCACCTCCCGCTTCAGGTATGTATATTTTAATCTCTAATCTCTAGCAAAATATTCTTTGATTATATTCCATTTACTTATGACATTTAATTATTACAGGTCCTAGTGTCTTTCCACCAGCTATGCAGGGCACACCCCTACCACCTACCGCTTTAGGTATGTATATTTTAATTTCTAGCAAAATATTCTTCGATTATATTTCATTGCTTATGACATTTAATTCTTACAGGTCTCAGTGCCCTCCCACCAGCTATGCAGGGCACACCCCACCACCTCCTGCTACAGGTATGTCTCTTTCAATTTATAGCCAAATGTTCTTTGATTATATTCCATTTACTTATGACATTTAATTCTTATAAGTCCCAGTGTCCTTCCACCAGCTATGTAGGGCACACCCCTACCACCTCCCGCTTTAGGTATGTATATTTTAATTTCTAGCAAAATATTCTTCGATTATATTCCATTTGCTTATGACATATAGCAGACAGTTAAAAGAGAAATATGGGGAGGGAGACGCACAGCAACCGGAGTTAGATTCGACGGCATGGGTGGCAACAGCTGGCGCACCAAAGAAAGGCCGGCTATATAGTTTTGGGCAGAGCCTGGAGACTGGCCCAGTGATATCATCGTGTGCGAGTTCAGGCGCTGCCCCGACCAGTAGCAGTGCCTTTAGTACACCCCCACCCGGCACCAGTACTTCTCCTAGCAACGTCAGAGACATCGTCCGAACGGAGATGTCTGATTTGCAACGGCAGTTGCAACAGATGAAGACAGAGATGTCGAGCCAGGAGGGGCGCATCTTGCAGTCACTCGCTGGCCTCCTCTCCCAGGCGAGAATTCTTTCTCATGGATCCACGGCCACGGCACAGCCCCCTCAGGTGAGTGTTTATTATATTTTTATTTTGGCTGAATTACTCAATTCTAAAATCCATGAATATACATGAATTTAGATTCAACGTAACAAGACCCTATTTGATATAGGAATAAATCAGGTTAAGATGGTTTATATGAGATAGAATGAGTAATTTTTGTTTAGCCGATGGAATCCAAATCAAATACCCAATTTGAATTCAACGCTCAAATTACTCAATTCGGAACTAAGTTAGTTTTCAAAGCTAACTTATTTAAAACAATTCAGATAACTAGGGGTTCGGGGTTCTAACATGTAAAATACTGGCCTGGTCGGCTAATTAGCTAATTCCAACGCGACCTGGGTGATGAGAGTGACTTGAGAGAGCTGACGGAATCTAAATCGGATACTCGGTTTGGATTCGGCGTTCAAATTACTCAATTCAAAAGTAAGTTAGTTATAAAAACTAACTTAGTTTAAAACAATTCAGATAATTAGCGGTTCGGGAGTCCAAAATGTAAAATAATGGCCTGATCGACGTGCCGATCGTTCCAACACGACCTGGGAGGTAAAAGTGACTTGTGAGAGCTGACGGAATCCAAATCGGATACCCGGCTTGTGCCCAACGCTCAAAAGTGTATTTTTCAAATGCACTTAGTTTAAAATTAAAGAAGTTAGACTCGGTGGTCCAAAATCTAAAATATCGATCTGATCGGCGTGGCGATCGTTCCAACACGACCTGGGAGGTAAAAGTGACTTGTGAGAGCTGACGAAATCTAAATCGGATATCCGGTTTGAGCTCGACGCTCAGAAGTGCATTTTTCAAATGCACTTAGTTTAAAATCAAAGAAGTTGGGTTCGGGGATCCAAAATCTAAAATATTTGTCTAATCGACATGCCGATCGTTCCAACACGACTTAGGAGGTAAAAGTGACTTGTGAGAGTCCACAGAATCCAAATCAGATACCCGGTTTGAGCCCGACGCTCAAAAGTGCATTCTTCAAATGCACTTGTTTAAAATTAAAGAAGTTGGGTTCCGGAGTCCAAAATCTAAAATATTTGTCTGACCGGCGTGTCGATCGTTCCAACACGACCTGGGAGGTAAAAGTGACTTGTGAGAGCCGACGGAATCCAAATCGGATACCCGATTTGAACCCGGCACTTAGAAATGCATTCTTCAAATGCACTTAGTTTAAAATTAAAGAAGTTGAGTTCGGGGGTCCAAAATCTAAAATATATGTCTGATCGGCGTGCCGATCGTTCCAACACGACCTGGGAGGTAAAAGTGACTTGTGAGAGTTGACAGAATCCAAATCGGATACACGGTTTGAACCCGGCGCTCAGAAGTGCATTTTTCAAATACACTTAGTTTAAAATTAAAGAAGTTAAGTTCAAGGGTCCAAAGTCTACAATATCGATATGATCAGCGTGCCGATTGTTCCAAGACGACCTGGGAGGTAAAAGTGACTTGTGAGAACTGACGGAATCCAAATCGGATATCCGCTTTGAGCCCGGCCCTCAGAAGTGCATTCTCTATATGCACTTAGTTTAAAATTAAAGAAGTTGGGTTGGGAAGTCCAAAATCTAAAATATCGATCTAATCGGCGTGTCGATCGTTCCAACACGACCTGGAAGGTAAAAGTGACTTGTAAGAACTGACAGAATCCAAATCGATACCCGATTTGAGCTCAGCACTCAGAAGTGCATTCTATATATGCACTTAATTTAAAATTAAAAAAGTTGAGTTGGGGGGTCCAAAATCTAAAATACCGATCTGATCGGCGTACCGATCGTTCCAACACGACTTGGGAGGTAAAAGTGACTTGTGAGTGTTGACAGAATCCAAATCGGATACTCGATTTGAGTTCAATATTAAAATTATCGATTTGATATTGTATATGATTTTAATTTATACAATCAAATAAAATATTTAATTTATCTGCTCAATAATTTTTTATTTATGAATGCATATTTAATGTTATTATTTTTTTAATACAAGATCCTCCAATGAGTGGCGACGGAGGAGACGAGCAGGACGGGGAGGATGAGGATATGGAGGATGCGGAGGATATTTCTTAATTTTTTTATTATTATAAAATTGATAATTATTATTGTGTTTCGTACTTTCGTTTCTTGTATATCTTTTGTTTTGCTTGTGATGGATAGGTTTTATATTTTTTATTTAAATATATTTTTATATAAATTTTATGTATTTTAAAAAAATAAAATATATTTTTCGACGGATATTCAGACGGATCCGTCAGAATTAGTCTGAATCACCGACAAAATAGGTATTCCGTCAGAATATATATATATTTTTATTTTATTTAACGGCATAATTTCTGAAGGAATCCCCGACGGAAAGGTATTTCGTCGGAAATTATTTCCGATGGAACCCCGGACGGACATAAAGTCCGTCGGAAACATGAGGCTCCAACAATTACCGACGGAATTTCCGCCTACTATTTTTCCGTCGGAACTTTCCGACGGATTACCGACGGAATATTCATCCGTCGAAAATTTCCGACAATGAATACTCGACGGACGCAATCCGTCGGAAACCGGTTGAAAATTCCGTCGGAAGTGATGTTTCCGACGGATTTCCGACGGATAATTTCCGTCGGAGACTCCGCCTTTTCTTGTAGTGGCAGGAGGGCTCACGGGGGTACATTTTTAGAGGATAATTTATGATTTTTTTATCAACCAAGTTCCCAATTTTGAACCTTTGTCTCTACCTCTACCTCTCTAGAAAAGACTAATCTAAAGGAATAGTGAGGTCTTTGCAGATAGAACGTAAATGTCACAATCAATTAAAAAATATGATTTAAGGGTTGCCCATAAACCCTTTCTCATCTGATGCTACTCTAGCCAGATTGCTTGCATTACTCCATAGCAGGAACCCAAATGGTGAACTCTGTCCTCAACACACCCACTCACCCTCCCTGTTTTCTTAACTTGATCATATTATCAGTACATTCTGTTCATGGTTACTCGGAGTACAAGAGGGAAGGTCTAATGGTGGTGCAGTAGCCCACAGCCAGAGAAACAAGCAACATGTTTCAACACCCAACACAGCATTTGCTTTGTTATTGAGCCGTGATGGCATTGAATCTATAAGACCATTTAAGTACTTAGCACATTAAACAGCCATGAAAAGAATTACTTCCACAATGGACTTTGCCAGAACCTGAAGGAAACACAAAATAAAGGTGATAAGCAGCACGATCCTTAACTTTGTTATGTTCAGTACCACAATCAAAATAAATTTATTCATACAATCACAATCTCTCACCCATTAATTAAACATTTCCTCAACTGAAAGAGGTCAGATTCATTGTTTCAATTCTCCTAGCCGGGTATATTCTGGAATACAAAATGGCATCAAATGCATGGTTCTGTTGCCAAACAACAAGCAACAAAATTACCTTAGTGAAAGCTTCTTTGCATGTTAACCTTTGCTTGACCTATATTAATGAAACACAGGAGGTATCCCATCATAAATACTACCGAATAGGTGGCTTGAGTTCTCAACCTTATCCATGTCCATCCATCATACTCTTAGGGCAACCAAAATAAAGTCAACTATTTTGTCAGCTTTCATCAATGCTACAACCATTCAAGCGAACATTGAATAGATTAAATGCTGGTACAGTTTCATCCCTCCACTGACCTAGACCCAGTTCAGGGCAAATAGTTTGAGGTGACGAACATGTTGAGAAAGATATGTTGAAAGAGTAAAACAAGATGGCCAGTTTGAAAGCTAAAAAGGTTTCTAGGGTAAAAAAAACTACTTAAGTTTAGATGGTGGTTTCAAACTGTCATCCAGTTGTAGTAGTTTCTCTTTTCCCTTTGTGAAGACTTAAAAGTAGTTCCTATTGATGCTAAGTTGAGGGCGAAAGAAGGTTTGAGCAATTCCAATTGAAGATAATAAAAGCGCTCAAGGAAGACCTAAAATGAGAAGTCTCGATGTAGGAGCATAACTTTTCTAGATTTCTCAGTAGACACCTCATTTGATAAAAAAAAAAAGTGCCGGGATAGGATTCATGCAAGTGACCACCAAAATAGATGGGATAAGGTTCTAATGATAATGATGATCTTGTGTTATATCTTAGAAACTGTGTTCACGATCTCTTGTTTCCATTTTCTTAACTTCTATCTAGTACATCAAATGTTATTATAAATCTGTCTATTCATTGCCTCCTAACATCAGGTAGGGAATTTAACATCTTTCTCTATAAATGCTTCACCTTCCTAAATTGATACTAGTTTTTTTTCCAGGGCTTAAACAAATGGGGAGTTGGCATCGAGTGTGGCCATCTTGAAAAAGTCATATGAATTATTGGAATTTGGAGCGTTGAGATATAAGCCACGCAATCTAATGCATAGGTCTGTACAGCGGTGATAATGAACAATTGAGACTGGGTGAAGGTTTCCCAGATGTTAGAAAACATAGTTTCAAGTTAAGACAAACCAACTTGTGCACTCTTGGCATGACGTACAATACAATACAAAATTATGCATTTTTATTTCGTAGATATGAGTTTACACTGGCACGCATATAATTTAAAGAAAAACATTACCGGTATCTGCATAAAGGTACAAAGGATTCCATTGTAACTCTTTCACCTTTTGTCTAGTAAATCCTATTTGATAATTTTGATTATCTTTTCTCTTTCAGTCTCTCACCAGAGAGACATATATTAAGCTACGCCATATGTCAAACGGACTGACAGAAACGAAATGAAAGATAAAAAGGTGGTAACTTGACACCACGACTGAAAGAGGAGCAAAGAAGAGTAGATACTGACCTTATAATCCAGAAGCATCTGTGGCATCTTTTTCATCAACTCAGCAGTATTTGCGCGTCTGCAGAGACAGATAGAGAAAACAACGAACAAATAATTCAATTCTGGAAAAATTCACAGAAAACCATCTACATTCCCTATAAATCTGGAAAAGGAGAAGAGAGAATGTGTACGGGTGCGTGTGCGTGTGTAGAGAGAGAGAGAGAGAGAGAGAGAGAGAGAGAGAGAGAGACGCACTTCTCAGCAGACACGCGATCGCACTTGTGCCCCTTCCTCTTGGTCCTCATCTCCTTCCTCGGCGGATCGTACGGCCAGTCCCTGCGTCAGAGCAAAGAGGCTCCTCAGAATGAGTGAAAAAGCCGGCGATAAGGAGCGAAGCTCAGCAGCCTTGGGGCAAGAACGTACTCTCCGGAGAGGATGACCTCCTTACGGAGCCGAGCACGGTGCCGGGCGCTGAGGGCGAGGGGCTTCCAGGCGCCGAGCTCCCAGTGGCCCCATACACCCTTGGAGAGCTCGTCCTTGTACTTGGCGAGCTTCTCCCTCCACGGGTACTGGTACTCCCCCACCGCCTTCGCAGCAGCAGCCGCGGCCGCTTTCCCCGCCATGCCCCCCGCCGCCGTCCGATGGCAGCGCTGCCACTAACTATCCCCTCCTCGCCCCTTCCCCCGTCTTGGATCCCCAAAAACCTCGACGAAGGGTGGCGCCGATGGACTCCAGCAGATCACGCCCGTCCATTTTTGTGTGCTCTTTCGCGGTGATCGTCTAACATAATAATAATAATAAATTATTATTATTACAATCGATTTGTCCAATAATTAGAGCTATGGGACACCCGTAAGATTTCAGTAAATTCATGTACTATTATAAGAGTACGGAGGAGGAGCTATGGGAAATCCTACTAGAAACTCACAGACGGCTATTACGCTGCAAAAATCACAAACCATATGACCGGTGGTGTGGTACCTGTGCTCAGTATAACCCTCATCTGGTGTCCACTATTGATTGTAACTCTATACGGTGTAATTCTTTTTCAGTCAATTGACAAAGTTATACTCCTATCACAACCCCTCTCTATAACGTGTGACGTGTGATTTACCTTAGTATTCACAGGGAAAGCAACGACTTATACACCTGTCACACTCTTTTTTTTTACTCTGATAAAAATGAGGAGAAATATATTATTTTAGAAGTCACACTCTTTTTTGGCTCTGATAAAAAGGGGGAGAAATATATTAATATTTCTAAAAAAATGAGAGAAACATTTCAAATAAAGGGAGAAAATGTGGAACGTTATTCAAATAGTGGGAGTAGAAAATCTATGAACATAGGGAGAAAATATTAATATATCAAGAGTTTAAATTTATTTTGTCGTAACCAAAAAATGAGAGATTGTTAAAAAATATCTTTTCATAAATTTATTATTTTAAATTATGATAAAATAAATAATTATTCATTCCAAACCTGCAAGATAAATTTATAATTTTAAACAAATCCAAATCTCTTTATAGTTTGAACATATTTAATTAAATGACTGATGGGAATGATTTAAATGAATTGGATATCGTCAAAGTAAACAAAATCTGAGTGATAGATGATATTCTATCTAATAAGTAAAATTTCAAAATCATAGTTAGACGAATCTCTGTCTAAGTCTCATAAATAGCTAAAAGATTCGACTATACATCGTCTAACGCAGAGGAGATGGATGGAAGGCTTTATCGTCTAAAGTCTTTAGAATAGGTAAAGTATTAGATGATACTTTGTCTAGCAAAAAAAAAGATAAAAAGTAAAAAGGTAAACGATATATCGTTCAACACAAAGAGGACAGACAAAAGAATAGACGATCCGTCATCTAATGTTCCTAAGCTAAATGAAGAGTTAAACGATATTTCATCTATTCGCTAAAAGACAAAAGTTAAAGATGGATGATGTATCATCTAAGGTATACGTTGCTCCATGTAAGTAAAGTAGTGATAGATGATCCTTCATCTAAAATCTGCTAGTTAGACGAAATGATAGATGACATATCGTCTAAGTCAGATGGAATAGACAATAAATAGGTTAGACGACACTTCGTCTAAGTCAAGATAATACATGTAGAGTTAGACAATACTTCATCTAATCAGAGATAGACGAAAGGATAAACGATCTATCATCTAAGTCCACAAGATAGATGATACTTCGTCTAAGTGATCTTAAAAGCATTAGGTCTTTGGTTAGACGAAAGGTTAGATGATATCTCGTTGGTTAGATGAATCTGTCTAAAAGAAAAATGACAAAACAATACATAGACGGTACATCGTCTAAGTAAGAAATATATTGTTAGACGATACATCGTCGAACTCAGGTTAAATATACGATGTCAGGACAGATATATAATATTTTGCCTAACTCACGATAAACGATGAGTTAGACGATACATCATCTAAATGGAAAAAATGCAAAAGACTCTGGATATATAATACTTCGCCTAACTCATGATAGACGGTACAACGCCTAAATAGAAAAGACAAAGGAAACATTGGGTAGATGATATTTCGTCCAAGTAGATAATGACAAAGAACTTGATAGATGGAACTCCATCTAACATGATTATACATAGACGAAACACTAGACGATACTTTGTCTAACTAAATAACGACAAAATATAGGATAGACGATATTGTGTCTAACATAGAAAGCTCATTAGAATGCGTAGACGAATAGATAGATGATGTTTCGTCTACTCCCATTAAACAAAACATAAATTCGTCAACTTAAATTTATGGTGTGATACTTGTGGATTTTCTTTTGACTTGTTGATAGCGCTAAAAGACAAACTGCACAGTGAGACGCCTACAGAACACTTAGAATCTACAACATCATGCACGTAAATGATCTAACGCCTTTGGACGCTGATGTAATCTATAAGGTAGCGTTGAATAGTCAAACTTGACCCTACAACCGCATTAATTGCGTTGTATATACAAAGATATTTGTTCCTTTCCAAGGCAAAAAGAAAGCTTATTAAACTTCTTCTTGTGAATCACAAAATATATTTTATGCGCATAATACTTGTTGCATACTTTCCTAACTAGTATTTAGAATTTGAATTTACCTTCCTTTCTCATGTCCTTGTATAGGAAGAGTATCTTTAGCAATCCTTCTGAGATATAGGAGACCATAGCAAGTATGCATATTACATAAGAAGAGAAAATAGACATACCAATGACCTGCTACCTCGAAGACTAAAGCATAACAGCCAATCTAACATGTCGAACGTTATGACTAGGATCTAACCGTTGAGAGGCCAGTGTATCTAACAGATACAATAAGGCCTAGAGCTATAAATACTTGAATTTGAAGAATAGTGAAGGCATCAATCTAGAACGGTTTTTGAGATACGCTGAACGAAATAATGCCTTCTTTGCATTCAAAGTGATCCCAGAGCTCTACTTCATGTGCACTCATGCCAAGGGAGGACTTCACCATATTCAATCAAAGTATCTTTGAAGTCCTTCATCCTAAGAAGCATTTAAGAAAAGAATGTTGTTGTGTTAACGATATTATGTTATTTTCTTCTCTTCATGTCTCTAAGTCAATTCATTTATTTTCATTCTCTATAAAAATGTCTGTTGACAATTATTAGAGCATTTGTTGCTCTGGGTAACTAGCATAAGGGGTGACTGATTGGTTCATTGATACATGAGAAATCATTTGGGTAACTAGCTCTTGGAAAACTAACAGGTGCGAAATCACCTGAAAAACTAAGTCACAAAGAGTGACTTATTTGGTTTGTTGAGACATGATCAAAATCAGCTGGGTTATAGCTCTTGGAAAACAACTAAAAAAGATCTCCTGAGTCCTATGAAGATCAACTAGAGAGTTAGCCCTAAAAAATAACTAGTGTAACATTTTGAGAAAAGATTAGTGAATACCTCAGGTAAGTTTCAAGGGGGACAGAATGAAGGGAAATCAACGAGGGCTGACCGAATCAGTATAAATCTTGTGTCTTCTTCGTGGTTTGATTGAGTTATTGCATTTACTTTTCCATTGTGAATCTAAGTAAATTTTAATAAGTCAATATTTTACATCGACACACCTATTCATCCCCCTCTAGGGTGTGCCCACTACTAACACCTTTTATAGGCCTTATGCATGTAACCCCTTATAATTAAATCTTTTAACCTCCCCTTCATTGTGCACATTATGGGAGTGTTATGGAGGGGAGGAGAATCCAAAACTGCCCTCACCCTAATGACTAATTATAAATATAAATTAAACCATAACTTGTCACGCGCCGAGCTTTTTAATACAGCGGAAGGAATTTCGGGAACATGAACAGCCAGCATAGTACGCCTCTCGCAAGCAAGTAATCAGAGCGCAACACAATCACATAAAAGTAATTACACAAGTAAAATTTCTAAAAACTCCAACTTTATTTTATAATAATAATCGAAAGTACACAATATCACTAAAGTTTGACAACCTTCTATCATCTGACTCAAGAAATCAAAAATTACAATCTGACTCGACTTAGACACTTGATAACTAGGGCTTATCTCATGCCAATGGACCTTTAATCGCTCTCGGATCCGTTACTTGCATAATCTGAATTCGATTCATTAGTATTTCCTGAAAAAGATGAGAAAATAGGTATGAGCACACTTGCCCAGTAGGTACCTCCGTATTAACATGAAGGCAACATTTAAGTGATTAATGTTTTAGCTCTAGAGTTAAGATAAATAAATGAGAATGCGGTAAATCATACGGCATAGCCAAAACATCCAAAACATAGAATCATGATATATCTAAGAAAGTAGACATGATCGAGTATATGAACAAGTAAGATTTAATCATGTAGATGCGAGTTGGCCTTTCACGAACAAGAATGTACGAGCATGTAACTAGAAGGTACTTACACAACCTTGTAAAGGCTATGCATTAACAAGCATGTAATTTTCATAACGAGTCTCGTGAATTTCACTCATTTATAAGAAAAAGTACTCCCAACGCAATGTGATGCCAGTATCATCGTACCCCATGATTTATAGCACGTTTCCAACCATCGACCATGGGGGCTAGCACATATGGAGCCCTTGGACACAATCCGTGCCCGGTCTTGCATCTTCAAGTTATAAATTCAGCTACTTGCACGAGATATAACAATAAAGTACGGCCAATAATGTAACAAGTTTAATGATAGTTTCATGATACAATATCAAGGTAAGAATGCATCAAATAAGAATATGGGAGTCCAAAAATGACTTAAAGCAAGGTCATGCCACGACAGTATGTCGACAACATAACGGCATATTCTTTACTTTCCATAGTTATTAATATCTTATTTGACAAGTGTTAAGTTCCAAGCAATCATCAGACCATCTAGGAACTTGCAAAACCCAACCTAAAAGGTCAAACCTCGGGTTAGACAGGATCAGGGACCTTGCGGTCATTTATTGGACCGTTTTTACACGAAAGCGGTCAGATCCAGACCATTTCATAGAGACATGCGGTCGAGTCAGGACCGTTTAGCAACAGAGCTAACGAAATGAATGAACCAGAGCCATGCGGTCTAGGTAGGGCTGCTAGGCGTCCTTAGCGGTCAGGTGAATGGCAGCTAAGTTCCTCTGGCGGTCGTCTAGAAGGCCGCTAGGGTCCAGAACTCACAAAATATCGGAAAAGTGCTTTCTAGATAATTGGGTCTTGAGGGTACAACAAGCTCGACGTCCTAGTGGGAATCCCAGGCTCGCGGAGTCTTACGGAGGCCTTGAAATAAGATCACCTAGTCCGACAGAAGGAATATCCGATGGAGAGGATCACAAGTCCAAGAGAGTGTACTATAGTGCAAAGTGTACATAATGGTCGCATACCGGAGCATACGTCATGTACTTATGAAAATGACTCAAGATGAGAAAGGATCGTGATAAAATAGCGATCAAAACTAGTCAAGTCCATGAAAATTATATTCATTAATACAAGAGTATAAGTTTTGGCATAAAATTAACATAACTTAAAATAATCTCCATGCATATGTAAAATATACAATCTACTAGAATAACCCACCAATACCACCAAATTTACAACATAGCACTTAAAACAGGAATAAAACCCAATTATCTAGGCTTATCATAAGATAAATAAGCCTACTTTGCATTATGTTTCGGGTTAACATAATTACAGAACTCAGAAAATAAAAGTGGTCGCTTAAAGATCATTTTATCGGACCTAGCGGTCTATCGCAGGGCCGCTAAATGTCTCGGGCAGTCTCAGAAGACCGTTTCTTCCTGTCTACTGTAAACAACATAAAAACCAAAATACATGCTAATCTAGGGCAGATAGACCCATGGTAAACAATTAAAAACATGCTTCTAAGACATGATAGAAGGACTTAAACTATGGATATGCATGGGTTGACGTGAAATAGATAAACAAATTTCTACTTTTATCTCAATAAGGCTAGGTTCATGCATGGTAAATGAACTAACTGTGCAGTCCCAATAAAACACAAAATACTCCACGTATAATGCATTAAAACGATTGGAAATTGAGGGCTTTTACTCCTAAGATCATGTTTAATCCGTTCATGAGATAACCTACCCCTGATCTGGGCTTTAGACTTTGAATTTAGGGCTGGAAGTTGACCCTAGTTCCTGCTCGTTCAGAACCGAACCAGCAACTTCGTGACTTTCTAACTTATGATCCTCTTCACCTATGACCACGAAATTTTGAGGGTAAGAAGAGGGTACTAACAGGAACAAATAACTCTAAAGAATCAGATTCTAATTACCTCGTTTAGGACTTCTAATTAGCCGATCTTCCTGACCCGATCACACAGTTTCCAGGTTTGCTTGCACTGAACCAACGTCTTTGCAGGCCTCTATCTCCTTGTGGGCTTGATCTCCTAGAATGAAATTTTGAGGGCAATTAGACCTTAGTATTATGAACCAAATATTCTAAAGAACATACCTCTAATGTATCCTCCTTACCTTAGTTCCTCGTGAGCCAAAAGTAAGGGTCGCACATGTGAGACTTAAGGTCTATTTATAGGGTTTAGCTAGGGTTTCATGGATTAGAACGAACCTAGAGTCCTAATTGGGGCTTGTAATCGATCCAAATACGTTCTAGACTCTTCTAACTAAGGGATAGCATCGATCCTAGGTGATTTGGATGCCAAAGTTCTCAGTTTTTCATGCCTTCTTCCATTCACGGAATTTGGAGAGAGTAGCGGTCATTTGAAGGGCCGCTACTGTTCCCAGACGGTCGCTCGATAGACCGTTTTTACCCCTTGGCGCCGAATTTGAACTATTTCAAACTCTTCATTATTATTATCTTCTATTTATTCATATTTAATTTATTTATCCTATTAATTATGTAAATACACCAATTTTAAGATTCTAGAATATGGGCCAGATCTTTTTGGGCTTTAATTTGGGTCCTATGGCCTATTTAAATGGCCTAATTAATTAGTTATTATTTGGGCTTCCATAATAATTTATTTAACCCAAAATTTATTTAATATTCTATTTAAGCTCTAATTAATTTTATTTAACTTAGAAAAATCCTAGAAATTTCTAGAAAATTTCAGAAATACTTTAAAATAATTTATATAAAATTTTGGGGTATTACATAACTTGAATGGGAGATTTAATATGGTATTATGGGCCATCTCTAGATGAATTTGGGTCAAGCCAAATTCTAACATTCTCCCACTTAACCCATGACACACAAAAAAATAAGCCATTAGGGTGACAGCTAATACTAAAAAATCTATATGCATGCGCTTTGAAAAACATGACATTCTGGATTCTACTTCCCAATATAAACTTTATTCTTTAATCCAACAAACATAATGAGAGAGACTAAGGAGATCACACCTCATATATATAAAACATGATCCCTTCCATAATCATACTCCCACTATTTTATCTGAACTAAAGACTATTGTATGGTTACATTCACAAAACAAACATATGAATAAATCATAACCTTTATTTATTCATTTCTCAGTCCAAGGAGAATGACTGAAAATATATTCCATTACAAAACATCACTCCTCATCAGACAACAGACCCATGGACTTAACAAGTTCTTGATATGACCCAGGTGCTAGCCCTTTGGTCATAAGGTCTGCTATCATCTCATGTGTGTCAATATGGAAATGTGATATGTGATCCATCAGGATTCTATCTCTGAGAGCATCTTACTTGACATCTATATGCTTTGACCTTTTAGATGTCTTCTTATTTGTTACAAACTACACTGTTGATAGACTATCATTGTATATCTTAAGTGGTTTAGAAATGGTGTCAACCACTTAAAGATATGTAATAAAGTTCTTTAGTCGGGTGGCATTTGATGTTGCATCATAACATGCAATGTATTTAGCTGACATTATAAATGATGATGTGAGCTCTTGTTTTGCATTCATCCAGAAAATTGCTTTTCCACCCAGCACAAAGATGTATGCTAATGTCAACTTGCGATCATCAAGACATCTAACAAAGTCTGCATCTGAATACCCAAATACTTCTAGAATATCTGTGTGCCTATATGTCAACTTGTAATCCTTTGTCCCTTGTAAATATCTCATTACCTTCTTAGCAGCCTTCCAATGCTCCGTATCAGCATTAGTTTGATATCTACCAAATAATCCTACTAGAAAAGCAATGTTGGGATGTGTACACGTTTGGGCGTACATCAGGTTACTGACTACCGAGGCATGAGGTATCTTCCTCATCCCATCCCTTTCTAACTCATTTTGTGACAACTGTATTTTACTGAGATTGTCACATTTCTAAATTGGAGTAATAGTAGGTTTGCAATTATCCATTCCAACTTTTCTAGCACCTTTGAGATGTAGGTCTTCTGAGACAATCCAAATCTTCTCTTAGACATATCTCTATGAATCTCTATGCCTAATGCACATGAGACATCACCCATATCTTCCATCTTAAATCTTTGGTATAGAAAACTTTTGGTTTGATACAATAACTTAGAATCATTACTGGACAAGTAAAATATCCCCGACATACAATACCAAGAAAATAAACCTACTCTCACTGAACTTTTGATATATACATTAATCAATAATATTTTCTTTAAAACCAAAAGTCATAATTACCTCATTAAATTTGAGATATCACTATCAGGAGATTTGTTTAAGTCCATATATTGACTTATTTAGTCTACATACCATATGCTCCTTTCTAAGCTCATGGAACCCTTCAAATTGGTCTATATAAACTTCATCTTCTAGACTCCCATTTAAAAATATTATTTTCACATCTATTTGATGTAACTCTAAGTCAAAATGAACTACTAAAGTCGTTATAGTTCAGAAAGAGCTCTTTTATGAAACTGGAGAAGAGGTCTTTGTGTAGTCAATGCCTTCCCATTGAGTGTATCTTTTTACAACAAGCCGAGCCTTATATCTTTCAATGTTACCTTTGGTTAGTCTTAAACACCCATTTTCATCTTATGGGTTTCACTCCATGAGATAACTCTTCAAAATCTTAAACTTTATTATGTTGCATAGGTAATAACTCTTCCTTCATGGGATCCAACCATTTAGTAGACTTTTGACATTTAATGGCCTATGAAAATGTCATGGGGTCCTCCAAGTTATATTAGTCATTGAGGTATAACTGATAATCAGTGTACCTAATAGATAGCCTGCAAATTTATTTATCCCCTCCCTTAATCGTGTTCATCTCTCTCGTGTAGGATTTGAACTTGCTCTTATTCTTGATGAGTAGGTTCAGAAAGTACATTTGCTTCTACAATAGGTTTAGATTCATCAGGTTCATTATCCACTGCGATAGGTACTTGATGGGGTAGAACCAGTAAAACCAATAATAGTGTTACCGATGACTCAATGGTGGATGATTTTTGTAAGGCCCGTGTCTTAACGGATCTTTGATGGTTCGGGTTTAGGATTTATTCCGCGAACTTTGACTTTTTTTTCAGATTTTTAGGCCATTTACTGGTATTTATTCGGATTAAGTTATAATGTTTATATAGTTTATTGGGCATTTTCCTAATATTGGATGTTTGGGGGTCTTTTTGCAAAGGTGGTTTTTTTTCAAAAAAAATATATCTCAACTCCTTTTTTCTCCCTCCCCACGTTCACCACCTCACCCCCCCCCTCTCGATCTCTCTCTCTCCCCATTTCCTCTCCCCCTCTCCCTCACGAACTCTCTCTCTCTCTCTCCCTGGGCAAGCAGGCGAGATGGCGACGGATCGTGACGTGGAGGGCACCGTTGGACTCGTGGCGACGAGTGGAGCGCGTTGACGCCCACCTCGGCACGGATCGTGGCCCGAGGAGACGGGACGGGGTGAGGAGGAGCGTGGAGGTTTCACCCTTGCATGCGGCCGGTCGTCCACTTTCGGCTTGAATAAGGTAGGGGGATGGAACCTTACCTGGCTAGGATCGTTTGGACACCACTTGCACCGCCATGCACGGCCGTTTTCTCCATTTTCGGTGAAATCCCCATGTTAGTGTGATTTAGCTCAATTTCATGAAAAAAATAACTCCTTGGGCTTTGTTTTCATGTTTCCTAGGGTTTAATTGATGTTATGGATATATGTATGAGCAGGGAACAGGTTTTTAGCGTGAGCCCCGTCGATTTCGGTTGATCGGGGGATGTTCCGGTTTCAAACAGGACATGCTCGCAACCCAGCTCGTGTGACGGTCATCCCAGCGACCGTCACACGCGTAATGCACCCTACCCGGTGCGTTACGTGAGTGTGACAGCCCCGTCCGGGTGCGTCATAGCTTCTGGGCAGTTGGGCGGAGGATCCACCTAACGGACCTAGATAGGGCCGTTAGGGTGTTGTAACGCACCAGCCTAGGTGCGTTACATTCCCCTGAGCACATGCGTGTGGATTATCCCTCGAGTGGATATAACGGCCTCGGATGGTGCGTTACATCAGTGTAACGCCCCTACCCTGGACCGTTACACCATGTGTCTCTGTATTTCAGTGAAATAGCCCTCGGGTGCCTCTAACGGACCTAAGGGGGTGCGTTACAGTCATGTAACGCACTACCCCTGGTGCGTTACGCACTGCTGTCCCCTGTGTGTGGGGAAGTTGCTTCGGGTGAGCCTGACGGCCCCCGGTAGGCACGTTACAGTGACGCAACGCACCTACCCTAGACCGTCACACTCTGTAACGGTCTAGGCTAGACCGTCACACCCTCTGGCGTTCAAAAAGATGGTCGGTTCATCTTCTAATGCATTTCATGTTGCATAACCGCTATGTTTAAATTATTTTATAAACAATGGCTCACTTTTAGATCCCGATAGAGTACTTCCTCTTTCCTTGTGATGGAACCACTAGACTTAGCCCTGAGACTTTCAGTGTCGCTCCGCCTGGCAAAGGTGGAATGGCGTACCCGTTGAGCGGTTTGTAAGCTAGTCACCGTGGGCCCCCGGCTCTTTACCGTAGCGTCCTAGGGGGGGGAACTAGCTAGAGGTCTGGCTCTAGGCAGGAGTCAGTGTGTGCACACGTGGTCAGAGGCCTGGACTGACACTGACGAGTGTTACTCTGACTAGTTCTTGGTTCGGTACTGTTACGCCTCTCGCTTGTTGTCAGCCTGACTTGCGAGTTCGTTGAGACGCAGTGTAAGTCGTTAGTGGACGCTTCTGGTCTCTATTTTTTAGTGGGTACCTTCTGCGGTCTCTTGTCACCTGGAGTAGTTGGGATTCTTTCTACTAGTAGATTTAGCTTCAATCGCTAATGTATACATTTGTATTGGCATATAGTTAGCTGTTTAGACTGTTTAGTTAGGCCTTACAGCTTTGCTATACCTGTGTTGTTATGTCAATGCATGTTTGTTGTAATAAATGCGTGCTCTAATTGCTTCATATTTGCATGCCTGCTTGTTGGTGCGAGGTAGGGATTCGCGTGATCCCTACTGAGTCTGGCTGTGACTCACTCCTTCTCTTTTCAGGTGAGCAACCGCAACCTGCCGTCGGCGGTTCCCGCGTTTTTGGGGATCGTGTATAGAGTGCCAGCGATAGTTCGACGGTCCTTTTTGGGTACTTTTGACCAGGGTATGCCCCGTGTAGTTGTACTTTTGGACTTCCTTTGTGTTGTGGACTTGTACTTTTATGACTCTGGACTAGTGTACAGTTTGGCTATCACTCTGACATTATGAATTACTTCCGCTTAAATCTTCAAGTTATAAATCTAATTTATTGCACATGCTCGTGATTCCAATTCATTGTGCGCCTCCTCAGCGAACCTACTAACCCTTCAGGGGCCTCATCAGCCTCTTGGGTGGCTTCCCCAGTTCTTGGTATCGGTATATCGATGGCATCGGTATATCGATATCCGGATCTCCGGGTTGTCACAGTTGGTATCAGAGCCGTTTTGAGGACTCGTACAAGGAATTGAAATCTGTGCTGGTCCAGAGCAAGTCCATTGTGTCGTCTATTGCTGGCTTAGGTTGTTTCTCACGATTATTGATGGATTTTCTGTTATTCCGTGTTTTCTCAGATTCAAGATGTTGCCTCGTGGTTGGCGGAGAGCTCGGGCACCTCGGGAGGAGAGTGGTACCTCTTCTACCCCAGCTACACCGGCTCCTGTAAGTCCTGCCCCACGTGATGTTTTGCATGGTGGTCGTGGCAGAGCGTTGAAGGAATTCTTGCTTTTCCACCCACCTATTTTTGAGGGTCAATCAGACCCGAGGCAGCGAGAGCGTGGCTTGATGCCACTGTGAGCGTGTTCCAGTCGATGGAGTGCGCGGAGGATGAGAGGGTCATGCTGGCGACCTATCAGCTGCAAGGTACCGCGCGCACCTGGTGGACTACAGAGTGGGATATTACTTTCCATTCCCGTCGGCTCTAACAAATCACCTGGGCGGAGTTTGTTGCTGCTTTTGAGCGTGCTTATACTCCGGCCTGTCTTAAGCTTGCTAAGATGTATCAATTTCTGGAGCTGACGCAAGGTGACCTGACCGTGCTGCAGTACCGAGAGAAGTTCTTTGAATTGGGCCGGTATGCGCCCCACATCATTGCTGATGAAGCGATGAAGACTCAGCAATTTCTGCGAGGGCTGAAAGCGGAGTTGAGCCTGCCGTTGTTTGCAACTCGGGTAACCGACTTGGATGCGGCATACCAGGCAGCTGTCGCTCTAGAACTGGAATTGGCAAGGACTCAGGGGCTTTCTCAGACTGGGATAGTCCAACAAGCCGTGCAGTTTCAGTCGACGTACCAGCCGACTGTTCCAGGAGTTTCCCCTGTGTTTCCTGTTGCAGGTGGTGCTTCTTTTTCTAAATCCAAGGGCAAGAAGTTTAAATTCAAGAAGTCCAAGAAGAAATTCGATCAGTAGGCGTCTCCTGGTGTTGTTCAACCTTCTGCCCCTTCTTTTCCTCAACGCCAGGGTTCCTCGCCCAATCAGCCTAAGCGGTGCTGGAGGTGTGGCGGTAACCACCAGGGCAAGCCGTGCGCGTTGCCGGTGGTTTGTTTTCGTTGTGACCAGCCGGGTCACATTGTTCGAGACTACCCAATGAAGTCAATGCCAGTGCAATTCTCTCAATATGTACAGCCTCAGCAGTCTCAATTCAGACTCCCTCCGCCACCTCTACCTCCGCAGTTCTATCCTCAAGCCTCGACGTCTTCCCAACAATCTTCTGTGGTAGCCAGGAAGCAAAAAGGGAAGGTTTCTCACATTACTCGCACGGAGGCTGTTGCATCTCACCTGGTGGAAGGTACGATCATGCTTTATGGTCATGCAGCTCGCATATTATTTGATTCGGGTGCTTCTCACTCCTTTATTTCTGAGAATTTTCTTGCATGTATTGAGGAGCCCACCACTGAGGTCACTTGTGATTTGTTGGTTGAGTTGCCATCTGGAGATTTTATGTTCACCCCGTTGTGTCTCGAGGAGTCTCCTGTTGTGGTCAGTGATCGTCGGTTGCCAGCGAGACTGTATGCTTTGCAGTTGTCAGAGTATGACGTTATTCTAGGCATGGATTGGTTGGAACAATATAGAGCCGTGGTTGACTGCAGATCCAAGAAAGTCTACTTTCAGCCACCTGGGAGACCAACATTCTATTTTCAAGGTATTCGGTCTTGTTCCTCTCGCTTGATTATTTCTGCTATTCGAGCCCGTAGATTGCTTGATGCAGGTTGTCAGGGGTTCTTAGCTTCAGTGGTTGCTGTTGAGACACCTCAGCAGGATGTCAGTGGTATTCCTGTTGTGTGTGAGTTCCCCGATGTGTTCCCTGACGAGTTGTCGGGCTTACCTCCACAGCGAGATATAGAGATGATAATCGACTTGATTCCGGGTACGGTACCCTTGGCCAAGGCACCGTACCGGATGGTTCCAGCTGAATTGAAAGAACTGCGGGCGCAGTTGCTTGAGTTGCTAGATAAGGGTTATATCCGACCCAGTTTTTCTCCTTAAGGTGCTCCTGTTCTATTTGTGAAGAAGAAAGATGGGAGCCTGAGGTTATGTATTGACTACAGGTAGTTGAATCAGGTGACTATCAAAAATAAGTATCCTTTGCCCAGGATCGATGATTTGTTTGATCAGTTACAGTCTGCCTCTGTCTTTTCTCGATTAATCTCCGCTCTGGTTATTACCAGTTAAGAATCTGGGAATCTAATGTCGAAAAGACTACTTTCAGTACGCGGTATGGTCATTTCGAGTTTTTGGTTATGCCTTTTGGGTTGACCAATGCTCCTGCAGCTTTTATGACTTAATGCAGCGTGTGTTTCGGCCATATTTGGACCAATTTGTTGTAATCTTTGTCGATGATATTCTTGTCTATTCGGCTTCTGAGGAAGAACATGCACAGCATTTGAGGATCGTGTTGTAAACTCTATGAGACCATGAGCTCTTTGCTAAATTCAGTAAGTGTGAGTTCTGGCTTCGGGAAATTCATTTTCTAGGCCACGTGATTTATGGTGATGGAGTCGTAGTGGATCCAGCTAAGATTGAGGCTGTTCTTCAATGGCAGAGACCGAGGACAGTGACAGAGATCAGAAGTTTTCTGGGTCTTGCAGGTTATTACCGCAGGTTCATTCAAGACTTTGCGAAGATTGCAGCACCAATGACTAGACTGACTCGTAAAGATGTTCCTTTTGTCTGGTCAGATCAATGTGAGCAGAGCTTTAATGAATTGAAAAGGCTTCTCACTTCTTCTCCAGTGCTGGTGTTACCTTCTGGCACGGGTGCATTTGTGGTCTGCACAGATGCTTCTCGGGTTGGCCTGGGGGCAGTGTTGATGCAACATGGTAAAGTTATTACTTATGCATCCCGGCAGTTGAAACAGCATGAGGAGAACTATCCGACTCATGATTTAGAACTTGCTGCAGTGATCTTTGCTTTGAAAATCTTGAGGCACTATCTGTATGGTGAAAAGTTTGAGATCTTTACAGATCACCAGAGTTTGCAGTATGTGTTCTCTCAAAAGGACCTCAATCTCAGACAGCGCCGATGGATGGAATATATGAAGGACTATGACTTTACACTCTCCTATCAGCTAGGTAAAATGAATGTTGTGGCTGATGCTCTGAGCAGGAAAGTGCAAGTCTGTCAGCTATTGCTTCAGGAATGGAAATTGTGGGAACAGCTTCCTAGTGAGGCAGTCAGTGTGGACATTCCAACCGATCCAGTGGCAACTGTGTGTGCTACTTTGGCCATGTCTTCAACTCTATATCAGCAGATTAGAGAGGCCCAACGGGCTGACTCTGATTTGACCCGCGTCATATCGATGCATGACATTGAATTTGATGATGAGCTGGTTGTCAGTTTTCGTGGCCAGTTATATGTTCCAGCTGTTGAAGAGTTGAGAAATGCAATTCTGAGCGAGGCTAACGGGTCCCGTTTTTCTATTCACCCTGGCACTACCAAGATGTATCATAATCTAAGAAGGCAGTTATGGTGGCCAGGCATGAAGCGAGATGTGGCTGTGTTTGTTTCCAAGTGTTTGACTTGCCAGCAGGTGAAAGCCGAACACCAAAAGCCAGGTGGATTGCTTCAGCCGTTGGAAATTCCGTAATGGAAGTGGGATCATGTCACAACCGATTTTGTGGTAGGTTTGCCTCGGACTTCACAGGGCTTTGATGGAATCTGGCTGTTAGTTGATAGATTGACTAAGACGGCTAGACTTTTGCCGATTAAAGTTACTTGGAGTGTGCAGAGATTGGCCAACCTGTACATCGAGAAGATCGTGCCACTACATGGTGTTCCAGTCTCACTTGTGTCAGATCGTGACTCACGTTTTACCTCCGGCTTCTGGCGCAGTTTCCAGAAGGCCTTGGGCACTGAGTTGGCTTTTTCTTCAGCTTATCATCCGCAGTCTGATGGTCAATCTGAAAGGATGATTTAGACTCTTGAGGATATGCTGAGATCGTGTTGCCTTGAGTGGCAGGGTTCGTGGGGTCAGCATTTGCCAGTTGTGGAGTTTGCTTATAATAGTAGTTTTCACTCCAGCATCGGCATGGCACCTTATGAAGCACTATACGACCGTCCTTGTCGTACCCCTTTGAACTGGTTTGATGCCGGTGACCGGCTTTTGACAGGACCTGACATGGTGCAACAGTGTGCTGATGTGGTCCGTCTGATCAAGCAGAAAATGTTGACAGCTCAGAGTCGACAGAAGAGTTACGCGGATCAGCGTAGACGACCACTGCAGTTTGAGCCTGGAGATAAGGTGTTTGTGAAAATATCTCCGATGAAAGGAGTTTCCAGGTTTGGGAAGCGTGGGAAGCTCAGTCCGCGATACATTGGTCCGTTTCCTATTGTGGAGTGTGTGGGCCAGGTGGCTTATCGGCTTCAGCTACCAACGGCAATGCAGGCTATTCATGATGTATTCCACATCTCCCAGTTGAGGAAATATGTCTCTAATCCATCTCATGTCCTCGATGATGCTGTTTGGCCAGAAGTGACTGCTGACCTGTCTACACCAGAGTATCCCATCAGAATTGAAGACCGTCGTGAGCAACGGTTGAGAAATAAAGTGATTCCACTGGTTAAGGTCATCTGGCAACGTCACTCGGGCAACGAAGCTACTTGGGAACGTGAAGATGACATGAGACAGCTTTTTCCTTTCTTGTTCGCTTGAGGTATGATTCCTTTGCAGTTTCCTCTTTGCTCTCCTTCTTAAATTTCGGGGTCAAAATTTTTATTAGGAGGGAGGGACTGTAAGGCCCGTGTCTTAACGGATCTTTGATGGTTCGGGTTTAAGATTTATTCCGCGAACTTCGACTTTTTTTTCAGATTTTACGGCCATTTACTGGTATTTATTCGGATTAAGTTATAATGTTTATAGAGTTTATTGGGCATTTTCCTAATATTGGAGGTTTGGGGGTCTTTTTGCAAAGGTGGTTTTTTTCAAAAAAAAATATATCTCAACCCCTTTTTTCTCCCTCCCCACGTTCACCACCTCACCCCCCTCTCCACCCCTCATGATCTCTCTCTCTCACCATTTCCTCTCCCCCTCTCCCTCACGATCTCTCTCTCTCTCCCCGGGCAAGCGGGCGAGACGACGACTGATCGCGACGTGGAGGGCGCCGTTGGACTCGTGGCGACGAGTGGAGCGCGTTGACGCCCACCTCGGCACGGATCGTGGCCCGAGGAGACGGGACGGGGCGAGGAGGAGCGTGGAGGTTTCACCCTTGCATGCGGCCGGTCGTCCACTTTCGGCTTGAATAAGGTACGGGGATGGAACCCTTACCTGGCTAGGATCGTCTGGACACCACTTGCACAGCCATGCACGGTCGTTTTCCCCATTTTCGGTGAAATCCCCATGTTAGTGTGATGTAGCTCAATTTCATGAAAAAAATCACTCCTTGGTCTTTGTTTTCATGTTTCCTAGGGTTTAATGGATGTTATGGATATATGCATGAGCAGGGAACATGTTTTTAGCGCGAGCCCCGTCGATTTCGGTCGATCGGGGGATGTTCTGGTTTCAAACCGGACATGCTCGCAACCCAGCTCGTGTGATGGTCATCCCAACGACCGTCACACGCGTAACGCACCCTACCCAGTGCGTTACGTGAGTGTGACGGCCCCGTCCGGGTGCGTCACAGCTTCTGGGCAGCTGGGCGGAGGATCCACCTAATGGACCTAGATAGGGCCGTTAGGGTGTTGTAACACACCAGCCTAGGTGCGTTACATTCCCCTGAGCACCTGCGTGTGGATTATCCCTCGGGTGGATATAACGGCCTTAGATGGTGCGTTACATTAGTGTAACGCCCCTACCCTGGACTGTTACACCCTGTGTCTCTGTATTTCTGTGAAATAGCCCTCGGGTGCCTCTTACGGACCTAAGGGGGTGTGTTACAGTCATGTAACGCACTGCCCCTGGTGCGTTACGCACTGCTGTCCCCTGTGTGTGGGGAAGTTGCTTCGGGTGAGCCTGACGGCCCCCGGTAGGCGCGTTACAGTGACGTAACGCACCTACCCTAGACCGTCACACTCTGTAACGGTCTAGGCTAGACCGTCACACCCTCTGGCATTCAAAAAGATGGTCGGTTCATCTTCTAATGCATTTCATGTTGCATAATCGCTATGTTTAAATTATTTTATAAACAATGGCTCACTTTTAGATCGCGGTAGAGTACTTCCTCTTTCCTTATGATGGAACCACTAGACTTAGCCCTGAGACTTTCAGTGTCGCTCCGCCTGGCAAAGGTGGAAGGGCGTCCCCGTTGAGCAGTTTGTAAGCTAGTCACCGTGGGGCCCCGGCTCTTTACCGTAGCGTCCTAGGGGGGGGAACTAGCTAGAGGCCTGGCTCTTGGCAGGAGTCAGTGTGTGCACACGTGGTCAGAGGCCTGGACTGACACTGACGAGTGTTACTCTGACTAGTTCTGGGTTTGGTACTGTTACGCCTCTCGCTTGTTGTCAGCCTGACTTGCGAGTTCTTTGAGACGCAGTGTAAGTCGTTAGTGGACGCTTCTGGTCTCTATTTTCTAGTGGGTACCTTCTGCGGTCTCTTGTCACCTGGAGTAGTTGGGATTCTTTCTACTATTAGATTTAGCTTCAGTCGCTAATGTATACATTTGTATTGGCATATAGTTAGCTGTTTAGACTGTTTAGTTAGGCCTTACAGCTTTGCTATACCTGTGTTGTTATGTCAATGCATGTTTGTTGTAGTAAATGCGTGCTCTAATTGCTTCATATTTGCATGCCTACTTGTTGGTGCGAGGTAGGGATCCGTGTGACCCCTACTGAGTCTGGCTGTGACTCACTCCTTCTCTTTTCAGGTGAGCAGCCGCAGCCTCCCGTCGGCGGTTCCCGCATTTTTGGGGATCGTGTATAGAGTGCCAGCGATAGTTCGACGGTCCTTTTTGGGTACTTTTGACCGGGGTATGTCCCGTGTAGTTGTACTTTTGGACTTCCTTTGTGTTGTGGACTTGTACTTTTGTGACTCTGGACTAGCGTACAGTTTGGCTATCACTCTGACATTATGAATTGCTTCCGCTTAAATCTTCAAGTTATAAATCTAATTTATCGCGCGTGCTCATGATTCCAATTCATTGTGCGCCTCCTCAGCGAACCTGCTAACCCTTCAGGGGCCTCATTAGCCTCTTGGGTGGCTTCCCCAGTTCTTGGTATCGGTATATCGATGGCATCGGTATATTGGTATCCGGATCTCCGGGTCGTCACAATTTTACTTCCTAAAAACTATGTCTTGAGACTCCACACTCCCACTGTTAGAATCTTCTTCAATGAATCTGACAATATAGGTTTCTATACTATTCTGGTCGGAAGAGAAGAATAGTAAATTTTGTAACATCTTGATCTTTTCGGATAGCCTATAAAATAGGCACTTATGATCCTTACGTCTAACTTCTTTTCGTGTGGATTATAAATTCTAGTCTCTGCCTCGTATCCCCAAGTATGAAAATGACTCAAAGTAGGTTTCCTTCCTGTCCACAACTCAAATGATGTCTTAAAGACAGGCTGTGAAGGCACCCTATTTAAGATATATATGACAGTCTTTAAAACTTCACTCCACAAGAAAAGAGGAAGAGACATACTATATTTCATATTACAAACCATATGTATAAGATTTATATTCCTCATATCGGCTACATCATTTTGATTTGGCCTTCTCGACATGGAATATTATGCTGATATTCTACATCCTTAGAGGAATCTCTAGCTCAAATGGTCCTAAAACCTGACCAGCCTCAGTGTATCAATCAAAGTATTCACTGTCTATATCTGATCTAATCACTTTGATTTTCTTTTCATGGTTATTATTTGCCTCTATCTTATAAATTTTAAAGGCCTATCAAGTGCTTCTGATTTCTCAGATAAAAGGTAAGATATAACCATAACATGAGTGGTCATCGTTAAAGGTAATGAAATACGTTTTCTCACCTATATTTGGAGAAAATAGACCACAAATACTTGTATGGATCAACTCCAAAATATTACTACTTCTTGTGGCATTCTTCTTAAATGTCTTTATTTGCTTTCTCTTTATGCAACTCACGCATATCTCAGAATTAGAACAATTAAGAATTGGAAGTAAACATTCTCTCATTAGCCTTCTATTTTTTTCTTATGAGATATGCCATAACCTTCTATGTCACAAGTCATATGATGTTTCCTTTATCTTTTCACGCTTAGTCCCTTTATTTTTGTGCACAATTAGATGAGTTTTATTTTCATTTGAATATAAGTAGCATAACCCATCCATTAATATCCCAGATCCAACTAACTTTGAATCATGATGTGCACTAAATCTAGAATTATTGAAGTAGAATATAAAGCCAAATTGATTAAGTATGGATACATATATCAACTTCCTAGAAAATCTATGAATATATAAAGCATCATGCAAATATAAGATAAATCCAGTGTCTAAGATAAGTCTATAGGTTCCCACAGTCTCAACACGTGAATGCACTCCATTTTTAGTGACTATGTAACATTCACCTTCAATTGAGTGCCTTTTGGATAGGAAGTCCTACATAGAATTAACTACGAGAATAGTTGCACTGAAATCTATCCACTATAAATAATGAGGAACAATAGTTGTATGTAATACTTCACAAATAAGAATTGAAGGATTACCTTTCATTGCCAACAACTTCTCATACTTAAAACATGCCCTCTTTATATGCCCCTTCTTTTTTACAAAAGAAACATTTCAACACTTTCCCTTGACTACCTTCCGCATTACTAGTTTGATTCTTTACGACATTCTTGTTCTTCTTGAAGTTGGTGCGCCTACCTGAAAGTTTTTCTTTCTTGTGAGCAATAAAGTTCGCAAATTCAACATTATCCTACCTAAGTCTATTCTCCTTTTGCACACACATAGTCAGTAGTTTATTTATTGATCAATTTTTCCTATGTGTATTGTAAGAGATTTTGAAGGCACTGAATTGAGTAGGAAGTGAATTCAAGATGAAGTTAACTAAAAAGGAATCCGAAATGGTCACTTTCAATGAATTCAATTGTGCAGCTACGTTCTTCATCTCCATAATGTGTTCTCGAATAGTTCTAAAGCCCTTGTACTTCATTGAGGAAACTTTATTCATGAGGGTGTTTGCGAGAACATTGTTCGAGATGACAAATTTCTCTTCAATGCATGTGAGATATTTAGTTGCCGTATGACATTCAGGAATTGATCCACAAATATTCTTTGGCAAACTTGCCTTTAACAATAGCAGTGTCTAATGATTAGAATGCTCCCACTTCTCACTGACCAATTTTTCCTCAACTGTACTCCCCTCTATGAGAGGAGCAAGCTTCTCTACCCTTAATGAAATATCCATATCCATCCAACCAACGGTAATTAATATTTGATCCATCCCTCAATAAAGTTTGACCATTCTAAACTAAGGATGTTGAAATTCATCATTCCAGAGACTACGGCTTAAGAAATGTAAAAAATAGTCTAATTTGACATTCTATATAGATAACATAAAAAATAACATACCACATATACTAAATTAGTCATTATTTTTTTAAATTAATGTTAAGTGACAAAGTAGTGTAATATTACATGACTCCTCCTTTGAGAGTGAATCATATAACCACAATTAGGCCAACACTTAACTATATGATGTGTGATCAAGTAGTGTAACATTATATGAACTCTCCTTTGGGAGTAAGTCATATGATTACAATGATATCTACACAATTCTTGTAAATGAGTGACCAAGTAGTGCTACATCACGTAGACTCCTCTTTAGGGAGTGAGTTATGTGACCGTAATTAGGTCTGCACTCACTTAATAAGATTAGTGATTTATATAGCCTAGTTAAAGGAGCCTAGTACCTTTGGGTACTAAGGGAATCCAAGATACTTAACTACATAAAGTACTTTCATATTCTAGTTTTAAGTTTATATAGCCTAGTTAAAGGGGCCTAGTACCTTTGGGTACTAAGGGAATCCAAGATACTTAACTACATAAAGTACTTTCATATTCTAGTTTTAAGTCCAAAGGCATGTTGACCCTCCTTTAGGAGTGATCTAAATACTTAGGGATTCAAAATTGCAATCGCATTATTTCTAGATATGCATAAAAAAATTCATGATATCACATGGTATCAAAAATAAACACAGCCTTGAATATAACTTAAAACACATTGCACATAAAAATTAATATAATCAAAAAAATAATTTAAGCACAAAATGTGGTCATACTTCAATCAAAGGAGTCCTAGACTGGATAGTTAGTGTCTCGTTAACACATCACTATTCATTCACACATAAAGAATGAATAATGTCTAAATTTCATATTACAGTCCGTTTATACAAAATAATATTAATAACTTGGGAATCAATTGGCCTCTTAAATTACATCAACAATGAATTTTAAAATAAACAAATAATATCTCCTCAAATTTCATTTTCCTTAAAGAGGTTCCTGCAAGTAAAATAGACACTGGCTACCCCTTTGATCGACCACAATCTCATTTATGCAATATCATACCTCAATTATTCACATGTCTATATATACAAATATAAAAAATAAATGGATTTACCATATATAAGACTTTTATTGGCTTTTCCCTCAATTAACAGGTTACATATGCAGAAAGTAGAAACACAACTTTAAGGGTATCAAAATAATTATTCTAAGCATAATTTAACTTATAAACCCATTCTGTTTGCATATATGCCCCTATGTTTTGCTTCTGTGCCCTTCTAAAAATTTAACAGAACAGCCCTATGCAATATTTTCTGTAACTTGATGAGTTTTAAATGTTCTGGTCTTAATGGGCTAGTAGGCCCAGAACGATATGGGCCTTAACAAAACCCTTAAGATCAACTGAAAATAGAAGGATACTTAAGCAGCATACCATTAAATGGGTTACAGTCTTCAAACAAAAATATTTAATGGGCTACAAAAGAAAAGAAGGACCTAGGTCCAGAGCTTAAAGGGCCTTAAAAGCCATTTCAAATGTTAAAGGATATAAGAAGGACTTCTGTTTGAATTTTAAAAGGATATATGTAATCGGATATCCATTTAATCTCTGAATAGAAATCAAATTTTTTTATTTGGATCTCAACGTTACTAGGTGAGATACAGAAACCCAAAAATAAACCCAAACACATTATCTAAATTATTAAGGTTTAAAAAATAAAAGAAAATAATAGACGGAAAAACCCCAACCTTCTTTCGTGAATGAAGAGAGAGAGAGGAGAGGAGAGAGCGTAGGGGCCGACCTCATCTCTCCCTCCTTGTTGGACGCCAGCAATCATGGCATTGGATCTACCACCGGCTTACGTCGACGTCGAAAATTGAGATACCAGATCGCTCGTCGGACTTCACCGGACAATGCAAGAGGCCGCAACCCCTGCCCCCTTCACCGGACGCTGCAGGAGCGACGACAGAGCTGTTGCTCACCTTTGTCCGGCATTAGCTCATGCCGGTGAGTCCCTTTTCAACCCCTGTACGCCTTTTTGGGTCTATTTGTGTGTGGGTGTGGCCAGCGATGGCATTCAGGGCACCAGCATGCGGCAAGGTGCCGACTGCTTGGTGAGGCAGTGGCTCCCTTAGGAGGAGCTCGCCCTGTGTAGGTTGTCGAACAACACTCCCACTGGCGACCCCCATGGGCCATCGGCATCTTGTAGGCCAATCTAAACTAGGCTAATCTAGAAGCGGTCTCTAATACCAAATGTTATAAACGCATGAAAACGTGACCAATGTATGCACAACGGAATGACGTAGAGCCCAGTACTTTGATCACATAGATTAACCTACTTAGGAGAAAAGAATACTCACGGAGTGACATCGTGGGATGTCTATAGGCTGAGGTAGAGAAAGAAATAAATCTACAGACCATCCTCACATAGCATCACGTGAGGTTGGCGTCAAGATTTCTGTTAGTAGTCGGGCACACTTTAGAAGGGGCGAATAGGTGTGCTGATGAGAAATATTGATTTATTAAAATTAACTTACATAAGCAGCAAAAAATAATCGCGAGAACTTAAGCAAACCACACAGAGGATATGGGATTTTTATATTGGTTCGATCATCCCTCCTTGACTTCCCTACATCTAGTCTCCTTGTAACTTGTCCGAAATATTCACTAACATTTTCACATAAGGTTACACTGGCCGGGGTTTGACAAACATGTATGGTACATTCCGTACCGCATATATCGGACCGTACCAACTGATGACCGGTACGACTGACAAATGGTGTGCAACTAGTACGTTACTCATATTTTCTAAATATTATATGTTTTATTTTATATTATAGATATCTTATAGGTTAGTTGGTTAGAAGCCTTATCTTTACCCACAAGATCATTAGTTCGAATCTTACAATGCATATTTTTGGTTTATTTTAGACATAGAAGTGACATATGTGAGATTCAAACTCAACATCTCTTTATAAGAGCTTACAAATAAGCTAACCAACGGAGCTACATTTTTTTTACATGTCACACACACATATATATATATATATATATATATATATATATATATATATATATATATATATATATATGAATGATTCTATTTTACCTCGGTACATAATGGTACTAAATCGTATCGTACCATATCGGTAAAAGATCAGTATGGTTAATCTGTCAAACTTTGACACTAGTTATTTTTTAGGGTCAGCTCCCCAGTTGATCTTCACATGACTCAGTGGATCATTTCTAGTGATTTTTCTTGGAACCACAACTCAGTTGATTTTGATTAGGTCTCAGCAAACCAAACCAGTCACTCCAGTGACTTAATTTTTCAGGTGGTTATGCACCTGTTAGCTTTACAAGTGCTAGTCACTCAACTGATTTCTACGGTATCAGTGACCCAACCAGTCACACCCAGTGCTGGTTACCCAGAGCAATAAATACTCTCCTAACTGTCAATGGATAATTTTACAGAGAATGAAAAATAAATGAACAGATAGAAGACAGGAAGAGGAGGAAATGATACAATATCGTTAGAGACCAATATCCTCCTCTTATATGTTTCATAGGACAAAAGACTTTAGGGATGAAGTTTGAATGCGATGAAGTCCTCTCTTGACGTGAATACGTTGGAAGCAGAGATCTAGGATTGCTTTGAATGCAAAGGAGCTTGGAGTCGTTCTTGAATGGTTGGTTCGTTCTTTGTTACTACTCGTTTTTCTTCAAGTCTAGATATTTAAAACTCCAGGCCTTATTATATCTATTAGATACATTGACCTCTCAACAGTCAAATCCAGTCATAACGTTCGATAAATCAAATTAGCTACTACACTTCAGTCTCTAAGATAGCAGGTGGATTAAATCTTCTACTACTATCGTAGATTTGTCAATCTATCTACTTTCTCTTCTTGTGCAATCTACCTTCTCGCTACAATCTCTTGTATCTCTGATACAATGCTAAAAATATCCTTCCCATGCAGGGACGTGAGAAAGGAAGTCAAATTCTAATTCTAATTCTAAACACAGGTAATGAAAGCATGCAATGAGTATTTCCAGATTTGTGCGTATAAAATATATTTTGTGATTCACAAGAAGATGTTTAATGAGCTTTCTTTTTGTCTTGGAAATGAACGAATATTTCTATAGGTACTATGTATTTAACGTGGTTGCAGGGTCAAGTTTGACTATTCAATGTTGTTTCTTAGACTGTGCATGCACGTGAAGAAAAGAGAAAATGTTAAATAACATAGATCGTTTAAGTGCATGTCACTATATGTAATGACCCAAGATCCGGATACCGGGAAGAGTCCGATACCATTCGAATCTTGGCCCGCCGCCCACGAATCGGGAGGGTTCGGAAGGGCTAAAAGGAGTGTAGAGGTACAAAGAAATAGAAAATAAGGTAGGATAATTCAATAATTAATAGAAATAAATAACAACTACAATAACATAGTCTAGTCCAACAGAAAGTACAGTCTAAGGCAGGAAACATACCCAACACCGAGTGAACACTCGGCCCAACGAGTTGACAACTAAGAACCTCCGAACAGCACCCTCGAACCTCGAGGAAGAACTGCCGCACCTGAAAAGCAGGGGTGAGTCTCTTGTCACTGGCTCAGTAGGGATCCCGCGGAACCCCAACCGAGAACAACAGCGGTAACGGAAAGGAAAAACAGCTATAACTACAACAGGAACAGCGAATCGGTGGCTGGTCAAAACTCGGCACTACAACTACTCCTACTGTACCGGACAAACCCACCCCGATCTCACAGGCGGGGACTACCGAACTAACAGGAAAACCTCTGACTACGCCGCCAGAAGAAACCATCACGACCTCGCAGTCGTAGACCTAATACCATCTAGGGAAAACCCTCGGTGACGCTCACTGGAAAAAGCCTTAGACCTCTACCTCGGGAACACTCCCTGAACTATCAGGGAAACCACATCTCGCAGATGGAAAACGAAACTCGAAAACAGGAGAGTCACGTCTCACGTGACAGGAGTACTTGCCCACCAAAAGTAAGGCCGGATGCGCCCCCTGGCGTCCTAGACCGCGCCTCAAGTGTCCCCCTCGTCGCTCCCTGGAGGAACGGGGACACCGTACTAGTAACCACAGAACAAGAACTAGCTGGGGTCGCACTCGTCAGCGCGGGTCCAACTGCCCCCAACCACGTGTGCACACACAGACCATGCGTCCTAGGTCTGGCCCTCTGACTGGTTTTCCCCTCAGCCGGACTCTGGCAGCAAGACGTGGGGCCCGACGGTAACCAGCCTAAAAATAATCTCTCTGGGGTAGCCTCGTCACCACTCCCTGGTGGGACCACTCGCGTGTCGGAAGGCTACGACTAGTGGGGAGTCACTGATGTGACCACTCTCCAAGGATAAACTCTGAGAAACACGCACACACCCTGCACGAAAGTCGAAAAGAACCAAGTGGCGCCGAGCCACTAGACTCTGGACAGTCCTCTAGACTCACTAAATCCAACGGTCCTTGAGTCACAAGACTCGGGGTCAAGACCGTTGCACCGAACGGCTCCACGTCATCAATCTGCCCTAGCCTCAGGGTCAGGAACCTCGACACGGTGTCTCACGGGGTAGTTCACAACTGTTGAGATCACTCCCTCGGAAAGGGAACAGAGAAAACCTCCAGCCCTAGGCTGGGTAACTGGACTCACAGTCCACAGGCCACACACACGGCCCACGCGGAAAGCACATAAGCACGATTCCCAAGGTAACTCACAAGCCGCTACGCAGATTCCCCATCCCAGGGAAGAGTGGGAAACCTCCAGCCCCAGGCTGGATGACTGGACTTGTCGTCCAAGGCTACACACTTGGCCCACTCGGGAAGCATCTTCCGGAGAAACCCACGACATGCGGGGGAACCCCCACCGTACTCACACCGATACACGGTGACTCGATCAAGCGTAACACGAAGCCCGGAACACACACACAGGGTCGCCCGACCCTCTAAATCGATGGGCACACTAATCGAGATAACACAGTACCTCCAGACACCCCAGAAACACGAACACCGAACCCACGAGGTATCCGGGATATCCACGAGACCGAAGGTCGGTCACTGGGTCACAACCGGGTTGACCGGGGTCAACACAATGCAACAAAACACACCTAACACGAAAAACGAAGTGGCAGTCCTGTGACGACCCGGACTCCGGATACCGGATATACCCGATAGGATTATTGAGTAGATCCGATACCACTTGGAACCCGTGAAGCCTCCCAAGAGCTGTAAAGCTCTGAAGGGATAAAAGGATTGTTGTGTAGTACATTGAAGTCGTAGATATAACAATAAGTAATTAAAATTCATTAATCAGGTTTGCTAAAGAAGCAGAAATAAAATTACTTTTTATTTAACAGTTCAATCTAACAATTATACCATAGTCCAGTCCAAGGGAAAGATAAGTACAGTCCAACAGAAAGAAAAACGTACACTGAGGTCGGGGGAAGCCCGACGCAGGTACCGCTGGCAACTACGGGCACGCCACACCAAGAATCGCAAGGAAGAAGAGAGGACCACACCTGAAAAGTAGGGGTGAGCCTCGTGTCACTGGCTCAGTAGGGGTCACGAGGATCCCCACTGAAAAATAACACAGTAACACGGAACAACAACGAAAACATCAGTAGTAGTAAAGCAGGAAAAGCTAAACTACAACTAGAAAGCTGTAAAAGAAAATAGTAAAGGCAAGAGCAGAGCAGCTAAAAGAAAAGGGAAAGCAAAGCCGCAAAGACTGGAACACGGCCACCGAGAGAAGCTCGGCTCTCTAAGCTACTTCAAACAACGACTGAAGGGCGAACCCTGATCTCACAAAGTCAGGAGTTACCAATCCGTCGGCAAGAGACCAGACTCAAAGCGAAGGCCTACGGAAACATGTAGAAAACCCTAGAAAAGACCTAGATAGACACAGACACTAACGCATACATGACTAGATCGTCATGCACACAACAGTAAACTGATCTTGGATGAAGCCGAGAACAGACCAACTCGGAAGAGGAGCATAGACTCCGAGAAACACGAGAGTCATGCGCTAAGTGACGGAAGCACCTCCTCACTAGAAGAACAGTCAGATGTGTCCACTGACGTCTTACACTGCGCCGCAAGTATCTCGCTACGGATGCCAAGAACGACGGAGACTGAGATACTCTCTGAACCAGAACAGGAACACCAGTAACGAGTGACTAGTCAGGGTCACGCCCGTCGGCACTTGTCCAAAACGTCCCTGACCACGTGTGCACACACAAGCTCACTACCTTGAGCCAGGCCTCTAGCTAGTTTTCTCCCTCAGCAGGACGCTACTGCAAGCACGGGAGCCCACGGAAACTAGCCTACAAACCATATCTCGGGAACTGCCCGTCCACCACTCCCAAGTGGGTCGACACTCGAGGTCGACATTGTAACGACCCGAGAATCCGATTATCGGGAAGGCCCGATAACCCGAGACTCGTACCGCCACCCACGAGCCCGAAGACTCGGAAGGGTTAAAAGGATGGTGTGGAAACTACACAAGCATCACAGATAATTGCAGAAATTAACAGTTATAATATTAAGCAGGAAATAAATTAACAATTTACATGGTCCACAATAGAAATAACGACAGCAGCAACAGTAGTCCACGACTAGTACAGTGACAAGAAAGGAAAGGACAGCTACACGGGGCATACCCCGGCTCTGACCTCTGGCACTACCTCTGGGCACCCGCACCACGCTGTGCTCCTGACGCGCTCCCCGAAGGTGGCGTCTCACCTGAAACACGGTGAAAACACGCAGGGAATGAGTCTCGGGACAAGACTCAGTAGGGATCACTCGGACCCTACCTCGTAAAACAAGAAACCACTACTCTAGCGGTAGGAAAGTACCTCGGAAAGGAAAGCCCTGTACTCTACAGAACTAGACCCTACGGCACGCAAACCGACACACGTGCCACGGTACGAGAAGACCGAAACCAACGGTCGAACCGTAAAACCTGAAGGTCGGAAACACACGACTGACAGTCTGACACTCCGTACTCGACATGAGTACCACCCACTAGAAGCACAGCCGGTAGCCTCCCCTGACGTCTGACACCGCGCCGCAGGTGAGCCGCCTGACGTGGTAGGTCCTACCCGAGGCGCAAACACTGTACAAGTAACCACAACAAGTGACTAGCTGGGGTCAAGCCCGTCGACGTGGGTCCAACCGCCCCCAACCACGTGTGCATACACAGACCACGCGTCCTAGGTCTGGCCCTCTGACCGATTTTCCCCCACAGCCGGACTCTGGCTAAGACGAGAGGCCTATGGTAACCGGTCCACAAACCGTCTCGAAAGGTGGGTGCCCGTACACCACTCCCAGGTGAGACCAGCACCTCGTACTGGTGGGCTACGACTAGTGCAGGGTCACTGAAGGAGTAGACTCTCAAGGTAACGGAAAACAACGTCCGCATCTGACGACGTGTGGGAATCACCCCACGAACAGCCCCGTCGCACGGCGACCACAGTCGGAGTAAAAACGAGGTTGCCAACCTCATTGGCAGCCAGGCAAGTGGCGGTCCACCCCTGGGCCGTCACAAGCAAATGGCGGTCTAACGCAGGCCGTCACACGGCCAGAGGAGCAAGGGAGGTAACGCGCCTGGTCCAGCGCGTCGCTCGAAAGCAACGCGCCTGGCCCAGGGCGTCACACGCAAACGGCGCGCCTGCCCTGGCGCGCTACTCGCGCCCAGAAACAACGCGCTTGCCCCCGCGTGTTACACGAATGTAACGCGTCGGGCTCGACGCGTTGCAAGGATGTGACGCGCCTGCCCTGGCGCGTCACACGCGCCCTCACACCTGGTATAACCCGGGAAGTAACGCGCTCGCCCCAGCGCGTTACACGGATGTAACGCGCTGGTCAAGGCGCGTTACTCGCGCAGACCCCAACAGAAAAACCAACGGTCGAAAACCAAGCGACGGCCTGGCCCAGGCGCGTCACTAGCAAACGGCGGCCAGTCGTGGGACCGTCGCTGTCCCGGCCAACCCCCGGGGAAGTAACGCACCCCTCCAGGGGCGTTGCAAGCATGTGACGGTCACTGGAGTGACCGTCACTCACCCCCGAGCACGCTACGGCGGGAAAACCCCAAAAACCTCGACCACGCCCCCGTACCTCCACCGGAGAGGGGGAAATCAAAGGGGAAGACCCCTGGGGACCCCTAGCATGCATCTAAGCCATCCAAATGCGAAATCGCGGGATAAAACCATAGATCGGGCGAGCTCTCCCCAAATCATGGAAAAACCCCAAAATGCTCAATAACGCCCCTCTCGGCCTCCCCGCGGCCTATAAACCACGGAAATGAACGGCATGAGGCTAAGGAACATCACCCTACCTCAATGGAGCGAATGCTCCGCCGAATCACCCACGAATCACGAAGAACGCTTTAAACTCCACGAACTCCCCACGCTTCCCACGCACGCTGCACGCCCACGAGCTCGCCTCACCGCCGCCCACACGTCCGCGCCGTCGCCCCGCCGCCGTCCGTAGCCGGAGAGGGGTTCGCCGCGTCCGAATGGGAGAGAGGGAGAGAGGAGGGTGTCACGGTGGGAAGAAACGGAGGAAGAGGAAGAAGAAGAAAGAGAAAGGAAAGAAAAAGAATTAGGGTTTTATAGAAAATCCAAATTTTCAGAAAAATATCGAAAAATAGAAAAATACATTTCCAGAATCCTCGGAACGCACCGATCGCAACGGTACCACTCGTGCCCGGGTGAACCGCCCGGTTCGCCTGCAGCGAGCTTCCGAAGAAAAAGCCGAAACACACACCGGGAATCGGAAAACACACGCGGAAAAGCCGCGGAACGCCTCCGGGCCTCCGAAACGACTCCGGATCGCGCCGATCCGAACACGAAAGATGTCCGAAACGAAATTTCGGACACAACAGAGTCGGACGCTCCGAAAACTAGATCCGGGACCCACGAAGAAGGATCCGAAAGGTCCGGGATATTACAGCCCTCCCCCCTTAAGGAATTTCGTCCTCGAAATTGAGAACAACCTAAGGGGAAAGAAGAGGAAGACTCACTCAAACAGATACGGGAACTGTTGACGCATCTCATCCTCACGTTCCCACGAAGCCTCACCACCAGAGTGTCGTTGCCACACGACCTTCACCAAGGGAATGACCTTGTTCCGTAGGCGCTGCTCTCGCCTATCCTCCACGGGGATCGAAAACTCTGGGAGAGAAATATCTGGAGTCACCTCAGGCCAAACCGAAAACTCGAGCACATGAGAGTCATCGGGCATATACTTCCGCAACATCGAGACGTGGAACACGTCATGCACCGACGCCAACTCAGGAGGTAACTGCAACCGGTAAGCAACCTCACCGATGCGCTCCACAATCACAAAAGGACCAATATAGCGGGGACTCAGCTTCCCACGCCGTCCAAAATGCATCACCCCCTTCATCGGAGAAACTCTCAAGAACACATGATCGCCCACGGCGAACTCGAGGGGCCGCCTCCTACGGTCAGCATAGCTCTTCTGCCGACTCTGGGCCGCCAACATGTTTTGACGAACCAGGTGCACAACATCCACACATTGCTGCACCAATTCCGGTCCCGTCAAAATACGCTCACCCACCTCAAACCAATCAAGCGGGGTCCTACATGGACGCCCATACAGAGCCTCATAAGGAGCCATGCCGATGCTCGAGTGATAGCTGTTGTTATAGGTAAACTCCACCAACGGTAGGTGATGAATCCAACTCCCCTGCCACTCCAGACAGCAGGATCTCAGCATGTCCTCCAAAGTCTGAATGGTCCTCTCAGACTGACCATCTGATTGTGGATGATACGCCGAGCTAAATACCAACTCCGTGCCAAGAGCTCGCTGGAAACCCCTCCAGAATCTAGAAGTGAAGCGCGGATCCCGATCCGACACGATCGAAATGGGAATCCCATGCAACGGCACGATCCGCTCCACATAAAGACGAGCCAACTTAGGCACGCTCCAGCTGACCTTGACCGGTAGCAACCGAGTCACCTTCGTCAGCCGATCCACCAGCAACCAAATACTGTCCTGCCCACTCGGGGTCCTCAGCAACCCTACCACAAAATCCGTGGTCACATGATCCCACTTCCAAGCAGGAACATCCAAGGGCTGGAGAGTACCTCCAGGTCGCTGATGCTCCGCCTTCACCTGCTGACAGATCAGGCACCTGGCCACAAATTCGGTAACATCTCTCTTCATGTCAGGCCACCAGAACTGCCTCCGCAAGTTCGATACATCTTCGTCGCACCCGGGTGCACAGTGTACCTGCTCCCATGAGCCTTGCGTAACACCGCACGATGAACCTGCTCCTCGGTTGGGACGTACAGCTTGCCACGCAACCTCGCAGCACCGTCCTCGCCAAGCTCCACATCAGCCATAGCCAAAATCCGGGGCAACTCAGGGTCCGCATGCTGAGCCTCTGTCACCTGACGACGGATAGCAGGAGTGACAGTCAGACTCGCAAGCACCGCCAACCCTGGCTCCTGGGGAATCTTGAGTCTGAAAGATACCTCGGGCACTTGTTCCCAGAGCCTCCACTTCCTCAACATTAAGGTACTGACCGCCACCTTCCGACTCAAGGCATCGGCGACGACATTCATCCTGCCCAGCTGATAAGATAGGGTGAAGTCATAGTCCTTCATGAACTCCATCCAACGCCTCTGTCTGAGGTTCAGATCTCTCTGCGAGAACACATACCTCAAACTCTGATGGTCAGTGAACACCTCGAACTTCTCACCGTACAGATAATGCCTCCAGATCTTCAGCGCGAAGATCACCGCCGCCAACTCAAGGTCATGGGTAGGGTAGTTCTCCTCATGGGGCTTTAGCTGCCGAGATGCATAAGCCACCACTCTACCATGCTGCATCAAAACAGCACCCAGTCCAACGCCGGAAGCATCTGTACACACCACGAAACCTCCCGATCCAGAAGGTAAAACCAACACCGGAGCCGAGGTGAGCAATCTCTTCAGTTCGGTGAAGCTCTGCTCACACTCCTCGGACCAAACGAAAGGCACATCCTTCCGCGTGAGTCTAGTCATCGGGGTCGCAATGCGGGAAAAATCCTGGATAAACCGACGATAATAACCCGCAAGCCCCAAGAAACTCCGGATCTCCGTCACCGACCTCGGCCTCGGCCATTGCATCACAGCCTCGACCTTGGCGGGATCCACGGAAATGCCATCACCAGAAATCACGTGCCCCAGAAAGTGCACATCGCTGAGCCAAAACTCGCACTTGCTGAGCTTCGCATACAACTGGTGATCTCGCAACGTCTGCAGCACCACACCCAAATGGTACGCATGCTCCTCGACAGACTGCGAATAAACAAGGATGTCGTCCACGAAGATGACCACGAACTGGTCCAAATACGGATGAAACACCCTCTGCATCAAGTCCATGAAGGCTGTTGGGGCATTGGTGAGCCCAAACGGCATCACCAGAAACTCATAATGCCCGTACCTCGTACTGAATTCAGTCTTCTCCACATCGGACTCGCGAATTCTCAGCTGATAGTAACCGGACCGCAAATCAATCCGCGAGAACACTCGCGCAGACTGAAGCTGGTCGAATAAGTCATCAATCCGCGGCAACGGATACTTGTTCTTAATGGTCACGTCATTCAGCTGCCGATAGTCAATGCACAGCCGCAGACTACCGTCCTTCTTCTTCACAAACAACACGGGCGCACCCCAAGGGGAAAAACTAGGATGAATATATCCCTTGGCCAACAGTTCCTGCAACTACGCCCTTAACTCCCTCAACTCAGCGGGGGCCATACGGTAGGGAGCCTTTGCCAAAGGTACCGTACCAGGCACAACCTCGATCACGAAATCGATCTCCCGCTGGGGAGGTAATCCAGGCAACTCCTCGGGAAAAACGTCGGGAAACTCGCACACCACCGCAATGTCCTCGACATCCGGCTCCATCCGGTCAGACACAACCACTGATGCGAGAAAACCCTGACAACCTGAATCAAGCAATCGACGGGCTCGAATAGCAGAGATAAGGAATCGAGAAGAGGTGGAACGGATACCTTGAAAATAGAAGGTCCTCTTGCTCGGATGCTGGAAGTAGACCCTCTTCATTCCACAATCCACCACCGCTCCATGAGTCTCGAGCCAATCCATGCCTAGAATCACATCGTAATCCCGAAGCTGCAACGCATACAACCTGCCTGGAATACTCCGCCCATCGATCCAAACCGGAACCTGGTCGAAGCAATACGGAGTGATCATAAAGTCACCCGAAGGTAACTCCACTGCCAAATCACAGGACAACTGGGTCACCGGCTCCTCGACGCTCGACGCGAAATCCTCCGAAATAAACGAATGAGACGCGCCAGAATCAAACAAAACCCGAGCCGCACAACCCAAAATCTGAACGGTACCTTCCACAAGCTGCGACGCCACTGCCTCTGCCCTGGTCATGTGCGTGATCTGGCCTCGAGCCCTCTGCCTGCCTCCCATGCTAGCTGACCTGGGTAGTGGCGGATACTGTCCCTGCTGCTGCTACTGCTGTCTCTGCTGCTGGGGAACCTGCTGCTGCGGCGGTCTCTGAGGACAGTCACGCGCCATGTGCCCTGGCTGGTCACATCGAAAACAGATAATCGGCGCCGTGCACTGCCTGCCTGGGTGGGTACCACCACACCGTGGACAAAGTCCCCGCGATCCACCCACTGATCCCTGACGCTGCAAAGGAATCGACTGCTGTACACTGCCCGATGAAGCATGCCCCTGATCCTTATGCTTCTTACGGAAATTCTTCTTCAAGAACTTCTTGACCTTCGAGCCAAAGGACGCAGATCCTATCACCGAAGCTGCCGATGCCGGTACTCTTGAACCACCCGACGCATGCTGGAAGAAACCCTGCTGCTGGGTAGCCGACTACTGGCTGCGACCTGACAAGGACTGCCCCTGGCTGACCGGTCCTCGAGTCCTCAGCATATCCATCTCCAAAGAAATGCAACACGAGACGTTATCTCCAGGTCAGTGGCCCCATTCGCGATCAAATGGTGCCTCAGCTCCAGCCTCAAGCCCTGCACAAACTGCGCGGTCCTCACCCTCTCATGCTCCATGATGTGAGGTGCATACCGACCCAGCTCGACAAATCGGGCCCTGTACTGCAACACGGACATGTCACCCTGAACCAGCTCCAGAAACTCCCGCATCCGCTGCGTGACAACAATATCTGGATAGTACGTACGCTCGAAAGCACCGACAAAGTCATCCCACTCGATCTGCTCAAGTGGACGAAGCTGAAAGGACGTCTTCCACTCGGAAGACCACCACCTCCGAGCCGTACCCTGCAACTGGTTGTAGGCCAACACCACTCTGTCCTCGGCAGCACTCTTCGCAGAACTGAACACCCGCTCCATCTCATCGAGCCAATCACGAGCCGCATCAGGGTCTGCCTGGCCGCTAAAGTAAGGTGGATGGAACTGCATGAAGTCCCTCACCGCTCGGCCTGGCCCACCCCTGGCTGACGAGCCCTCACCAGCCTCTCCGCCGAACTGCTGAGACATGAGATGGTACATGCCACGGAAGAAATCCTCGGCCCCCGGAGCTCTCGCAGCATCCGCGGCCTCGGTAGCCCCCGGAACTCTGCTATGCTCCTCCTGGTCCCTCTGGACCCACTGCTGGATCTCCTGACCTCCAGCCGACTGCCCCTGCTGAGAGCGAGAACTCCTCCTCGGCGCCATACTCGCTCCTGAAGCAAAAGACAGAAAACACGAAAACGGTAAGGTCAAAATAAACACACGGTGCCCAATGCCAGCGTCACATGTACATCATCGTTGTGGACTAGTGGACCACTACAATTACCTATGATTCTCATGTAATTCCACAACCGCGCTCTGATACCAGCTGTAACGACCCGAGAATCCGATTACCGGGAAGGCCCGATAACCCGAGACTCGTACCGCCACCCACGAGCCCGAAGACTCGAAAGGGTTAAAAGGATGGTGTGAAAACTACACAAGCATCACAGATAATTGCAGAAATTAACAGTTATAATATTAAGCAGAAATAAATTAACATTTTACATGGTCCACAATAGAAATAATGACAGCAGCAACAGTAGTCCACGACTAGTACAGTGACAAGAAAGGAAAGGACAGCTACACGGGGCATACCCCGGCTCTGACCTCTGGCACTACCTCTGGGCACCCGCACCACGCTGTGCTCCTGACGCGCTCCCCGAAGGTGGCGTCTCACCTGAAACACGGTGAAAATACGCAGGGAATGAGTCTCGGGACAAGACTCAGTAGGGATCACTCGGACCCTACCTCGTAAAACGAGAAACCACTACTCTAGCGGTAGGAAAGTACTTCGGAAAGGAAAGCCCTGTACTCTACAGAACTAGACCCTACGGCACGCAAACCGACACACGTGCCACGGTACGAGAAGACCGAAACCAACGGTCGAACCGTAAAACCTGAAGGTCGGAAACACACGACTGACAGTCTGACACTCCGTACTCGACAGGAGTACCACCCACTAGAAGCACAGTCGGTAGCGTCCCCTGACGTCTGACACCGCGCCGCAGGTGAGCCGCCTGACGTGGTAGGTCCTACCCGAGGCGCAAACACTGTACAAGTAACCACAACAAGTGACTAGCTGGGGTCACGCCGTCGACGTGGGTCCAACCGCCCCCAACCACGTGTGCACACACAGACCACGCGTCCTAGGTCTGGCCCTCTGACCAGTTTTCCCCCGCAGCCGGACTCTGGCTAAGACGAGAGGCCTACGGTAACCGGTCCACAAACCGTCTTGAAAGGTGGGTGCCCGTACACCACTCCCAGGTGAGACCAGCACCTCGTACTGGTGGGCTACGACTAGTGGAGGGTCACTGAATGAGTAGACTCTCAAGGTAACGGAAAACAACGTCCGCATCCAACGACGTGTGGGAATCACCCCACGAACAGCCCCGTCGCACGGCGACCACAGTCGGAGTAAAAATGAGGTTGCCAACCTCATTGGCAGCCAGGCAAGTGGCGGTCCACCCTGGGCCGTCACAAGCAAATGGCGGTCTAACAGAGGAGCAAGGGAGGTAACGCGCCTGGTCCAGCGCGTCGCTCGAAAGCAACGCGCCTGGCCCAGGGTGTCAAACGCAAACGACGCGCCTGCCCTGGCGCGCTACTCGCGCCCAGAAACAACGCGCTTGCCCCCGCGCGTTACACGAATGTAACGCGTCGGGCTCGACGCGTTGCAAGGATGTGACGCGCCTGCCCTGGCGCGTCACCCGCGCCCTCGCACCTGGTATAACCCGGGAAGTAACGCGCTCGCCCCAGCGCGTTACACGGATGTAACGCGCTGGCCAAGGCGCGTTACTCGCGCAGACCCCAACAGAAAAACCAACGGTCGAAAACCAAGCGACGGCCTGGCCCAGGCGCGTCACTAGCAAACGGCGGCCAGTCGTGGGACCGTCGCTGTCCCGGCCAACCCCCGGGGAAGTAACGCACCCCTCCAGGGGCGTTGCAAGCATGTGATGGTCACTGGAGTGACCGTCACTCACCCCCGAGCATGCTACGGCGGGAAAACCCCAAAAACCTCGACCACGCCCCCGTACCTCCACCGGAGAGGGGGAAATCAAAGGGGAAGACCCCTAGGGACCCCTAGCATGCATCTAAGCCATCCAAACGCGAAATCGTGGGATAAAACCATAGATCGGGCGAGCTCTCCCCAAATCATGGAAAAACCCCAAAATACTCAATAACACCCCTCTCGGCCTCCCCGCGGCCTACAAACCACGGAAATGAACGGCATGAGGCTAAGGAACGTCACCCTACCTCAATGGAGCGAATGCTCCGCCGAATCACCCACGAATCAGAAGAACGCTTTAAACTCCACGAACTCCCCATGCTTCCCACGCACGCCGCACGCCTACGAGCTCGCCTCGCCGCCGCCCACACGTCCGCGCCGTCGCCCCGCCGCCGTCCGTAGCCGGAGAGGGGTTCGCCGCGTCCGAATGGGAGAGAGGGAGAGAGGAGGGTGTCACGGTGGGAAGAAACGGAGGAAGAGGAAGAAGAAGAAAGAGAAAGGAGAAAAGAAAAATAATTAGGGTTTTATAGAAAATCCGAATTTTCAGAAAAATATCAAAAAATAGAAAAATACATTTCTGGAATCCTCGGAACGCACCGATCGCAACGGTACCACTCGTGCCCAGGTGAACCGCCCGGTTCGCCTGCAGCGAGCTTCCGAAGAAAAAGTCGAAATACACACCGGGAATCGGAAAACACACGCGGAAAAGCCGCGGAACGCCTCCGGGCCTCCGAAACGACTCCGGATCGCGCCGATCCGAACATGAAAGATGTCCGAAATAAAATTTCGGACACAACAGAGCCGGACGCTCCGAAAACTAGATCGGGACCCACGAAGAAGGATCCGAAAGGTCTGGGATATTACAGACATGCTATGACTAGTGGAGGCTCACTAGACACAGAGACGATGAAACACAAGTGCTGAAGTACAGACATGCTAGGCACGCACTGTCACACGTACTACAAAGCACGAAGCGCGAAGCGTAAGGCAGTACATCGAACAGCCGCTAGACTCAGGATAAGGTAACTAGACCTACTGACACAACGATCCTTGAGTCTCATGACTCGGAGTCAAGATCGTCACACCAAGCGGAACAAGCCGCCAATCGGCCTAATTCCTAAGTCAAGGAAAACGACACTGGATCATCAGATCCACACATCCGTATAAAATGACTCACGGAGACCTGAGGGATCACCAAAAACTCTCAACACATCTGGACACGTAGACCGAGATAAGACATTACCTCTCAGTGTCCAGAACCATGTCACGAACTATCCAGAATAGTCGAGACACTCACAAGATTACTTGTCAACCATTGGATCTCACCGGGTTGACCAGAACCTGATAATGACTCTGAAGCAGTACAAAAACCTAGCAAGGTATGCATGGCTACCTTATAACATGGTTATAGCCCTCATCGTACATCAAAAGACGTCCACAGGACAATGGGCAAACCATGAAGTCAAGCCGAGGCACTTGGAAACTAACACATCAGGAAACGACATGCAAGAATTAAGCGGAGGAACATATGCTAGCGGTCATACAATGGGCCGCTAGGGGACTATAGCGGTCAAGGATTAGGCAGCTAAACCCAGTCAACCCTGAACCGACCTATTCGGCCAAACCACCATGGCGGTCTAATATAGCACCGCCACACGGACTAGGCGGTCAAATAGTAAATCGTCACACCAACCGTCCTAAAACATTGACCTAAGTCAAACGACCTGTAGCGGCCTATGAAAGGCGCGCTACAACGAAGAAGCGCACAAAGGTTGGGCTGCCAAGGTCAACCGACTTAAAACATTGACTCTGTCAAACAAACCGTAGTGGCCTAAGGAAGGAGCGCTACAGCACGTTGGCGGTCAAAGCTTGGGCCGTCAGCCCAAACCGACCTAACCCGTTGACTAACGTCAACGGCCCATAGCGGTCTAAGAAAGGGCCGCTAGAGCAGGCGTAGCGGTCTATCGTACGACCGCTTAGCCAACCGACTTACACTAAAATCGAGGAACCACGGATGGAGCTTGGCGGTCCACTATAGGTCCGCCACAGCAAGAAGCGGTCTAAGTTTAGGTTGCCAGCCTAAACTGACCTGAACTAACTGTGAGCGACGTCACGCGAATTTGCCGGAGGAGGCGAAGCGGAGCGCGCGAGGGCTCGTTTTGTTGCAACACAGAAAGAAGAGAGAAGAGGAGAGAGACCACCATAGGAGATTGCTCGGTGGGGCGTGCGGGACAGATACAGCGTAACAAGATATGGGGATTAAACGGCTATTACGAGAAATGACTCTCCGCGACCTCGGGCGATGGGAGTAGTGTAGAATTTAAATGACAGCAATTTAAACGGTCATTGCGAAAAGTGACTCGCCGCGGCCTCGAGAATATGACAAGATATGAGAATAACACAGAATATGAATGACAAAAATTTAAACGGCCATTGCGGGAAATGACTCGCCGCGGCCTCGAGAATATGAGCAGATATAAGAGTAATACAAGATATAAGGGGGGGGGGGGCGAAAATTTAAACGGCTATTGCGGGAAGTGACTCGCCGCGGCCTCGAGAATATGAACAGATATGAGCACAATACAGAATATAAATGACAGAAATTTAAACGGCCATTGCGGGAAATGACTCTCCGTGGCCTCGAGAATATGAGCAGATATAAGCACAGCACAGAATATAAATGACAGAAATTTAAATGGCCATTGCGGGAAATGACTCCCCGCGGCCTCGAGAATATGATGTGATCGCCAGGGGCCGGAGACCCCAAAATAAAGAAAGTGATCGCGCCTACCTCAAAAGCGGGAGATGGCGGGTTGCTTCCTCCTCTCCCTTCGGCCGGCCGATGGAGAGGGCTTTCCTTGGTTACCCTTGCAAAAAGAAGAAACAGACAAATAACAGGTGGATCAGAAAAGATGGCAGTGTAGTATTAGTCCTTGATGAAGAATAATGAAATCGTGGCAAGACACACACCTGGTTGGTGTTGTTTTTAAACCCCTCTCGGACACGAGTAGGAGGAAAATATGATGATGAATGGAATTATGCAAATATATATAAAAGAAGACTCCCTTATGAAGGGGGACGGAGAATGCGAGATGATGAATGCAAAAGAACTACGGAGAAAAGGGGAGAGAGTTGGCTTATTGAATGTGCCGATGGCGGGATCCGGCGGAGCTTTGACAGCGTAGGGACGACGTGGAAGCACGGTGGACGAAGGCGACCTTCCTCTTGCGAGCGCGGGCACCCGAAGAATCGGCAAAACCTCCTCCTGAAAAGAACCTACGGATTAGCAAAAGGATTCGGCAGAGTCTCCCCTTCCTCTGTCGGATCAGAAGCCCCCTTCCCTTCGAGGGAGGGGGTCTTCTATTTATAGAGGGGAAGTGGATTGAGGCGTCCAGAGACCTGGACGCCTCAAGATGGGGGCGTCCAGGACCCTGGACGCCTCCATCAACACATTAAATATTTTTTTAGTTTTTTAGTTTTAATATTTTTATGAAGGCGTCCAGGAGACTCGACGCCTTCATTTCCGCCCACCGGAACCCCCCCGAAAGCCGTAGACGGTGGGTAAAGCGCGTTGTTTTGGTGGGTACCCGTGACTCACGAGTGGGCGCGTCTAGTTGGCAAGACGTCCCTATATTTTTAGATTTTTTCGAAACGTCAAATCGAGCAGCGGATCGGGAGCATCCGGGTGTCAGAAATTGAAGGCGTCCAGGCACCTGGACACCTCAAATGGAGGCGTCCAAGGCCCTGGACGTCTTTACAATTATTTATTATTATTATTTTTTTTTATTTTTTTCACTGATGAAGGCGTCTAAATTTCTGGACGCCTTCATAATTATTATTATTATTATTTTATTATTTTTATTTTTTTCACTGATGAAGGCGTCCAGGGACCTGGACGCCTTCATAATTATTATTATTTTTTATTTTTTCACTGCTGAAGGCGTCTAGGCTCCTGGACACCTCAAAGATTTTTCACGGAAAAAATTCAGAAAAGTGTAAAAAAATTCATAAAAATAGGAAATCACCAGAGTAATTAAAAATGCGAAGGCCGCCTTGGGATATCATAGTGTAATATGAGATTTACTCACGGTAATGTCAAGAACGGCGTGTCTACAGCTGCCCCACCTTGGCGTCTGCTTTGCAAGGGAGTGACACGTAGTAGAGTGGTATTGAAGTGAAGTGGAATGGAGTGAGAATTGACTGAAAAGTAGATGCCAAGGTGTGATGAGACACGCTTTCAACATTATGATTTTGAAATATTTTCAGAGTTTTCAACGAGACGACCTTGAAGAAGGTCTTCCGAATTCAACAATTGCTTGGACAGAAATCAAACAAGGAAGGGGAAAATGTGCGCTCAGGCACAAGTAGAAAAAGGGACCAACTTCTCTGTATGGAAGTACCTGGGTCGTAAACCTGTAGGTTTCACCTTGGGGAGCGGTTACCAGCCAATGTGGAAGTGCTGCGGCCAAGGTGGGTCAAATAGAGTAAAAGTAAAGGAATATTTGAGGATCAATCCAAACAAGGGTCTCTTTTGGAAGAACAGCGCGGGGCTGTCTCAAGGAAACTCAGTACTTCATTCAGAATGGAATATCTCATATTATAAGAATTTAAGCACAGCGGCCTTCGCAATCGAATTACTTTGAATGATTTTCCGCAATGGAATCAAAGTCCTACATGAATGCGTGCTGGGTTTAAAAGAAAACTTAAAACAAACTAAAATAGAAAATAGCCAATGATAATATTGTCAAGTTGTTAAGAATGGGTCAGGATACCGATCCGGTGAGCTGATACTGAGCCAGGGCCCGTTTATCCACGCACCAACTCACCGAATGGAACCATCGTCCTCTCGCTTTCACAACTTAACAGCCTATCCGCACAACTTAAATTCCTCTGAAATCATCAATATTTTTGTTGAAGGGGAACTCAAATTCCAGAGTCATTCAGGTCGCAAGGTCCTTGACATGTTCTAGTAGCGTAAATATTATATAATACAATGCATGACATGGTGGGACTAGTTATCGAATGGTGGCACACGATGGGACGGTGGCGTCCATTTGTGAAACATGCACTGATCAACATGATTAAAAGCAGCAGAGTTGAAGCACAGTACAAGGGAGATCAAGATAAAATGCTTCTTGCTGAAGTCAACGGCGACGACTCGACATTGATGTGACGTCTCTTGGCCTTTACCCCCTTCCCTTCCTATAAGTACCCCCCTTAGGCTAGTTCAGCCAAATGCACCAAGGAGAGTTTTGAAAGCTCAAGAGGAGGAGAGAGGAGAATCTAGGGATTTTCAGGATGGAAGGAGAGTCTTCCCGCCCTGTGAAGAGGAGCAGGCCTAGTAGCGACTTTAGGCGACTCTCCGACCTTGAAGGTCATCTGAGTGGGATGATCCGGTCGCATATGGTGAGTTGACTCATTTCAAATTTCATGTACGACTTCTCCCTCACTTCTTCCTTCTTTTGTTTTCTTCCCTTTTCTAACCGTACCCTCTCTTCCCAGGTCCGAGGAAATTTTCCAAGCTGCCGTGGATTTCGAAACTCACCTCCAACATCTCCATCGGCATGAGGGTCATAATCACGAGGTGGCACCTTCAGGGGCTCCTAGTTCACGCCAAACATTACGAGAAGATTCGTATGGACTGGGCGGCTATGGGCGGGCTGGTGGAGATCTGGCATCCTCAAACTCACACCTTCATCTTCCCTTCTTTTGAGGCGACCATCCTTCTCGAGGAGGTAGAACTCCTACTCGGGTTAAAAAGGTTCAAAAGTGATGGCAGGATAAAGATTACGCGAATGCTGAAGAGGGTGACTTCCGAGGAGGTCCTTGGAAGCTTCATGCCGCCTGGTGCCATTAGAAACGTCCAGACTCGGAAGAGAATTAATTTGCAGAAGCTCGCGGAATGGGTCATGGATGCCCTGAGAGGATTGCCAGATGATGATCGTTTGGAAGAAATCATGAAGGGATTCACAATCTGTTTGGCGGGTGCTCTCTTATTCCCTCATACCGACAACGTAGTGGAGGAAGATCAGCTGAATGCTATTTGTGGCATTTGGAATGGCAAAAGGGTGGGACCTGCCGTTCTTGCTTACCTCTACAGTGGCCTTACTGCTTCCAGCCTGGGTAAGCCTCCTTTTGGTTGCGCACTTCTTCTGAATTGCTAGGTTGATTTACATTTCAAATTTGATCACCGTGAGGGGATGTCAGCTGCCTCGAAGATTTTTCAACAAAGCCCCCTTTACCACATAGCCGATGTGTTAGGCTTTGGTGGTAATATAGTGAACCGCGTTCCATGGCTGAGGAAGCGTGAAGACTGGAGGTCTCACTTCAGAACTATGACACAAACCTTTTTCACTTGTGCACCGGCATGCCTACTCTCACGCGAACTCCTCACGAGGTCTTCTCCCGGAGCTGAACTCCAACTGATTGGCGCGACGAAGTTTGTTCTTTATAATGCGCATCGGTGCTGCATCCAAATCGGCATTCCACGCCACTCGTTCCCACCGTTAATCGGCATCGTTCCTTTGAAGAAGAGGGAGTTGGGCACGGAAGCGGATGCGAAGGAAGCGAAGGCCATCAAAGTACCATGGAAGACAAGCACTTCGGGAAAGGCGTTAGTGCATGTGGAGGAAGAGCGCGAACTGTGGAGAGCTTATGTAACTGAACTGGGGAAGTTAAGGCCCGAAGTGTCTAAACCCCTGATGTAGCTCACTCTGCTTTTGATGAAATAAATGCGAAATTATTGTGTGCAAATGTTTTCTTTCTCCTTTTTTGTTTGTTTTTATTTTTTTTATTTTTTTATTTGTTTTTGTTTTTGTTATTTTTATTTGTTTATTTTTTTTGGAGAGGCGTCTAGGCGCAAAGACGCGTTCTAAACTTGATTTTAAATTTAAATCACCGAGAACCGCGAGACGGCCTTTCTCCTTCCTTACCTTGCCCGCAAACGACTCCTCCTCTCGTCGGGAGTTACTTGCCTAGCTCCATCTTCTTCCACTCTTGATCTATGGAGTATGGTGGGCCACATCGTGGTGAAGGACGAGGGGGACGAGGAACTCCTCACCCGAGGAGGTTTGTGCAAGAGCACAGAGAGGCGACCGCGGAAGAGGAAGGGCCTCTTCTGGCACTCGGGGGACCCGAAGACATGGAGGGAGGTGAGCATGGCCTGGTAAGCTCCTTCATCGCCACCTCTTTGATTTTTTTAGCTCTGTAGCGAACAAGTAGAGGGAAAAGAGGGTTCGGTGAGTGTTGCACTTGAATGATGAACGCGTCTTTGACAGCAGACGCGTTTTTTTTTTATGATGTGGCCCTTCCTTTGATGCGCAGGATATGACAAGGATCCCGGGCTTGGCCGATGTGTGGGCGAGTGCGGATGAGCCGAACCGCGTCGGGGAAGAGAGACGCGGCAAGGCAAAACTTGAAGACTGGCGCATACGTCTCCCTGCTCAATTCCAAGAAGGGCAGCAAGGTGGTGCGCCCACGCAGGAGAGTGCCGGCTACTTGCGGCAGTGCCGGGGGAGCCAAGTGGGGCCTTTTCAGCTCGGGAGACGGACAGAGGTGAAAGAAGGGCCCTATTTTTTTTTTAAATCCTGGGGCTTAACTCATGGTTGTTGTTTGTCTGTTTCCACGTGCCCAGCAGGTAGCGATGGCAGGGATGGCCGGCGGATCGTCTTCCAGCTCTCAGGCTCTTTTTCTGGAGATCGCCTCCCTTCAGGAGCAACTTGCCAGTGCAGTGGCCCGCGTGACCCGGGCTGAAGAGGAGCGTGATGCTTGGGCAGTAACCATAGCAGAGCTGCGGCGTCACGATGAAGAGAGGCCGTCTCCAGACATCCTGGAGTTAAGGGTCCTCCTCCAGGTGGCGAGGAGGGAGGCAGAGAGAGAGAGAGAGAGGAGAGAGAGAAAGAGAGGGAGGAAAGAAGGACCGAGCGACGGCAGGATCGGGATGAGAGGAGGACCTTGGAGGCCCAGGTGAGGGAGCTCTAGGTAGGCCTTCAGGTTGTGGGGCAGAGGTTAGGAGTGATGGAGACGCGCTACGAGAGAGCACGAGAGTTCGGGGTGTGACTCCGCCAGTCTGGCCACCTTTCTGTTGTAGATCTTAATTAAAATCCACTTAAGAAAAATATTAAGAATAAGCAATAATCAATAATGTGGAGAAAAATATGCACGAGGTGCACAAGGGGAGTTTGTGTGATCGTCAGAGACGCGAGGCCTCAAAAGATAATCAATAACAAATAGGGAGGGTGATCGCGAAAAATACCTCAAAAGATGCGGGGGATGTGAGTACTCCTTTTCTCTTCAAGATCGGCCGGCCGATGAAGAGAGTTCTTCCTTTGATTACCCTTGCAAACAACAAAGACAACACCAATAAAGAAATTGCATTAGATATGTGGTGAGTGTAGCATCAAATCCTAAATAAAGATGAGCATGAAATCATGGTGAAGAACACACCTTAAGGGTGGTTGCCCTTAAAACCCTATGCAAAAAGGGTGTGGGAGATGAATGAATGCATGAAGATGCAAAAATATGAATAGGAAAAGGGGAAAGAGTGCAAGAGTGCACTAAGGGGAGATCTCAATGTGATTGAGTAATGAAAAAAAAAACAATCAAATAATAATGATGCATGCACCATGAACTAATGAAAATAAGAGAAAAGGGGGAGATAGAATAAAAATCTGATTGTGCTCTTTGGTTTTGATGCTTGATGGGGAGAAAATCTTCAAAAAGGATGAAGATGTTGATGTAGAAATCCTCCTTAGCCAAAAGCCTTCCTTCGGTTCCTGTAGAAAAGAAAGAAGAAAACAGAAAAAGAGAAAGAACAGAAGAAGATAATCGAAAGAAGAAGGAGAAAGAAGAAGAATAGAAGAAGAAGAAGAAGAAGAAGAAGGGGAAGGAAACGGAAGACAGAAGAAAATAAAATAAAAGAAAACAGAATAACAGAGGATCAGGAAGAACCGAAGAAGCCACCAACAGGAACAGCCAAGCCCTATTAATAGGATCAAAACAAGATAAGCATGGCAAGAGTCCAATAGGGAAAGGATAAGAATGGGAAGGTGATCAAACAAGGCAGGACTCTTGGGGGAAAGGCCGCGTTCGAGCAAGAAACGAAAGTGAAACACGACCTTGGTAAGAGCGTCAATTATAGAATTGACGACCTACCCGAAGGCGTCTTTTAAAACACGACTTAGCTTAGGACGTTAATTCAAAAGTTCAAAATAGGGCTATTTTTTATTTCTCAATATTATTTTCTCATTTTTTAGGTGAAAGTGCATCTCGTCGTCCTGATTCCAACGACTATTTTTGCGAATTTTTCTGACACCCGGAAGGCCACCAAATCACCTCTGGAAGGGGTTAAAAAATAATATTAAAATATTCAATTCGAAAGTCACGCCCTTACATACGGCGTTATTCAATTTTTGATTTTTTTTATTCTTTTTCAATTAAAAATAACGTCCATGGTTAAGGCGTTAATTCCTGAAAAATTCCGAAAAAATTCAGAAAAATCCAGAAAAATAAGAAATTCAAAGAATGGACGCCCTTTATTATAGTCGTTAATTTTTTAAGAAACGTCCATGTATAAGTCGTTATTTAAAAGACGCCCCACGTCAAGTCGTTATTTCAGAAAAATACATAAAAATAGAGAAAAATATCCAAAAAATCCAAAAAAAATCAGAAAAATAGGGAAAAATAGGAAAAAATAAGAAAAGGGTGAAAAAATGGAGAAATCCAAGAAACGCGAGAAAAACCACTCAAATAGAACTAATTTGAGGGTCAAATTGGGGCATTACAAGGCAATATGAGATGTACTCATAGTAACGTCAATTTTGGCGTGTCTACAGCTGCCCCGCCTTGGCGTCTGCTTTGCAAGGGAGCAGAGCAAATTGAAAAGTAGATGCCAAGGTGTGATGAGACACGCAATCAACATCACTTGATGAGAATCGAAATCAAAAGCTCGAGATGAAGCAATCTCGGGAAATTCAACGAAATCAACAATGTTTGGATAAAACGGGGAGGTGTGCACGCTGTGCACGAAGGAGATAAAATAAATGATCAACTTTCAGCGCGGTGGAAGTACCCCAGGTCACAAACCTGTAGGTTTCACCATTGGGGAGCGGTTACCAGCCAGTGGACGTGCTGCAGCCAAGGTGGATCAAAGGAAAGGAGATAAAAAATAAGATGATAAAATCCAAACAAGGAGCTTTCGAGAAAATCACCCAAAACAGCGACAAAACAAACTAAATATACAATTCGGCATGGAATATCTCATATTGAAGATTAAGATCAATTTGACTCCAAATCAGCTTATCAGAATGATTTTCCAATGTTAATTCAAAGTCCTACATGAATGCATGCTGGGTTTAAAGGGAAAATAAAACAAATGAAAATATAATGTAATCAAGGATAATATTGTTAAACTGCCCAGACTGGGTCAAGAAACCGATTCTGCGAGCTGATACTAAGCCGAAGCCCGTTTATCCACGCACCAATTCGCAAAAAGGAACCATCGTCCCCAGCCTTGGACGGCTCAACGGCCTATCCGTGTGACTAAGATGCCTCTGGAATCATCATTGTTTTTGATGAAGGGGAACTCAAATCCCAGATTTACCAAAGCCACAAGGTCCTTGATATAATCTAGTAACATATGTAACATATAGTAGAATGCATACAGGGAGATGGTGATATCAATAAGCATGGGAACTGAGAAATGAGCTGCAAGCACCGTGGGACTTTGATGATGATGCCCAGTCGGCGGGACCAAGAGCTTCTTATCCTGCGCTCAAAAATTCATTAGCCAAGATATAAAAGATAACAAACAATGAAGAAGGCATTTAAGCATAGCAATCATCAATATCATTCAAACATGTAATGAATAGCATAAGTCAAATCATAGCATTGTTTCTTGTTTTATCACGAGGAGACAATCTGGCTAATCAAGATTTGGAATTGAATGATCAAGATCTGATAATGCCCAACGGCAGAATTAATCAAGAGAAATCAGCAGGAGTTGATTGAATGATTTGGAGATGAATAGGAGATATAGTAATCAGAATGATATAGGGAGATGATAACCAAAAGATGCCTAGGGTGGCATGTCATGAAAATATCGGGAAAGAATCAATAGCTTGATAGCAATAAGTGGAGAGAGGACCCATCCCGTGCTTTTGGTCTCTGCAAAGTTGTTCCTGTAAAACACCATCAGAAAATACAATGCAAATTTTTAGATTTTGGAATATGCAAATTTTTATGAGTTTTTGGAAAAGATTCAAATTTTTATGGATTTTGAAAATATTCAAATTTTTGTGGAGATTTTGGAAATATTCAAATTTTTGTGGAGATTTTGGAAATATTCAAATTTTTGTGGAGATTTTGGAAATATTGTTAATGCAGCATCAAAGGGTGTTCTGAACCACTGGCTAGGGGTCCTTGTTCCTTCCCTTTTCGCTAAAAACTGCCCAGAGCTGGACGTGCATTGAAAGCGGCATCCTATAACCGACCGTCTTTGATTAACGGTGCCCCTACCAAGGCCATACCCGAGAAACATTCGGTCTTGGAGGGAGAAGAGAAGAATAATTGGGGATAAACTTTGTGCAGGATGGGAGATAAAAGGACTTGAATTCCTTCCAAGGTGTTCCCTTCAAAGAGGTAGTCTGTTGTGCCGGGGCTTTGTGCCTTTGCTTTTCAGACCCTTGACATGCATACGACCAGGGTTTTCCCTGCGGGGACTTTGCCCTCTTGACATGCCATAATTCATGATTTGCAATTACCAAAATTTTTGATTTGATTTTCATAATAGCCCTTTTTGGCGAGATGTATATCATGAAATTCATATGAAAAACTCATATTGATTTTGATTTTGGGTCAAGACTGCCCCTGTTTGAGACTCCTCTCGTATTGGGGATTACCAAAGTTGGTCATCTCATCCGTCAACCTCTTGCACCTGCATTCGGCCGAGTAAAGAAGAGAAAAAGACTTTCAGAAATTCATGGCATGGCCAAGGTAGGAACGGTGTTTTATCAAGGAGCCGGCTAAGGACGCCGTGAAGTGTGTGTGGTGCCCAACTAAGGGTTGCTCTTAACAAGCGGGGAGAGAATATTGAATTCCCAGCGTGGGGTTATTTTTAACCAAAGGTGCTGCAGAAGCAAGCCTAAAGACTCTTTTTGAGGATGATTTAATTAAACAAAAGCTTAAGATAAAGGTTTAAAACACCACTCTTAATCTTGTTAAGAAGCACTTCATTTTGAAAATCATGTGGAAAGCAATGAGATAATGATATCATAAAAATACATACTTACGCCAATATGTTACCTTGCGACCTTTCTTGAAATAATTGCCATGAGAGGCGGGGTTGATCATCATGGGATTTGTCCTCTTTAGCAGTCAAAAGGATTGGAAGCAAAGGGTTTGAAAGTGGCTTAACAAGAAGGAGTGGTGCCAAGACCAGACTCAGACGAATAAGGAAAAAAAGGAAGAGAGGCGAAGGCTAGAACTCCCTCACTAAGGCGCGGAGACCCTGATCACATGGAACAGTCTACAGAAGAAGTGAAGAATTAGAAGGATGAGTGAGGACTAAAGTCTCGAAAGCAGTGAGAGAATGGGCAGATGCCCAAGGCAGTGGATGTGGAAGAAGTTGGGTCAGACCCAGAATTAGGAGGAATCAGAAGAAGAAATTGGTAGATGGAAAGAGGTGGATCCGGAGGGTCCGGAGGCGAAGGAGCATCGTGAGAGGAGAAATCATCCGGAGGCTCCGGAGGAATGACAAAAGAAGGGACGCGATGCCCTGAGACGAAATAGGGAAAAAGATGATGGAAAAGGAAGAAAAAAATGAAGGATGTGATGTTCAGAAATATTAGAAAGATGAATCGGAAGAAAGATGGAGGGTCCGGAGGTGGTGGAGGAAGAAAATGCCGAGGGACGCGATGCCCTGGAAGAAGATAGAAAGAATAAGATAGAGAATCCGGAGGTTCCGGAGGAAGGATATAGAAAGGGGTGCGATACCCAAGAGAAAGGAATGAAGGAGGATCAGGAGGAAAATCCGGAGGTTCCGGAGGTAGCAAATGAGCAGGGGCGCGATGCCCAAGAAAGTCCGGAGGTTCCGGAGAAATGAGGTGGAAAGGGACGCGATGCCCGAGGGGAAGGTCCGGAGGTTCCGGAGGTAGCAAATGGAGAGGGGCACGATGCCCAAAGGACAAAGAGAGGGGTGAAAGATCCGGAGGTTCCGGAGGAAGCAAATAGAAAGGGGCGCGATGCCCTGAAAGGACAAGAGAAGGATCCGGAGGTTCCGGAGGAATAGAATCAGAAAGGGCGAGATGCCCAAAGAGGAGGGATAAAATTCCTGGAGGTTCCAGGGAGATAACAGGAAAAGGGACGTAATGTCCCAGGGAGAGTGGACAAAAGATGAAGATGAACAGGATGAGAAATGCGGAATATCCGGAGGTACCGGAAGGCGGGGAAGATACGGGTTTGGAAACCCGGGAAGCAGGAGGTGCAAATGTATGCAAAATGATGGATGTAATGAATGCAAAGAATGGAATGAATGAATGAATGAAAAATGCATGAAATTCGAAGAAGATGAAGAATGTGAAGAGTGAGAAGGTGAGATCCTCTTCTTTTCCCTTGGAGTGGCCCATGAAGAAAAGGTGATTGAAATGGATATGGATGAAGTTGAATGAACAAGAGTGGAAGAAATAGGGGACGACCCCTTAAGACAATTGCCCCTCCACGGCAGTGAACATGTACGACCAATTGGCCCAATAAAGGAAGCTTCAATAAATGACCACCCCCTTGGAAAGCGAAGATCAATAAGGTGAGGGAGTCGTAGAGTTGGAACATGAAGCATCGCCATGCCCATTGATGGTGATGAATATGGAATGTTGAATAAAATGGGCATTCGCCCCTTGTAAGGAATAATGAATTCGGAATTCGGAAATTGGAACAAGGGGTGCCCTGCCCGGCCCTTAGACGGCATCAACGCCCGGCATGGCGACGACTTGGCTTCTTCGGCCGTGATTGGCGCAATAACCCGGATTGGCATCCGGCAAATGAATTCTTGCATCTTGAATGGCACGGCCAAATCCTTGCTGCCCGGCTCTTGATTATCTTCGGCACCTGTGCTTGCAGAAGGCCCCCCATTCCGAGTAGTAGAGGGAGGTGAAGCGGAGGCCGAAAGCTCCATGGATGGTGGAGATATAAGGGGAGGTGTTGGCGTAAATGGAGGCGGAGGTTCAAACACATCGAGTTTCTCCCTTTGCTTGCAAGCGGTCGGGGTTAGCTCAAGTGCAAAAAGTGGTGGACCCTGCTCAGAATTAACCATAGGTAAAGGCGAAAGGCTATGTGGTGGAGGTATGGGTTTTGGGGTTAAAGGCATAATGGAGGGTAATGGTGGTGAAATTGGGGAAGTGGAGGCCGAGGTGGAGGCTAATGGGAGGCTGATTGGGGAAGGTTTAATGATGGGTTCGACGGAGGCTAATGGTGTGGAGGTAGATGGCTTAACGGGTGGAGGTTTAATGGTGGAAGGCTTGGGGGAGGCCAGTGTTGCGTGGGTTAATGGTGTAATAGGAGGAGGTGTAATGTATGCGGTGTCAAGGATAGGAGGAGACTTACAATGTGCCGATGTGGGTGATTGAAGTATCGACCCATCATCGTAACACCAATTAGTCTCATAAATAGGGATTGGATCGGGGATGGTTTCATCCTGAGCAGGAGGTTCATCGAATGAAAATGGGGAAAGCGGAAAGTTAAGGAAACTCGGAAGGGGTGCCTGCGGAGCTTCATCGTCATCGTACACTGCCTCAGATTCTTCAATTGCCGGCTCTTCCTCGCTTGGAATGCCGAAGTCATAATCGTCCATCCTGTCTTTCCATTCATTCTCCATCTTTGTAATCTCGTCCAAAGCGGCATGGAGAGGATTGACTGGAGTAGGAGGAGCCGTGACCCTCTTTATTTGTTCCTCCATCAAAGTAATCTTATCAAGCAGAGATTGTTGGAGGGGTGTGACTTGAGCAACAGAAGGTTGGCAGGGCCTTGAAGGAGGAAGGGCCGTATAAAAAGGCCGTGGAGGGGAATCAATGGGCCGACCCATAGAAGAACCCGGATGGGCCAGATTGTAATGAATAAATGGGCCTTGGTGCCGTGATCGAGAGGGAATGGAAGGAGGCGGGTGATGGGCCACCCGAGTAGAATGAACAGGAGGAGATGGGTAATGGGCTACCCGATCAGGATTGGAAGGAGGAGGGGGGTGATGGGCCACCCGTGTAGAATTGGAGGGAGATGGGTGATGGGCCACCCGAATAGAATTGGAAGGAGGTGGGTGATGGGCCACCCGTATAGAATTGGAAGGAGGGAGAGATGCATGAGATGTACCCTCAACGGCAGCCTTAAAAGCTTGGATCTGTTGAGGGGTAAGATGATCTAATGCATGAATGATCTGGGAGACCTTCTCATCATTGGGACGAGAGGATCCCGAGGGAGTAGTGGCTCGGAATTGAGTTGAAGGACCATTGGATTGGACATTGCCCATGGGTCGGGCATGACCATAAGAATGAGGACGCGGCCCTTTGAAAGAATGGTGAGAATTTTGATGAACATGTTGAAATTGAGGGGAATAAGATGTGCTGGGTTGATCACCCTCATGAACATTAATTGAATTGAACATGTTGTTTTGTCTATCAAAGTAAGCCATTATGCAAGCAATTTAATGTGCAAACAATTTGCAAAGAAACACACAAGTGGTGATGGTTACCTTGATTTTTATGTTTGAACCTTGGTGAATTAATGAATTTTAACAAGATTGATGTGATTCACAAGGTGGGATCCTAGTTTCAATATGATTTAATTCTAGTGCCAACTAGGAACACTCTCTCACCACGTTTAGGCCAACTAATTCGGGACGTCAAAGGGTACAACCTGCCCGGCGTCCGTGAGGGAATCCACGGGTGCGGGGACTTATGGAGGCTTGGAAAAGGGATCTCCGGTCCAAAGAGACGGAATGCTCAATGGAGGGTCGTCCCGATTCCAAGAGGGTGTGTGGAATCCTAATGAAGAGAGAGGAGGTCTCCCAAACCAATGCAAATGAATGAATGTAGCAAGGTAAATCAAGCCAGTCAGCACAATATGATCAATCAATGAATATAAGCATGAATCATGATGAAAGAGTCACCCACGGGGGGTTCTGCAAACCCACAGTAAAAAGACGCCCTGGAAGGGGGCGCTACTAACCAAAGACACGACAGTGTGACTGTCGTGAAACAACGCGAGGGGCCCAGGGGCAGTGAAAAATGCGCCTTGGTGTGAGGCGCTACCAATAAAAGGACGCCCTTGCCGGAGGGCGTCAAATCCAAACTAACGCCTTGATGTGAGGCGCTAAGCAAGAAAAAGACGCCCTGGAGAAGGGCGTGAATTCACCAAGCAAGCAACAAAACCAGGAGAAAGATAGAAGACGCCTTGTCAGAAGGCGTTCAACACGAATAAGACGCCCTGGCCGGGGGCGTTAATTTAAAAATGCCCCTGGGTGAGGCGTTAATTCCCAGAAAAGCTCCACGGGCACTCGCAGTCACAGGCAATCAACAAATATAAGATAGAAGCATGCTCATCAAGATTTTGAATAAGTGGAAATTCTAAAAAAAAACAACAAACTGACGGATCACTTGGGGAAGAGTGCAAAGCACAATGGAGGATGCCCGAGGGGCATAAGAGAAGACGCACCGAGGGTGCGAAAGGGGAGACGGCACACGCGGGTGCCTAAGGGGAAAGGGTAATCAAAGAAAAACAATAAAGTGTCCCACCGTGATCGCCAATTTGTAGATCTTAATTAAAATCCACTTAAGAAAAATATTAAGAATAAGCAATAATCAATAATGTGGAGAAAAATATGCACGAGGTGCACAAGGGGAGTTTGTGTGATCGTCAGAGACGCGAGGCCTCAAAAGATAATCAATAACAAATAGGGAGGGTGATCGCGAAAAATACCTCAAAAGATGCGGGGGATGTGAGTACTCCTTTTCTCTTCAAGATCGGCCGGCCGATGAAGAGAGTTCTTCCTTTGATTACCCTTGCAAACAACAAAGACAACACCAATAAAGAAATTGCATTAGATATGTGGTGAGTGTAGCATCAAATCCTAAATAAAGATGAGCATGAAATCATGGTGAAGAACACACCTTAAGGGTGGTTGCCCTTAAACCCCTATGCAAAAAGGGTGTGGGAGATGAATGAATGCATGAAGATGCAAAAATATGAATAGGAAAAGGGGAAAGAGTGCAAGAGTGCACTAAGGGGAGATCTCAATGTGATTGAGTAATGAAAAAAAAACAATCAAATAATAATGATGCATGCACCATGAACTAATGAAAATAAGAGAAAAGGGGGAGATAGAATAAAAATCTGATTGTGCTCTTTGGTTTTGATGCTTGATGGGGAGAAAATCTTCAAAAAGGATGAAGATGTTGATGTAGAAATCCTCCTTAGCCAAAAGCCTTCCTTCGGTTCCTGTAGAAAAGAAAGAAGAAAACAGAAAAAGAGAAAGAACAGAAGAAGATAATCGAAAGAAGAAGGAGAAAGAAGAAGAATAGAAGAAGAAGAAGAAGAAGAAGAAGGGGAAGGAAACGGAAGACAGAATAAAATAAAATAAAATAAAACAGAATAACAGAGGATCAGGAAGAACCGAAGAAGCCACCAACAGGAACAGCCAAGCCCTATTAATAGGATCAAAACAAGATAAGCATGGCAAGAGTCCAATAGGGAAAGGATAAGAATGGGAAGGTGATCAAACAAGGCAGGACTCTTGGGGGAAAGGCCGTGTTCGAGCAAGAAACGAAAGTGAAACACGACCTTGGTAAGGACGTCAATTATAGAATTGACGACCTACCCGAAGTCGTCTTTTAAAACACGACTTAGCTTAGGACGTTAATTCAAAAGTTCAAAATAGGGCTATTTTTCATTTCTCAATATTATTTTCTCATTTTTTAGGTGAAAGTGCATCTCGTCGTCCTGATTCCAACGACTATTTTTGTGAATTTTTCTGACACCCGGAAGGCCACCAAATCACCTCTGGAAGGGGTTAAAAAATAATATTAAAATATTCAATTCGAAAGTCACGCCCTTACATACGGCGTTATTCAATTTTTGATTTTTTTTATTCTTTTTCAATTAAAAATAACGTCCATGGTTAAGGCGTTAATTCCTAAAAAATTCTGAAAAAATTCCAGAAAAATCCAGAAACATAGAAAATTCAAAGAATGGACGCCCTTTAGTATAGTCGTTAATTTTTTAAGAAACGCCCATGTATAAGTCGTTATTTAAAAGACGCCCCACATCAAGTCGTTATTTCAGAAAAATACATAAAAATAGAGAAAAATGTCCAAAAAATCCAAAAAAATCCAGAAAAATAGGAAAAAATAGGAAAAAATAAGAAAAGGGTGAAAAAATGGAGAAATCCAAGAAACGCGAGAAAAACCACTCAAATAGAACTAATTTGAGGGTCAAATTGGGGCATTACAAGGCAATATGAGATGTACTCATAGTAACGTCAATTTTGGCGTGTCTACATCTGTCGGTGGCTTCTTCGCCACGCCAGGGGATCAGCAGCGAGCCGCTGCTGTGGAGCAGGTATCACAGGGTGAGGGGACTGCTGCTTCATGGAGCCCCAGGAGGCCCCTGAGGGACCCTCACCTTAGGGGAGAGGAGAGGGACGCCTAGAGGGATGAGTGTGAAGGTGATGGTGAGAGTTGGCGAGCTAGCATACGCCTCCTCTCTATGATTGTGATGTTTATGACATTTTATGTAGACTTATGAATGGAGTGATTTGATTTCCTGCCGCTTATTTGTTCTCTTGTGCGTTCCTTCTCCCTTACACTTCTTCACTATTCCCATGTGATGTGCTTGCCGAGACCCTATCCAAAACAGGGAATCGTATCTTGCTCCGACCGTCTTTCACACAGAAATCTGCCGCCGAAGTCAATAATGACGGCTCTAGCCTCTTCTCCTTTACGACCTTCCAATCTTCCCGGGCGACCTCTACAGCATGACAGGGCATCCCTAGACTGCGTAGGGAGTGAGTCATCATATCGCATCATCAATCAATTGCCCTGCGAGCGGTGAAGTGACACATGTGGGACCGTAAGGAATGTGCCTTATCACGAGGGTTATCGTTAACAGTGATGTAGGCAGTCTTGACTCGCCCTTCTCCCATTTATATAAATATCGTCCTCGTTCGTTTCCCCAGGGGCACCGGTAGCCAACAAGTTTCCACGGAAACGGAAGAACTAAGGGTTCTAAGGTTCAAAATGGAGGGTGAATCTTCCCACTCTTCGAAGAGAAGCAGGTCCAGTGTTAGCAGTTCCAGGAGGCTCTCAGACCTCGAAGGGCACATCTGTGAAAGGACCCAATCACAACTCGTAAGATGAGCTTTCTTGCCCCTTCTCTCATTCTTTCTTCCTCCCTTCTAACAAAACCTCTCCTTGTGTATGCGCAGGGTGTGATGAAATCACACATTCCATGGGAGTTAGTAGTGGCCGCATATCGGGGTCTCCCAGATTTTCAGAAGGCCAGGTTAGACGTGATGGGGCTTGGAGTCTTTCTTCGGATCGAGCCAATCAGGCTCGACCTTACCCTCGTCCAAACATTGCGCGAAAGGTGGGATCCAATGAGCCATGCTTTCTTGATGCCTTGGGGGCACATGGTGCCCAGCCTTGAAGATGTGGTCCGAATTACGGGCCTGAAAGTGGATGGCGAGGCACTGACCGGTATCACGTACTCCGACTATAGAGAGGCTACCCAGAGGTTGCTGGGAGTGGACCTGGATGATCGTAAGAACATGTCCATAGCCAAGACGCCCATCATGGAGACGTTGGGGCTTACTGACATTCGTTCTCTTGACGATGAGTCCTTGGAAGAGTTCATGGAGAGGACTAAAAGAGGATGCCGCGCTGTCTACTACGTAGATGCGAGCAATTGGGAGAGAGCCAACATGGATTTGAGGAGATTCATGTTCTTCCTGTTGGGGAAATTGTTGCTGGGCTCAAAAGGAGACGGCATTCATTGCCGCTTCTTAGAATTCCTGGTAGACCCTGAGAAAGTGGGACGATACGCCTGGGGTACAGTCATGCTGGTGCATCTATTTGCAGGTTTATCTGAAAGAGCAGATCGAGAGATAACAGTGAGTGGTTTCACACCATTCATCCAGGTATCCTGCTTCTCTCCCCCCTCTTTTTTCTGTTTTTATTTTTTTTGATATGTTAATGACACATGACGGTGCAGTTATGGAGTTATTATTACCTCCCAATGGGAAAAGCCCGTCATTGGCGACCGATGGTGGTGCCGCTGGCGAGGCGGTGGCAACCTATCACGAGCCCAGCCTCTCTATCCTACCATCTGATGGTGTTAAGGCGCGAGTTGCAAGAGTTCCCCGCGGCAATGGTGATTATTACTTCATCATCATCTTTTTTTCCATTTTTTTATTTTTATATTAAGAAGATGTGTGTGACCTGACGCAGGTGTTCTGGAGGCCTTATGCGGGCATGACTGATGCCGATCAGCCATGGGTCATAACTAGCCGTGCCCGGTTCGGACGCGACCTCTGGATGCACTGTTTGAACGAAATCGAGCCACTTCGGCTACGATTGGCTATGAGGACTCTAGGGCTGGCCCAAGAATGGGTGGACATGACTACCACACCACGTGTTGCGAGGAAGACGCGTGGGCTGGCGACCTCCGTTGATTGGAGAGTGCGGTTCCCTGAGCAATACGAGGAATGGCAACGAGGCGGAGGATGCGTGAGGCCCTGGGAACACTCCTGAACCTCCTGGGACGAAGATTTATTGTGGACGCACTGGGACAATAAATATTGGAGACACTTTTCCTTCAACGAGGATTTATTGTCCTTAATATTCATGTATATGTGTATAGGTGTGTATGCGTGAGTGTTCTTGCAGGTGTGTGTGTAAGTGCGTGTATGCGTCTGTATGGAATGGAACAAGATGCTCCGGTCCGATATGTGTTGAAGCCTAAGAAATAAAGAAGGTCAAGTCCCGGGTGTCCGAGCCCGTACGGGGAAGACGTTCTACTCCACCGTGCTCTCACACCGTCCTCGTCTTGGAGAAGCTCCTTCAAGCCCGCCAATCATCTCTCAATAAGCTTCCTCACTTCTTCGTCTTATTCTCATTCTTATTTTGTTAGTTGCATTGCATTGTATGCGTTATCTCTCATCCCTATTGCATCTCTCTCCCTAAGAGACCCTCATTTGATCATTCATCATATCATCTGCCTACCTTTGTGTATAAAAGGGGTTTAAAACAACATCGACCAGGTGCGTATTTGTTCATGTCTTCATCATATTCATCACAACGGATTGCAACTGCATTGTCGTTATCCTGATTTATTATTTCATCTTCTTTTGCAAGGGAAACCATCAAAGGGAAACTATCACCTTCGGCCAGCCGAAGGAAGAGGAGGAGAGAACTCACGCGATTCCTCAGTTCGGAGATGAGAAGCGATCATTCCCTCCTATTTTGAGATACCCAACCGTCCCCCACTCCATTTTACTCTATTTCTCTCTCCTTCTATTGTTATTTATTGTTAAGTCTCCACCCCCGTCCCTCTCTATTTTTGTCTAAAAAAGAGTCTCTCTCTCTCTCTCTATATATATATATATTTTCCTAGTGGTCTTTAATAATTTTAATTCTCTATACCTCACTCTCTTTCTCTATCTTTTACATCTCGATTTCTTTCATCATTTTCTCATGTCTCTTTAAAAGAAATAAAATAATAAAAATAATAAAGGCAACACAAACAAAAACCAAAAACAACCATACAAGTCAAAAAAAAAGAATAACAAAATTAGGGTAACCGAAGGAAGCCCTCTTCGTCGGCCGGCCGACAGAAGAGGAAGAGAGGACCCACACTGCTCCCGCTCCGACGGCGAACGCGATCAGAACACTTCGGTGGGGTTCTCAGCCCCTGGCGATCACACTTCCCCCCTTCTTTCTGTTATTTCTTTTCTGTTCAAATCTCGTGATCGGAACAAGTTCCTCGCGGAGGTTCCATACTGACTCTAACTCCCTTCCCCATTTCTTTTATGTTCAAACCCCGCGAACGGAACAAGTTCCTCGCGGAGGTTCCATACTGACTCTAACTCCCTTCCCCATTTCTTTTCTGTTCAAACCCCGCGAACGGAACAAGTTCCTCGCGGAGGTTCCATACTGACTCTAACTCCCCTCCCCATTTCTTTTCTGTTCAAAGCCCGCGAACGGAACAAGTTCCTCGCGGAGGTTTCATACTGACTCTAACTCCCCTCTCCATTTCTTTTTTGTTCAGACCCCGTGAACGGAACCAGTTCCTCGCGGTGGTTTTCATTTCGTAATTTTATTCCCCTTAATTTCTGCTCAAACCTCGTGAATGGAATGAGTTCCTCACGGAGGTTTCCCTTTTGTTATTTTTATTTTGTTCAAACCCCGTGAACGGAACAAGTTCCTCACGGAGGTTTCATTCCGTAATTTCCATTCTGCCATTTCATTTGTTATTTCGTTGCACATTTCTGTTCCGTGTCTTCCTCCGTTCCGTGCGCTTTCGCCGTTCGAACCCGATAGAGACAACCCTCTCCGGGACCTTTTACGCACCCTCTCTCATCCCTGCCCACATATTTCTTTCCCCTTTTGTTAACCCCGTGATGTCCGTCCACATCTCTTGGTGATCACGGTGGGACCTCTTTTGCTTTCCGTTCGATTACCCGTGTGATTTGGCACCCGCCTGTGCCCTTCCCTATTGCGCCCACGTGCGCTACAGTTTCTCATTGGCACCCGCGTGTGCCCCTCCCCCATTGGCACCCACGTGTGCCCCTCCCCATTACGCCCGCGTGCGCTACAGTCGTGCTCCAAGCAACACCTTGCTTTGCGTTTATCCCTCGTGCGCCTCGTGCACTTCCCCCTCATTCCCTTGATTTCTCGAGAGATTCACGTTGTTCCCTTTCTTTCCGTTGTTTTTCGAAAAATGGGCTTCAGCTCGAGGGCGTGCCTGGAGCCCTAGGTGCGTACTCAGCGTCATCACCCTCAGCAACTGTCAGCCGTTGTGCGGACACGTCCTGACAAGTGGACGTGTTCTCCCAAAGGCACTTCCCATCTGGCATCCCCAAATTGAGAAAAAAAAAGGGAGAAGATAGAAAAGAAAGAAAAAAAACCTCAATGGTGCTCTATCAGGTACATTTCCTATCTTCCTTTACCTTGTGAAAATTCGTTTAGTTCTATTCCACCCTACTTAAATTCTATTCTTGTGAAAATTTGTGTAGTTCCATTTCCTGCATAGCTTTCGATCTTGTGAAAATTGTTTAGTTATACTCTATCCTGCATAAGTTCTATCCTGTGATAAATTGTCTAGTTCTAATCTATCCCACATAAACTCTGTTCTTGTAAAAATTATTTAAGTTTTGTCCCATCCTGCATAAGTTCTGATCTTGTGAGATTGTTTAGTTATGTCCTGTCCTGCAATAAGTTCTGATCCTGAATCTGTTTAGTTCTATCCTGTCCGAAGTTCTGTTCTCGTTAAAGTTGTTTAGTTCTATTTTATCCTGCATAATCCATGTTCTCCTTGCTTTGTTTGTGTTTCACATATCTCAGTTATACTGCACTGAATTACATGCATTTTCCCCCTTTCCTTTCTCTTTTCTAAGGATCACCCTTTCTCGGTGAAGGAAGGACTCTCCGTTCGGGAATTCCTCTCGACGGACTAGGATCTCCTTCATCGGGACCTCCGTAAGTCCCCGACAGCAAAGGATTTCCTCTTCGTTCACTGGGCAGGTTGTACCACTGAAGTTCTCTGGAGTTTAGTTACCCATTCGTGGTGAGGCGAGCGACCTTAGCTGACACGGCGGTGGCCAAAATTCTAACTAGGGTCCTGTCTTTTGTGTGAACTCCTCGTTTGTGAAAAGAGAAAAGAAAAAAAGAAAAAAAAAGAGAAAAAAAGAAAACAAACCAAAACAAAAAAGGGACGTAAAGCACCCACTTGTGTGTTAATCTCTGCTACTTGTATGCGGGTGTATGTTATTACGTTCTGGAAAAGTGTTAAGGATGGCCGAGTATAATTACGATGCTTTCGAGGCTGACGCCTTCGGCTATGAGCCCCAAATGCATGACCCAGGTCATGGCTCTTACATAGAATACAGCCCGGACCAGGGCTACCAAGGTGAGCCCCATGTCTACGCCATGGACGCCGGTCCATCCCAAGAGCCCTCACATGAGGTGCCGAATGTTGCCGGGGATACATCTTCCCCTCAGGACATCTCCTCTCTGTTATGTGTCCTTGCCAACACTCACGCATACTTCGTGACCGGAGCAATACGAGGCCCTTAATCCCGACGAAGAGATGAAGGGTGGTTTTGGTCCCACCGGGCGTGCCAGACTTGTGGATGCACTTTTTATTTAATAATTATTTTATTCGTTTGTTGGTTTATTAAGTGCGTGGACGTGCCAGTCACGAAGTGACAATTTATTCGGGCTCCGAAAAGCCCATGGTGCGCTCGACCTGACTTCGTCAGACGATTGTGTGGTTCGTGTCGGGACCAAAACCCGCCGCGCCATAAAGGTCACGACGTCATTTACATCTCCTCAAAGAGGGGAACACCCTTGATTAATCGCCGAGAAAAAGGGCCTCATGGCCAGAAAATTAATCGCATAAAAATATATTAAGAAACACTGACGTCCTCACACGAGGGCATGAAGAAAGTATTTGAGCTCATGTCGGTCATGTGTTTGACCGTTTAATGTTCGGACGAATGTCCGGCTTGCGAGTATCGTAATCGTCGCGAGAAAAATCGGAGCTTATGTATGCCGGGGCACGGCAACTTTATTGTTTAGAGGGACGAGGAATATTCAGTTAGATCCCGGTTAAAGCGGTCAGAAACCAGTGAGTCTGTTGGCCCGGTGCAAGATCAAGCTACGACCATACTGCGGTGGGCCCCCCGTGATCGAAGTCGGGCTCGCATGGGCATCGTCAATATTTCTGATGCCAAAGGAGGGCAACGAGAGAATGTCCCGGGATTAGATCCCAAGATAAATACATGTTCAGAGATAACGGGCTATTGGCCTAGCGTGTGAGTCAGACATTGACCATGATTGGGAAGAACCCGAGGTCTAGGCGTGATCCATGAAGGCCTTATTGACATTCCCATGCATAGGGTCTGGGGGGTAATGAGAGCCACATCGTTCTACTCGTTGTTGTCATAACTATTCATTTATTTATTTATTTTTATTTTTTTTATGTTGCTCATTGATCCTCCTTTTATTACCGGTGCGTTATATTATACTTTCTTTCTTTATTTTATTATCATTAGTTTATTTTATTTACTTATTTATTTACTTGTTTATTTTATATATATTTGTTTATTTTATATATATTTTATCTTTTTACGAGTTTTATTATTATTATTATTATTTCCTTTTTATTATCATTTGTTATTGTTATTATTTGTTACATTTGGAACGTGCGTGTGGGAGGGTCTTCACACGATGTACAAGGCTCTATTTATGCAAGTTTTGATGTGATTAATTTAATGCATGCATGGAGGAGGGGGGAATGCTTTCTTTTTATTTGTTAATTGCACAAGGGAAGCTTGCATTATTTCCTTTTATCTTTTTATTTTTTTATTTCATTTATTATTATTATTATTATTATTTCATTTATTATTATTTCATTATTATTATTATTATTATTTATTTTTATTATTTTTATTATTATATTAATCCTGGTGAAAATGCGGCAGTGTCTCCCCTACACCCGAGCGCTGAGAGAGGGTGGTGAAGGCAAGCTAAGAGTGTGCCAGATAGAGGGTGGATGGATGTGCCAGGTAGAGGGTGGCTAGAGTGTGCCGGGGAAGGGCTGAAAGAGTGTGCCGGGGAAGGGCTAAAAGAGTGTGCCGGGGAAGGTTTGAAAGAGTGTGCCGGGGAAGGGCTAAAAGAGTATGCCGGGGAAGGTTTGAAAGAGTGTGCCGGGGAAGGGCTAAAAGGGTGTGCCGGGGAAGGTTTGAAAGAGTGTGCCGGGGAAGGGCTAAAAGAGTGTGCCGGGTAAGGCCTGAGAGGTGCCGAACAAGATGAAGGCTGGGCCGTGCCGGGCCTCCAGGGATTCATGCAAGGTATTTCTTATTTACCATTGTTTTTAGGGGTTAAAATTATATTGTGTTTTTATTTCTTTTATTAGTCGCAATCCTGACGAAATTTCGGCAACATCTCCCCCGGACCCGGGATGGAAGGGGAATAAAGAGAACGCACCCACATGGAGTGGCGGAACCCGACAATCTGAGGTGTGTGCCAGGGGCGACCACACCTTTGATAAAACTTCGGAAAGCCCGGAAGAACCAACGAATGGAAGATATCTCCAAGACTGGCTGAGGGGGGAATTCAGCTGCCAAGGGAGGAGGGCGACAAGGGGATCAAAGGAAAGATGTTAGGCTCGTGGGGCTCAAGGAGAGGAAGGAACAAGCTTCCCATTTGGGCCAAAGACCAAATGTGGAATTCGGGCCCTCAGAGGGGAAGAACATCGACGCATAGCATCCAAGAACACCGAGAAAACAGCAGAGGAGATGCACAACACACCACACGCAGTGGGATAGATCGAGGGAGGCCACAAGAAACCCAAAAGAAGGGGGGAGACTTTCATTCATTAAAAAAAAATGACCGTGACTGGCCATGCACATTGCGGTATACATCGAGGCCGAAGCCACAAAAGAGGGGAGAAGAAGAAAATGAAGAACATGGAGAGGAAATAGGAGGGGAGTTGGGGTCGAGCAGAGGCGACGGCTCCCTACTCTTCCCCACTCCCCCAGCTACACCGACCCTCCCTCTCTCTCTCTTTCTCTTACTCTCTCTCTTTTCTCTGGCCTCCGAGAAGCCTCCAACGCCGGAGCAGCCTTTTCTTCCTCTTCTCTCTTCTCCCAGTGGCTGGCTTTTTTCGTCTCCGTGGGTGTGTCCTCTCTGTATGCCGTCCTCTGGTCGCTGGAGAAGAGGGGGTTTTTATACTCCCAGTGGCGGGAGCCTTCGAACACGAACGGCAGAGGCAGGAAGTGACGGGCATTGAATGGGGATTTGACTTTCTCCGTCCTCGGTGGCAGGAGGTAGCCTGCGTGCCATCATCTCCGGTTGACACGTCAGACAGCCCACTGCGCGCCAAGGATCTCTAGGGCATGGGCGTTAGATTTCTTCTGCCGGACCGGGTGGCAAGGCGTGCCGCTGAGAAGCCAGAAGGCTGTGCCGTTGGAAGACCCGAGAAGTGTGCCGTTGGAAGGATGAAAAAGTGTGCCGTTGAAGGGCACAAGATAGTGTGCCGTGGAAGGCTAAAAAAGTGTGCCGTTGGTTGGAAGGCTGAAAAAGTGTGCCGTTCAAGGGCACAAGAGGGTGTTTGTACTGCACCAGGTGAGGGCGTTCGGCAGAAGGTGCACCGGGCAAGGCCCATTCAGGGCGTGTCGGGTAAAGACCGCCTGAGGGCGTGCCGGATGGGGCACCCTGAGAGTGTGCCGACCAAGGGCCGTTTGGAGCGTGCCGGCCAAAGTGAGCAGCAAGTGTGCCGGGTGGAGGCTCTTGCGGGTGTGCCAGCCATAGGCCACTTGGGGTGTGCCGGCCAAGACTAGTTTTCCGAGGATGTCCTCACCATGATGTTCCCATTTGTAGGAACCTCCGTGGGTTTTGAAATGAGGCTAGCCGCCCCATGAAAGAGGCTGGGTAATCTTCCTCTAAACTTTTGTCTCCGTGCTCCTGAACATTGTTATCTTCTTTTGGGAGGATTCTCTGCCGAAGTTGACACATCACCAATCATGTGAAATGATTTAATCGGTTCTCTCATCTGGTCTTTTATGTTTGAAGTATCCATGGCATCCAAGTTGAGAAGAAAATGCACAGATGGCTCCACGGGATTGAGAGAGCAAGCTTGAAATGGCAGTTGTTTTAGTTTTGGACCCACAGTGGAAGCATGATTAAGTTGCTTTTGTAAAGCAATGGCAGTGATGTCAAAATCTTGAGTTCTTGGCCCACTCTCTTGTGCTGCTATATGTCCATGATCTTCTGACAAATGGGTATCAATGTGAGGGGTCATTGGCATATGGAGAATGTCCCTGCTCAGAATTATAACTGTAGGTCTGAGATTTTGTTGTAGAAACATGGCCATCCTGTGATCAGTCATTAGGAGTTGCAGCAATCTTATTACAAAGCAAGCCCACATCCTCGAATGCATCTGCCATAATGTTATCACCCAGATCGTGCAACTGATCTGTTTCATCATGTTCATCTGTTAGGTTTGAAGAAAGAGCCTCCAAGACGTCCCTGCGGCAGTTTCCCCTTATGGGAGGTGGGCGTTCGGCGGCGGCGGAGGTGTGCCATCCGGCACAGCTTTTGGGGTGTTACCCGGCACAGTGGGTGTGTGCCGTGGAGTCGGCGCGGTGGCGTGCCGGTGAGGTGTTGGAGGTGTGTCGGACACGGACGCTCTCGGGTGTGTCGGCGGAGGGTTCAGCAGGTGTGCCGGTGAAGACACCCACGGGTGGGAGTGTGCCGCGGAGGGGTTGCTCGCGGTGTGCCGGGCGCGACGCCCACGAGTGTGTCGTGGGATGGCTGGCGGGTGTGCCGCGGAGGGGCTTGCCGGATGAAAAATGGATGCTGCCGAATTGCCTTTATGCTGCTGGATGGCAGACGTTGCCGGATGGGGAGCGCTCCTGCGGGATGAAGAGGAGAGAATGCCCACCGGATGGAAAAGTATGCCACCGGATGAAGGAGTTGCCACTGGGTGCTACAGTACCCCATCGCCATGTGCTACAGTGCTCCCCACCAGATAAGGATGTAAGGTTTCACACAGCACCTACGGGCGACGCAGCGGATAACAAAAATTAATTTGCCCGATTCCGGTGTCATGGAAAGCTTAATCTGTGCTCTAATCGGTGTTTCTAAAACCCTAATTACGGGTTGCGTGTTTCACCTTACGCGGAACGACGCTGTCCGCTAAGCCCGATGCAGAAAAACCGAGCCGCACAACTGTACGGCCTGTAGAGATGATCCACACGGATCCTTGCGCAGCGACGGTACCTCCCCGGCACGACCTCCCCGGCTCTATCACCTTCTGGAGAGAGAGAGAGCAAGGGGAGAAAGGGGGAGGCTAATCCTCCTCTCTTAACCCTTAATGCTTGGTTAAGCTAAGAGAGGTCGGAAGAGTTTGAGAGTTTAAATGAACTCACGTAGGTGCCATATATATAGGATTTGGACCCTTTTCTAAAGACCTCCAAAGGACCAAAATTGTATATATGACCTTTCCATTATTATACATATGTATTAAGTCCCATTTACACTCCTTTCCAAAAGGAATTAAATAGAAATAATACATACATTTGTATAATAATTATCCGTCACCCAAGAATCCATTGTGTGTGATCCTCTAGGCCCATAGTCACTCTAGTTTAAGGCCCATTAACTTCTAATTCTCAATTAGAAGTAAATTAAACATATTATTCGCTTCTACAAGAGCCGAATAATAGTTTAATTTATTCCGAACCTTTGATCACGTTGGGTCAAGCAAATCCGCATGATCCTAGAGGACCCCGGGTTTAAACCAGCCTGTCTGGTACCTGTAAGTCCACAGTTACCGCATCGATATAATCCCTCGCTCCTTCTATGAGTCTGGTACGATCGAGGGTACGGTATCTGTCAAACCCCATGATCGTGCCATTTGACTATGACCTCCTTAAAGTGTATGACGTCCGTTCTAAACGAACTCATACGACCCTGGCCAGGGATTTAACGGAGCGTCAATGTCATGACCCATTAACTGTCTGATATATACCCGACAGTGAGCGATCCCCTCTTGACCATTGATGATCTTCACACGTCTCCTGGAGTGGTTAATGACTCGGCAACTCATGACTTATGGTTAAAGTCACTTAGCTAAGTAATTAAACCATTCCAGTCCTCGTGTAAGATCCGATCAATGTCTCAGGTCAAAGGACCAACGATGCTACTGTGACCGTTGGATCTTCAGTTGACATTAGGTATAATCAACCATCTGAAGATCCAATAGCGGATCAGTTCAGTGCACATCCTCCAAGGACATACACCTACACATATGTGTTGGTGCCCCGCACCAATGACCATGAGACTGGTCACTGACACATCATGTGTACTGGTTTAATAGGTAATCAAAGTTCCCGAGTGATTACCCTCCAACCAGGAACAGTTTAAGGTATGTGTACATGTAAAGTCAATCTCATGTTCGAGATCCCATCTCGAGCTGACTTTACAACCACATATCCTAGGGACAACGTAAAGTAACACAATCGCATATTTACGCTCAAACACCACTTTATTAATGAACAAGATCGTATAACTATTTGGCCTACCCGACCCGAAATTGGCCTGTAGCACACCAACACTAACAATCTCCCACTTGAACTACAGCCAATTGCCCACAACTTTGAGGCCCATCTTATCCCGATGGCGCTCAAAGACAGTCTGTGTCAAAGGCTTAGTCAGTGGATCTGCTATGTTGTCTTCTGACGGTACACGCTCTACCATCACATCTCCACGATCAACAATCTCCCGAATAAGGTGAAAGCGCCTCAGAATATGCTTTGACCTTTGGTGAGATCTCGGTTCCTTCGCCTGGGCGATGGCCCCATTATTATCACAAAATAATGGGAAGGGAGCTGATATCTCGGGAACTACGCCAAGTTCCAAGATGAATTTCTTCATCCAGACGGCTTCCTTAGCAGCTTCAGCTGCAGCAATATATTCCGCCTCCGTCGTCGAATCTGTAGTCGTGTCTTGCTTGGAGCTTCTCCAACTGACTGCCCCTCCATTCAACATGAATACAAATCCAGACATGGATTTGCAGTCATCTGGATCTGACTGGAAACTAGAATCTGTGTAAGCTCTAAGCTGTAGGTCCTCTCCTCCATAAAGCAGAAAAAGATCCTTAGCCTTTCGTAGGTACTTCAGGATACCCTTTACTGCCTTCCAGTGCTCTTCGCCTGGATTTGCCTGATATCTACTGACAATGCTCAAAGCATTGGCAACATCAGGCCGTGTACATAGCATTGCATACATGATTGACCCTATCGCCGAAGCATAGGGTACCTTATTCATGTGTGCCACCTCCTCAGAATTTTTAGGACTCATCCCCTTGGATAGGCAAATTCCATGTCTCATGGGAATGAGACCTCTCTTGGAATTTTCCATCCTAAACCTTCTGAGGATAGTGTCTATGTACATGGATTGGGATAATCCTAGCATCCTTTTAGATCTATCTCGATAGATCCTTATGCCCAGCACATAGGATGCTTCTCCCAAATCCTTCATGGAGAAAGTCTTGGACAACCAAGACTTAGTTGATGTCAGCATCCTTACATCATTCCCAATGAGTAAGATGTCATCAACATAAAGGACCAAGAAGGTCACTGAGCTCCCACTGACCTTCTTGTAAACACAGGGTTCATCTTCATTCCGAATGAAGTTGAAAGATTTGACAGCCTCGTCAAATCTTAAGTTCCAGCTTCTAGATGCCTGCTTTAATCCATAAATGGACCTTTGAAGTTTACATACCTTATTAGGATGTGGCTTGGAAGTGAATCCCTCAGGTTGTACCATGTACACCTCTTCTGACAGGTTTCCATTAAGAAAAGCTGTCTTCACATCCATTTGCCAGATCTCGTTATCCAGGTATGCAGCAATGGCAAGGAGGATTCTGATTGACTTAACCATGGCTACTGGCGAAAACGTCTCGTCATAGTCAATGCCTTGCCTTTGACGATATCCTTTCGCCACTAGTCTAGCCTTGTATGTGTCAATCTGTCCATCTGCACCGATTTTCCTTTTGAAAATCCATTTGCAGCCGATTGGGACCTTCCCTTCGGGTACATCAACTAAGTTCCAAACTTTGTTGGTGTACGTGGACTGTATCTCTGAATCCATCGCCTCTTGCCATTTCTCTGAATCTACACTACGGATCGCCTCCTGGTACGACTGAGGATCATCATCCTCATCGATACATACCTTAGAGGACCCCTCTGAGACATGTCCAACATATCTCTCAGGTTCTCTCGGTAGTCTACCAGATCTCCGTAGTGTCAGTGTTTCACCTTGAATAGGATCAACCGATACAGTCTCATCTAATGAGTTTGTGTCTATGGGTTGTGATTCTTGGACCTCGTCCAATTCTATCTGGCTCCCACTATTTTTCTGGAGTAGATATTCTCTTTCCAGAAATACAGCTCTCTTGGCCACTAAGACCCTTTGCTCAGAAGGGTGATAGAAATAATATCCAAACGTCTCCTTTGGATATCCCACAAACCTACACTTATCGGTTCTTGACTCAAGCTTATCACTCTCGTTCTTCTTTACATGACCAGGACACCCCCAAATTTTAATGTGATTAAAATTTGGTTTCCTGCCTTTCCATATCTCATATGGAATAGAAGGAACTGATTTACTTGATATCATATTCAATAAATAAGCCGCAGTCTCTAACGCATAGCCCCAGAGAGACAAGGGTAGTCCTGACATAGACATCATGGATCGGACCATGTCTAACAAGGTCCTGTTTCTCCTCTCGGATACACCATTGTGCTGTGGTGTATACGGTGGTGTCCACTGAGAAACTATTCCATGGTCTTTAAGATAAGAAGTGAATTCATGGCTTAAGTATTCACCTCCTCGATCCGATCGAAGAGCCTTAATACTTTTACCAGTCTGTTTCTCTACTTCCTTCTTGTATTCCTTAAACTTCTCAAAGGCTTGTGACTTATGTCTCATTAAATACACATAGCCATATCTAGAGAAGTCATCAATAAAAGAAATGAAATAGAGATAACCTCCTTTTGCTTCTATGGACATGGGTCCACACACATCCGAGTGTATGAGCTCGAGAAGGTCAATAGCCCTCTCTCCATGTCCACCAAAGGGAGCCTTAGTCATTTTCCCCATGAGACACGACTCACAGGTATCAAATGGCTTGTATTCGAATGAATTCAAATACCTATTTGAGTGTAAGTGAGAGACTCTTTTCTCACCTACATGACCAAGTCTGCAATGCCATAGATATGCAGAATTCACTTCATCAGCATTGGAAATTTGCATAACATTAGAACGTGTATCTAATACATATAGACCATTGACTAATGAACCATTGGCTATAACCAAACCATTATTCATTATAGAGCACCCAGTGCTATTAAAAGCCAATGTATATTCAATGTTATACAAGCCAGAGATTGAAATAACGTTCTTAATAATATTAGGAACATAATAACAGTCATTCAGCTCCAGATTGACTCCTGAAGGTAAACTGAGGCGTGCAGTCCCGACATCTTTGGCAGAAACCAAAGCTCCATTGCCCATCCTCAGTTCAATCTCCTTTTTGCCCAATCGCCTTCTATTTGCCAGCACCTGCACAGAATTGCAGATATGAGATGCACATCCAGTATCCAATACCCATGATGTGGATTCCATATATGACAAATTAAGGTCTGTGACAAAAATACCTTCATTTAGAATTACCTTGCAATTCCTTTTCCAATGCCCAGTTTCCCCGCATCGAAAACATTTGTCTTCCTTTTCATTCTTCTTGCCCTTCCCTTTGTCAACTTTGGCGAGTTGCTTACCCGTGGCCTTTTTCTTTCCTTTCCCTTTGTTACTTGTAGTGGATATCTGGGTGGCCTTCCTTTTCTTATTGGCCCGGCCAATAATCATTACAGAAGAAGATGGTTTATCTTTCTGCATAGTTCCTTCAGCACTCTTTAACATGTTGAGCAGCTCCGGGAGAGTTGCATCAATTCTATTCATGTTAAAGTTTATGATGAAGGAAGAAAAGGAATCAAGCAATGACTGGAGTATCAGATCAATGCACAGTTCAAGATCTAACTTGAACCCCAGTGCATTGAGTCTCTCTATCCACTCCATCATTTTCAATACATGAGCCTGTACTGAAGAACCCTCAGACATCCGTGTCCTGAAAAGCCTTTTGGAGATGTCATACCTCTCAATCCTACCCTGCTCCCCAAAGAGCTGGCGTAGATTGAGAAGTATACTTCTACAATCAGTCTTTTCAAATTGCCTCTGCAGCTCGGGAGCCATAGAGGCCAACATGTAACATTGGGCAAGGGAGGAGTCCTCAGACCACTTGGCATAAGCCAGTAAGTCGCCCTCGTCGGCATCAGGAGCTGGCTCAGAATGAACCATGTCCAACACGTACGCAATCTTTTCGGCGGTAAGGACTATGCGTAGATTACGCAGCCAATCCGAGTAGTTCGGTTCAGTTAATCTATTTGCATCCAAGATGCCGCGGAGGGGGTTGGACGACGATATTGTAATTTGGATAAGAAATAAAAGACAACCTAGCATGTGTTCAAATTCTAACTTAGATGTGGTTTTCTATCTTAGTTAGTCCCACTATTTTTCGGTCGGACTATATAACCCTCAGTATATAGAACGGGAGATCAGCGAGATCTACCTAGTGGGTCGGAATCCCAACGAGACTGATGTACGACCTTGTGGAAAGCACAACAAGCCATACACCATCTCAAGGGCAGTCAACAAGCACTTGCATCTAATGCAATATCCGATATTCGGCCCCCGAGAAATCATCCCTTGTGGAAAGCACAACAAAGGATATTCTCGGTTAGATCTAACCATCATTACTACATAGCAATGAGTTCATGACCCGACCCTTGTGGAAAGCACAACAAGGCCGAGTTCAATTCCTCACCCCATTGAGGCCGAGCCTTGGAGTTTAATCCCGCCCCCTAACTCATGGACCTTGTGGAAAGCACAACAAATCCATGAAATGAGGACGTTCATTCACTCCATAATGATGGAGGGCCATGACGACTCCTAGAGCCACGCTTACCAGATCTAAAATTTAAACGCGAGGGAACACCCTAGGTGGTAATATAAATATATCCAATATATTTACCGTACCTAGTAGTTTGCACAAAATAAATGCATCCAATGCAAAAATAAACGCAAGTGATCATGGACTTTAACCCTAATGTAACTAAGACATCCGGCCCGCTTCCGAAGCAGCTGGATCGTCCTCGTCGGGTGTGCTCCACGCTTTCAATCGCCAACGCCGCATTAATTACAACTTTTACACGGCACGCAGGCCGGAAAAATTAAATTACATGTGACTCAAATTCCAGCAGTCCTTAGGGCGAGTACAACAACGGAGGAAGATAGAAGTACATTGAATTTTAACAGAGAGAGAAAGGAGGTTCGCAGACCCCAATTAATTACATTAATCCAAGTCCATGATCACTTGCCAACCCATTCAAATAAAATCAATCAAGGGTTATTTTCTAAAAATAATCCTTACTTTTGAATTTAAAAATGGGATGTGCAAACAAAAATAGGCTAGCTTTGTTTAATTTTAAAAATCAAAGCATGATTAACGAAAATTAAACATACAAGCAGGCCAAAACAAGGTAAATAAAGTAACGCACGTAAAGAACCATCATTTCCTGCAGGGGCATCTAATTGAGATAATTAATTAAATTTAAATTTAAATTTAATTATCCAATAATCAAATTTAAATTCAAAATTTAAACAGGCCAATAATTTAAATTTAAATTCAAACTAATTATCCAATAATTTTTTGTTTGAAAATAAATTTAAAATAATGCAATTATCCTCAATTAGTAATTTTCTAAAATTCAAAATTTGAATTTAATAATTATCTAATAATTAAAAATTAAATAATTGAATTTTTTTCACATTTATCTTCAATAAAATTTAAAATTTGAATTTTCTAATTATCTAATAATTAAAAATTCAAAAACTTAAATTTTACTGAAGTAACTTCAATTATTACTATTTTATCTCAAGGTAAATAGTAATTATCTCACCTCGGTAAATTCAACATGGTTAAATAAAAATAACATTTGACATTTACCATTGAGATAAGACTATTTAACTTACTAGATAAAATTCTATTTAATTTACTGTGCATTTTGATATATATATCTTATATATATTTATGTACATAATAAATTAAATAATATAAAAAACGTAAATTTTTTTATTTAAAAAAAACGGCTGACCCGCTGCCCGCAGGGCGCGCGGCGCCCGCCACGCAACCAGGAAGAACAGAGATGCCCAGCACCCCCTTCATTAAAATAATAATTGAAGATTAAATGTGCCCCTAAAGCATGGTTCTAAACGGCGTTAAAAACACCGACCAGAGCGCGAACCTGGCTCTGATACCACTGTAAGGTTTCACACAGCACCTACGGGCGACGCAACGGATAACAAAAATTAATTTGCCCGATTCCGGTGTCATGGAAAGCTTAATCTGTGCTCTAATCGGTGTTTCTAAAACCCTAATTACGGGTTGCGTGTTTCACCTTGCCCGGAACGACGCTGTCCGCTAAGTCTGATGCAGAAAAACTGAGCCGCACAACTGTACGGCCTCTAGAGATGATCCACACGGATCCTTGCGCAGCGACGGTACCTCCCCGGCACGACCTCCCCGGCTCTATCACCTTCTGGAGAGAGAGAGAGCAAGAGGGAGAAAGGGGGAGGCTAATCCTCCTCTCTTAACCCTTAATGCTTGGTTAAGCTAAGAGAGGTTGGAAGAGTTCGAGAGTTTAAATGAACTCACGTAGGTGCCATATATATAGGATTTGGACCCTTTTCTAAAGACCTCAAAGGACCAAAATTGTATATATGACCTTTCCATTATTATACATATGTATTAAGTCCCATTTACACTCCTTTCCAAAAGGAATTAAATAGAAATAATACATACATTTGTATAATAATTATCCGTCACCCAAGAATCCATTGTGTGTGATCCTCTAGGCCCATAGTCACTCTAGTTTAAGGTCCATTAACTTCTAATTCTCAATTAGAAGTAAATTAAACATATTATTCGCTTCTACAAGAGCCGAATAATAGTTTAATTTATTCCGAACCTTTGATCACGTTGGGTCAAGCAAATCCGCATGATCCTAGAGGACCCCGGGTTTAAACCAGCCTGTCTGGTACCTGTAAGTCCACAGTTACCGCATCGATATAATCCCTCGCTCCTTCTATGAGTCTGGTACGATCGAGGGTACGGTATCTGTCAAACCCCATGATCGTGCCATTTGACTATGACCTCCTTAAAGTGTATGACGTCCGTTCTAAACGAACTCATACGACCCTGGCCAGGGATTTAACGGAGCGTCAATGTCATGACCCATTAACTGTCTGATATATACCCGACAGTGAGCGATCCCCTCTTGACCATTGATGATCTTCACACGTCTCCTGGAGTGGTTAATGACTCGGCAACTCATGACTTATGGTTAAAGTCACTTAGCTAAGTAATTAAACCATTCCAGTCCTCGTGTAAGATCCGATCAATGTCTCAGGTCAAAGGACCAACGATGCTACTGTGACCGTTGGATCTTCAGTTGACATTAGGTATAATCAACCATATGAAGATCCAATAGCGGATCAGTTCAGTGCACATCCTCTAAGGACATACACCTACACATATGTGTTGGTGCCCCGCACCAATGACCATGAGACTGGTCACTGACACATCATGTGTACTGGTTTAATAGGTAATCAAAGTCCCCGAGTGATTACCCTCCAACCAGGAACAGTTTAAGGTATGTGTACATGTAAAGTCAATCTCATGTTCGAGATCCCATCTCGAGCTGACTTTACAACCACATATCCTAGGGACAACGTAAAGTAACACAATCGCATATTTACGCTCAAACACCACTTTATTAATGAACAAGATCGTATAACTATTGGGCCTACCCGACCCGAAATTAGCCTGTAGCACACCAACACTAACAAAGGACGGGTGCCACCGGATGGCCATGGTTTGGATCCACTGGATATGTCACCCTGGAGGCCCCGGATATAAGCCTCTGCCGCCGGATATAAGCCGTCATGCTTCGGTATATCTCATGCTGAATCACTTCTGCAGGAACACATGTATCACCAAAGATGAAAAAGACACTGGGACCTGCATGATGTTTGTGGGATTCATGAACATGTCCAACCATTGTCACCTTAGCCTTTTTTATTTGAATAAGACCATGCTGGTGAAATATATGTGATCTTGAAGGACTGATCTGTGCCCTATAGCTGATCTGCTTTGCAGCTACTTTTAATTCTTGCACATTTGGTGTCTGACATCCCATCCGTAGCTCATGTAGTGACCCAGGAGTGTTGCCAACAATGTAGTCCCATTGCCCAAAATCGTTCGGAAAATGTAGTCCCATTGCCCAAAATCCACTGGCACAAGTATCAGGTATTCTGGAATTTGGCTGAAAGTCGGTTCCTTGAACATTTGCATCCATAGTTTTCTGATCAACTATTGCCGGTTGAAGGTAATCTTCATGTGGTTGGTTAACAGAACCAAAGTCAGGGGAAGTATTCAGAGTAACTGGATGGTCATTACCTGAGTGTTCAAGATGGTTACCATTGTTTCTCAAACTCCTTTGTCCATGTTCCACGTTTTGGTATGAAGGTAACATATTGCCTTCCCCACGTACAGAAGAAATTGTTAAAGCTTCTGGAATAGCTATTATTTCAGGCTCAAGAAGGGATCCCCAGTCAAATTTATTGCTCATATCAAGAGTTAAGTCATGATTCTTAACTTCAGCCGACTAATTGGCCGGGGAAATACCAGAACCAGCATAAATTGCATAATCTTCCTTTGAGTTAATTTCTTTTAACAAAACCACATACCCAGATGTTTCCACATGGTTGGAACTAGAAGTCGAATTCAAAGGTGTCAATGGTTGCAACTTATCGGTCATCGGCAAATTACCCTGACACTCTGTCACCACAGGGAGTTGTTGATTTGGTAAATCCTCTAACGTCCGGTGATAATGTACAAGGACTATCCGGTCCAGGTTTCTATCAAGTAGCCAATAACACTTGCGGTAGAAGTATGAGTCATCCTCACTACGTGCATAGTACACATGGATCCTTTCCTCACTACCAATCTTTAATTTTTTTTTTATGTGCTTCTTGAATAGTCTTCCCATCCTTTTTTTTTCTTCTTCTAATTATGGCCATCTTTCCGGAAATTTCTCGGCACATTGCGGTCAAACAGAAGAAGATTGCCGCTTTCCAGATTTAAAAATTGGTTGTGGTTGGATTTTGAAGTGAGTGTAATTTGACAATGTTGCATATATGTCATTTGGTCAAAGCCACCTCTCTGATGCATCCTGCATCAATCTCTCAATGTTCAAATCAGCCGTCGTGAGGAACCCATGGATCTCCGACCCGGCGAGCAACGCCGGCTCCATCGCCTCCACGGGGCCGAGACACCTCAGTCGCCAGCAACCAGCAAAAATCAGTAGCCGACCAGATGAGCAGAGACGCGTGAGAATCCATGGGTGAACAGCAGGGAGGCCGAGCTTTCTACGGGTGGGGAATGGCGGGCTCGTCCGGCACGGGTATGGAGTGTGCCGCGAAGGGAGCGTGGGTGGAGCGTACCGCAGTGGGAGTGTGCCGCAAAGGGTGAGGCGTGGAGGTGTGTGGGTTATCCGGCACATGGGTGTGCCGGGTGAGGCAAGAGAGAGAAAGAGAGTGGGCCACCCATTTTATTTTATTATTATATTTTATAATTATTTATTTATTTTCATTTTTTATTATTTATTATATATATTATTATATTCATTTTCCTTTCTTTTTTTTCTTTCTTTTTTTTTCCTTCTCTTTTTCTTCTTTCTTTTCTTTCTTTTTTTTTATTGGTGTCCACAAATGCCCCCCACCCGCGGGTGGCGCAGGCGAAGGATGAGTCGGGCGGTGCCCGCGGGTGTACTGGTCTCTTTTTCTCTTCGTCGGTGCCGCCGGGGTGTCGAGAGCCGACATGACTTGTTTGTCTCTTCTTCTCTTCGTCAGTGCCGACAGGGTGTCGGGCGCTGACATGATATGTTGGTATCTTTGTCTCTTCATCAGAGCCGACGGGGTGTCGGGAGCTGACGTTGTATATTTGTCTCTTCTACTCTTTGACAGTGCCGACGGGGTGTCGGGAACTATCATGACATGTTGGTCTCTTTGTCTCTTCATCAGCGCCGGCGGGGTGCCGGGAACTGAAGCAGTATGTTGGTCTCTTCATCAGTGCCGACGGGGTGCCGAGAACTGAAGCAGTGTGTTGGTCTCTTTGTCTCTTCATCAGTGCCGACGGGGTGACGAGGTGTCGGGAACTGTCATGACATGTTGGTCTCTTTGTCTCTTCATCAGCGCCGGCGGGGTGCCGGGAACTGAAGCAGTATGTTGGTCTCTTCATCAGTGCCGACGGGGTGTCGGGAACTGAAGCAGTATGTTGGTCTCTTTGTCTCTTCATCAGTGCCGACGGGGTGTCGGGAACTGAAGCAGTATGTTGGTCTCTTTGTCTCTTCATCTGCGCCGACAGGGTGTCGGGAGCTGACCTGGTTTGTTGGTGTCGTTGTCTCTTCATCAGTGCGGGTGGGGTGCCGGGAACTGAAGCAGTATGTTGGTCTCTTCATCAGCGCCGGCGGGGTGCCGGGAACTGAAGCAGTATGTTGGTCTCTTCATCAGTGCCGACGGGGTGTCGGGAACTGAAGCAGTATGTTGGTCTCTTTGTCTCTTCATCAGTGCCGACGATATGTCGGGAACTGAAGCAGTATGTTGGTCTTTTTGTCTCTTCATCAGCGCCGACAGGGTGTCGGGAGCTGACCTGGTTTGTTGGTGTCGTTGTCTCTTCATCAGTGCGGGTGGGGTGCCGGGAACTGAAGCAGTATGTTGGTCTCTTCATCAGTGCCGACGGGATGCCAGGAATTGAAGCAGCATGTTGGTCTCTTCATCAGTGCCGATGGGGTGTCGGGAACTGAAGCAGCATGTTGGTCTCTTCATCAGTGCCGATGGGGTGTCGGGAACTGAAGCAGCATATTGGTCTCTTCATCAGTGCCGACGGGATGCTGGGAACTGAAGCAGCATGTTGGTCTCTTCATCAGTGCCGACAGGGTGTCGGGAACTGAAGCAGTGTGTCGGTCTCTTTGTCTCTTCATCAGTGCCGACGGGGCGTCGGGAGCTGACATGCTCTGTTGGTCTCTCTGTCTCTTCGTCAGTGCCGACAGGGTGCCGGGAGCTGACATGATGTGTTGGTCTCTTTGTCTCTTCGTCAGCGCCGATAGGGTGCCGGGAGCTGACATGGTTTGTTTGTCTCTTCTTCTCTTATTTTCCTTCTCTTCTCTTTTCTCCTCTTCTATATTCCCTTGCACGTAAACATGGGGTGAGAATTTATTTAGTGTCCTCAAATCAGGGAAGCGGACTGCGAAAGCCAAAATTTGGGGAGCAGGCTGCCAGAGCCAGACTTGGGAAAGCGGGCCATGGGGGCCGAGGTAAGCAGGCTACAAGAGCCAAAGTTGGGAAGCAGGATATAAAAGCCAAAGGGAAGCAGGCCAGAAGAGCCAAAGTCGGGAAGCGGGCCGCGGAGGCCGAATTGGGGGAGCAGCTTATAAAGCCAAGGATATTGGGAAGCGGGCTGCAAGAGCCGAAATTATGGAAAGTGAGCCGCGAAGGCCAAATTCTGGGAAGCAGGCTATGAGAGCCAAATTCCGGGAAGCAGGCTGCGAGAGCCAAAGATGTTGGGAAGCGGGATGCAAGAGCCGAAATTATGGGAAGCGGGCCGTGAAGGCCGAATTCTGGGAAGCAGGTATGAGAGCCGAATTCCGGGAAGCAGGCTGCAAGAGCCAAAGATATTGGAAAGCGGGCTGCAACATCCGAAATTATGGGAAGCGGGTCGTGAAGACCGAATCGGGGAAGCGGATTACAGAAGCCGGAGTTGGGAGATTAACGAGCCGCGAGGGCAAGAGGTAGGCCATGGGGGGACCAAGATTGGGCTCTACGAGCCAGAGCTGGGAAAATAGGCTGCGATAGCCGAAATTGATTTTAATGTATACACACATTATTTATTTATTTATTTATTTGTTATTATTTTTTTATTCAAGCATGCAGGCATTCATTAGCAGACATAACATAAATATACGTATGAGGTAGCTCCCTCTATAGAGGATGGGATAGGGACATCGCCCACAATTCACAGACACGGTGCGGGCCACGAGGCATAATTGAGGGGTGGTGCCCCCGTCAAGAGGATGTCGCACGTCTTGCATGCATAGCCTAAATTCACGTATTTCACCTGAGACAATTCTCTGTGGCGTGGCAGTGCAAATGTGTGAACAAAGAACCCTAACCATAGGGATATGCAGGTTTTCTTGGTGACACTCGAGGATCACTCTAGCGCCTACACATTAGTTCCAGGCTTTCGACTTTCGGTAGCTTCACACAGCCCCCATTTGTTTATTTTGGTAGCGGATTTCACCGTTCGACGCGTGTCTCCTCATGTGTCTCAATGGGGATTTCCAGCTACTAGGATTCATCCTTATTATAGTTCTATTACGGATTCCACCGTTTGGCGCGAGTCTCCTCATGTGTCTCAATGGGGATTCCCGGCTACTAGGATTCGTCCTTATTATAATTCGCTTCACCATTTCGCGCGAGTCTCCTCATGTGTCTCAATGGGGATTCCTGGCTACTCGGATTCACGTGTATCTCTTTTTTTTTCTCCTTTTTCTTACAGTGGGGGTAGGTAGCTTTTTCCTCACAATTACCTTTCACGCGAGTGCAGGAATTCAAGTCTCCGTAGAGTGCTAAGAAAGAATTCGGGCAATCCCTATGGTTAAAAGCTATTGAACACATTAAGTGCTAAGTGTGGGAGCATTGCCCCGGGTTTCTTTTGTGAGTTGGGCTTAGCAATTCAGCCATGCCTCTTCCCATTGACGTGTGCATCCGCCATAATTGGGTTCCCTTCGAGCGTATGCCATGACACGCGTGCATCCGGAATCGGGGCATTATTATTTAGCAAGGAAACACGGTCCTAGAAAATTTCAAGAAGGTCTCTTATTCTATATTTAAGCAAGCATGCAAACAGGGCAATCAGGCATTCTCTTTTTTCTTCTCTTTTCTTTTTTTTTTGTGTTGTTTTTTGTTATTGTTGTGTTTTTTTGTTGTTGTTCTTTTTTTCTTTTTCCTTTTTTTTGTGTTTTTTTTTTCATAAGAAAATATTGTTGTTACATATAAGTGTAGTGGTAATAAAGGTATTAGGGAAGTGGACCGAGAAGGGGCGAAAGGAAATTAGGGAAGTGGGCTGCAAGGGCTGAGGCTGGGAAGCAGGCTACAAGAGTCAAAATTGGGAAGCGGGCTGCAAGAGTCGAAATTAGGAAGCGGGCTACAAAGAGCCAAAATTGAGAGAGCAGGCTACAAAGCCAAAGTTGAGAGAGTATGCCACAAAAGCCAAAGTTATTGGGAAACAGGCTGCAAGGAGCCGAAGTTGGGAAGTAGGCTGCCAGAGCTAGAAATTCTGGGAAGCAGGCTATGAAAGCCAGAGTCAGGGGAAGTAGCTGCAAAAGTCAGAATTGGGAAGCAGGCGACAAAGGCCGAAATTGGAAAGCGGGCTGCAAGAGCCAAGGTCAGGAAGCGGGCTATGAAGCACCGAGAGATGGGAAGCAGGCTGCAAGAGCCAGAAATTTTGGGAAGCAAGCTAGCAAGAGTCGAGGTTTGGGAAGCAGGCTACGAAAGCCAAAGTATGGGAAGCGGGCCACAAGAGTTGAAGTCAGGGGGCGGGCTGCAAGAGCCGAAATTAAGGAAAGCAGGCTACGAGAGCCAAAGATCGGGACAGCAGGCTACGGGAGCCAAAATCGGGGAAGCAGGCTACGGGAGCCAAAATCAGGAAGCAGGCCACGAAGGCCAAAGGGAAGCGGGCTATGGAGGCCAGAATGTCGGGGAAGCAGGGCTACAAGCCGCAGTTGAGAAGCGGGCTGCAAAGAACCGAAGTTGGGAAGCAGGCTACAAGAGCCAAAATTAGGAAGCAGGCTATGAAGAGCCGAAGCTGGGGAGCAGGCTATAAAAATCGAAGCTGAGAAGTGGGCTACAAAGAGCCAAAGTTGGGAAGCAGGCTACAAGAGCCAAAACTGGGAAGCATGCTATAAAAGTCGAAGCTGAGAAGCGGGATGCAGAGAGCCGAAGTTGGGAAGCAGGCTACAAAGAGCCAAAGTTGGGAAGCATGCTACAATAGCTAAAATTGGGAAGCAAGCTACAATAGCTAAAATTGGGAAGCAGGCTATAAAGGCTGCAGTCTGAGAAGCAGGCTATAAAGCCAAAGATTGGGAAGCGGGTCGTGAAGACCAAAATCAGGAAAGCGGGCTGCGAAAGCCAAAATTTGGGAAGCAGGATACTAGAGTCGAAGTTGAGAAGCGGGCTACAAAGAGCCGAAACTGGGAAGCAGGCTACACGAGCCAAAATTGGGAAGCGGACTGCGAAAGCCAAAATTGGGAAGGAAGCGACAAAGGCCAAAGTTCGAGAAGCGGGCTATAAGAGTCAAAGATAGGGAAGCGGGTCATGAAGATCGAAATCAAGGAAGCGGGCTGCGAAAGCCGAAATTTGGGAAGCAGACTACCAGAGCTGAAGTTAAGAAGCGGGCTGCAAAGAGCCAAAAATAAGGAAAGTGGGCTATCGAAGCCAAGAGATATCAGGAGAGCAGGCCGTGTATGCCAACGGGCCTTGAGAGTAGGCTGTAAAGCTGAAGGATCGTTGAGAGGGGGATTGATGAACACCGGTGACACCTCCCTTCTTTGTACTTCTGTTCATATTTTCTCTCTTCTTCTGTGCTCTTTTCTTCTCTTCTTCTTGTTCTTCTCTTGCTCTTCCTTTCTTTTCTTTTTTTTGGCTCTCTTTTCTTCTCTTCATTTTTTTCTTTTTTTTTGGCATAAAGCATGGCAAATGATCCCTGCGAATGAGGGATTCTAGTCGGCTATCAGACGGACAGCACTCGCAACGGGTTGCCACCCCGAACATTTATAGACCCGGCAGGCCTTAAGTAAATCATGGTATTTCCATTTCTTCAGCAGGCTGTTAAGCTACCCAAGTGCCCTTACAGGTTCAGCGGGGCCTGTAGACGCCCAAATGACATTACAGCTCAAGGTGCCCCTATGACGGGAGTGAATAAGTGAAGAAGATGCTCAAAGCAAATCCCTGCACATGGTAGCTTGTTCTCTTCATGAAAAGTCATGTGAACAGATGGTAGCGGGAGTGCATGGGGCCCGAGGCACCATTTAGTGCTTGTGTTGCTCCGACCGACGCAGAGGGGCCTTGTTAGCCGCCGCCTTAAAGACAGGCATCTGGTGAGGGCACGGTGGTTCCACCTTATACTTGCCCATTTGTAACTCACCCGAATTAATCAGGCCTTCGATGATGTCTTTGAATATGTAGCAGTCCTCAATAGAATGTCCCAACCCTCGATGGTATAGGTAAAACTGAGGGTCATCTTTTCTTTCTGCCTCATTCGGTCGCTTGGGCACTGGGAGCATTACTTTGCCATATTCTTGGGCCCACTCAAAAAGAGCCCGAGTCTTGTCCTTTGGAAAGGAATAGGGTTTCATCATTTTGCCCGTCAGTGAAAAGTGCCGCTCAAAGGGCTTAGGGGAGGGAGGGTCAGCCGCCTCTTTCAATTTCTTCTGTCGTTGCCCAAAGGTCTCAAGGTCAGCAGGATTTGTCTCCATTTGTGCCGGTGACTCATCAGTCGGCCTATGTTCACAATTTTGGACAGTAGTAGACGGGCAATGTTTTGCCAAGAGGTCTTCAACATCCGTCGCAAGATCATCCAGTTGTTCGAAGGATTTAATTTCGACGCCAATCGCCCTCAGCAGGCGGTGCGTCTTCATGTTGTGCTGGCATATTTGGAGAGCATCCTAGTAATTGGGCGAATGTTTGCACCTCGCATTGAGGTCCCTCCATCGCCGAATGTAATCCGAGGCATATTCATCATTCCTCTGCTTGGTCGTATGCAGCGTTACCTGGGTGATCTCTTCTTCGGCTAGCTTTAGTTTAGCAGCACGCTCCATTCTCGGCTTACTCATTATTGGCGGAGTCGAAAAGTTGCGGCTCGAGCCAATCGGTTGTGGATGCGGGGCCATGGATGACACGACATGAGATGTGTTAGCTGCCCCCTGACATGCTCGGGGAGCCGAGAGATGCGCAGGAGGCGCATGATGAACATGCTGAGAGGGGGTGCCCCCTGTATAATCACGTGTCATTCGGGGCTTAGCGCCGCTTTGCGAAACTTCAGGAGGTGACCCGGCCTGTCCGGGTATAGCTAGGTATAGACCCATTTCGCTTAATTTCCTTCTTAACACTTCAGTCTCCTGAAGCTTTTGATATAGTTCTGCTACCATGGCAGGGTCAGGTTGAGGGGAGCTGGAAGTGCTGCCTTCCGTCTGGATTTTGGGCAGGGCCAACAGCGTCTCATCATCATTGTCGGGGGAATCCCATGCTTCAAAAGTTGACATTCTTGCCCCCATGTTCTCACGTGGAGAGGGGATATGGTGGCGCGCCTCTCTGACGGGCAGTGGACAACATGGTTCTTCATTTCTTTCCTTAGCGGCTTGGCTCGTGCCGGGAAGGCTAGACAATGTATCGCAAGAGAGGGTAACCCCCTTCCCTTTGACCTTCAGCTTCCTCCTTTCATTCTTCTTTGCGGAAGGCCTTGACCCTTCTGGTGGTAGCGGGTGCAAAGACACCATATTGACCGCCCTTTTAAGATCGGGCAACTCATGAGGAAGTGGAGGGTCAACCTTGTGGCTGCCCATCTGGAGCTCCCCCCTCCAGATCAGCCGTTCAATAGCATCTTTGAATGGATAGCAATCTTCAATAGAGTGGCCGATCATCTGATGATATGGGCAGAAGCGGGGATCGTCTTTTCTGCTAGCATCCGCCGGCCTCTTTGGCACTAGGAGGGTGACTTTGTTGTATTGGGTGGCCCATTCAAATAAGGCCCGGGTTCTCTCCTTAGGAAAGGAATATAGCTTCTTCATTTTAGTCCGCAAGGATGGGCCCTCTTGTGGTTCATTGGGTTCAGCAAGGGGAGGGCTAACAAGCCTTTTGCCTATGTTCTTATGGGGTTCAAACCCCTTGAAATCAATCGTAGAAGCCTCCTTCGGCTGCTTATCGACAAATCGGTTCCTCTGGCTTGCAGGAGTGGGAATGTAAGGATAGCTGGAGAGGAAGGCCTCGATCTCGGCCACCACATTGTTTAGCTGGTCGAAAGTCTTAATATCACTCCCGATCATCCTCTCGAGGATATCCGGCCTCAAGTTCTGTTTGCATATTTGAACTGCATCCTCTTGGTGTAGCGGGCGTTTGCATCTCATGCTGAGATTTCACCATCGTTTGATATAGTCCAAGCCAGTCTCATCGTGCCTCTGCTTGGAGGTATAGAGCTCAGCCATGGTTATTTCTCTTTCGGCTATATGGAATCGCTCCCGGAATTGGCGCTGCATATCTGACCAATCATTGATTGCTCCAGCTGGCAGGTTGGAGTACCATTCGAAAGCAAGTCCCGTCAGTGAGGACCCAAAGTACTTTAATAAGTAGGACTCGTCGGTCGCCAAATCACCCATCATGTTGATGTAATAGGCTATGTGCTCCTTTGGCGATCCTTGTCCATTGAATTTATCAAATTTTGGCGGCTTAGTGACGCCGGGAGGTAGCTTTTTAGCAGCATGGTGGATCAGGTACGGCACCTTGTAGGCATCGAATGAGGCATAATCATCACCACCTCGATCTACCAGCTTCTTTTCTATCATTTGCTCTATCATTGTTTCATTTATCCCTGCCGGGTCAGCCGAGCTCAGGCAACATAGAGCTTGTTGGGTCATTGGTGGCATCAGCACCATTGGTTGAGGTGTAGTAGCCGTCCCCTGCAACGGGAGAGTAGGCTGTAGAGTCGGGGCCGTGCCCCCAGCATGATCAAGTGACAGCTGAGAAGCCATGGTTGGAAGGGCAGCTGCATGTTCATTAGCACCTCTCCGTGAGGCTTCAAGAGGGAGCTCGACCTGCCTTGAAGCCAGAGCATGTACATTCATGCCGCTGAGTTGTTTCCTCAGCATCTCAATTTCTTGCTGGTATCTTTGCATCATGAGCAACATGGTGGCCTGATCAGGCATGGAGGAGCTGGGAGCATGACCTTGCTCTCCCGTCGGAGCATTTGAAGCAGGCGCTGGTTCCTCTCCATCATTTCCAGTGGTGACCACATTCACAGTCACCGTGATCAGATCCGCATCGGGTGTTTCAGTATGGGCTTGCGCTGTAATCACAGCCCCTTGTCTTGCGATAGCGGGTTCTAGCCCTTTAGCGAGCCTAGCGGCTTCATCATAATCCGAGGGCGGAGCCCCATAGTGGTCGGCCGTTCTGACTGTGTTATAGGAGCAAGCCTGGAGACTTCTATTCTTCTTTGCATTTCTAGTGGATGGTCTTCGGAAAGTAGTTGGTTTCTCAAAGACAGGAATCCTTGCCCCCAGCTTGGTGTGGTGGGACATCTTCCCCGACTGGGCCTGGGTAGCCAATGCTGGCGAGGGATGAATTGAGGCTATCACCTCAGCCTGTGCATCTTCCTTTGGTCCTGCTTGGCGGACCCTCAGAAGTTCTCCACGGATGGCGGGGACAGCATGGGCTCTCTTGGGCACCCAGATCTGCTTGAGCTTGGTTGGCTTTGGGAGCAACCGACCCCTTGTCTTAGACTCGGCACGGTCCGTCTTGATGTGGGCCAATGCTTCAAAAGAGTTGCGCACTGGCACTGCGGCGATCACCCTCTCAGGTGTAATCCTGGCTTGGCGGCCATTCAAGAACAGTTGGACTCCTCCGATAAGAACAGACTTGCCCGAAGCAGATAACCGGCCGTGCAGTATGCCGCTGTTCTTCTTGGCTACCCACCTGGCAGCCGGTGAGCACTTCCGATTGACGGAGGCACAAGGAGCAGCTTGGTGGACGTAGCAGTCCATCACCTTGGTCTTGTCTGATGTCGTCGTTGCAGTGGCGACGCAGTCCACCTCCTGGGTCTCCAAGAGTTCCACGAATGCGACCCCCAAGAAGTTAGGGAAGCCGACGATGGGCGGAAAGCTGCCGAACTGCATCGGCACGGCCAAGTAGCCACGGGTGACATGGTTGGCAACAGCAAGCGGTCCGCAAGAGACGACCATCGTGATCTCAGGAATGCAACCCTGCAATTGAAGATCAAATAATTAGTATTTTAAGAAGGGGCCATAAGGCCCTTAATCCCGGCGAAGAGATGAAGGGTGGTTTTGGTCCCACCGGGCGTGCCAGACTTGTGGACGCACTTTTTATTTAACAATTATTTTATTCGTTTGTTGGTTTATTAAGTGCGTGGGCGTGCCAGTCACGAAGTGACAATTTATTCGGGCTCCGAAGAGCCCATGGTGCGCTCGACCTGACTTCGTCAGACGATTGTGTGGTTCGTGTCGGGACCAAAACTTGCCGCGCCATAAAGGTCACGACGTCATTTACATCCCCTCAAAGAGGGGAACACCCTTGATTAATCGTCGAGAAAAAGGGCCTCATGGCCAGAAAATTAATTACATAAAAATATATTAAGAAACACTGACGTCCTCACACGAGGGCATGAAGAAAGTATTTGAGCTCATGTCGGTCATGTGTTTGACCGTTTAATGTTCGGACGAATGTCCGGCTTGCGAGTATCGTAATCGTCGGGAGGAAAATCGGAGCTTATGTATGCCGGGGCACGGCAAAGTTATTGTTTAGAGGGACGAGGAATATTCAGTTAGATCCCGGTTAAAGCGGTCAGAAACCAGTGAGTCTGTTGGTCCGGTGCAAGATCAAGCTACGACCATACTGCGGTGGGCCCCCCGCGGTCGAAGTCGGGCTCGCATGGGCATCGTCAATATTTCTGATGCCAAAGGAGGGCAACGAGAGAATGTCCCAGGATTAGATCCCAAGATAAATACATGTTCAGAGATAACGGGCTATTGGCCTAGCGTGTGAGTCAGACATTGACCATGATTGGGAAGAACCCGAGGTCTAGGCGTGACCCATGAAGGCCTTATTGATATTCCCATGCATAGGGTCTGGGGGGTAATGAGAGCCACATCGTTCTACTCGTTGTTGTCATAACTATTCATTTATTTATTATTTTTTATTTTTTTATGTTGCTCATTGATCCTCCTTTTATTACCGGTGCGTTATATTATACTTTCTTTCTTTATTTTATTATCATTAGTTTATTTTATTTACTTATTTATTTACTTGTTTATTTTATATATATTTGTTTATTTTAATATATTTTATCTTTTTACGAGTTTTATTATTATTATCATTATTTCCTTTTTATTATCATTTGTTATTGTTATTATTTGTTACATTTGGAACGTGCGTGTGGGAGGGTCTTCACACGATGTACAAGGCTCTATTTATGCAAGTTTTGATGTGATTAATTTAATGCATGCATGGAGGAGGGGGGAATGCTTTCTTTTTATTTGTTAATTGCACAAGGGAAGCTTGCATTATTTCCTTTTATCTTTTTATTTTTTTATTTCATTTATTATTATTATTATTATTTCATTATTATTATTTTTATTATTTTTATTATTTTTATTATTATATTAATCCTGGTGAAAATGCGGCAGTGTCTCCCCTACACCCGAGCGCTGAGAGAGGGTGGTGAAGGCAAGCTAAGAGTGTGCCGGATAGAGGGTGGATGGATGTGCCGGGTAGAGGGTGGCTAGAGTGTGCCGGGGAAGGGCTGAAAGAGTGTGCCGGGGAAGGGCTAAAAGAGTGTGCCGGGGAAGGTTTGAAAGAGTGTGTCGGGGAAGGGCTAAAAGAGTATGCCGGGGAAGGTTTGAAAGAGTGTGCCGGGGAAGGGCTAAAAGAGTGTGCCGGGGAAGGGCTAAAAGGGTGTGCCGGGGAAGGTTTGAAAGAGTGTGCCGCGGAAGGGCTAAAAGAGTGTGCCGGGTAAGGCCTGAGAGGTGCCGAACAAGAGGAAGGCTGGGCCGTGCCGGGCCTCCAGGGATTCATGCAAGTTATTTCTTATTTATCATTATTTTTAGGGGTTAAAATTATATTGTGTTTTTATTTCTTTTATTAGTCGCAATCCTGACGAAATTTCGGCAGCATCTCCCCCGGACCCGGGATGGAAGGGGAATAAAGGGAACGCGCCCACATGGAGTGGCGGAACCCGACAATCTGAGGTGTGTGCCAGGGGCGACCACACCTTTGATAAAACTTCGGAAAGCCCGGAAGAACCAACGAATGGAAGATATCTCCAAGACTGGCCAAGGGGGGAATTCAGCTGCCAAGGGAGGAGGGCGACAAGGGGATCAAAGGAAAGATGTTAGGCACGTGGGGCTCAAGGAGAGGAAGGAACAAGCTTCCCATTTGGGCCAAAGACCAAATGTGGAATTCGGGCCCTCAGAGGGGAAGAACATCGACGCATAGCATCCAAGAACACCGAGAAAACAGCAGAGGAGATGCACAACACACCACACGCAGTGGGATAGATCGAGGGAGGCCACAAGAAACCCAAAAGAAGGGGGGAGACTTTCATTCATTAAAAAAAAATGACCGTGACCGGCCATGTACATTGCGGTATACATCGAGGCCGAAGCCACAGAAGAGGGGAGAAGAAGAAAATGAAGAACATGGAGAGGAAATAGGAGGGGAGTTGGGGTCGAGCAGAGGCGACGGCTCCCTACTCTTCCCCACTCCCCCAGCTACACCGACCCTCCCTCTCTCTCTCTTTCTCTTACTCTCTCTCTTTTCTCTGGCCTCCGGGAAGCCTCCAACGCCGGAGTAGCTTCTTCTTCCTCTTCTCTCTTCTCCCAGTGGCCAGCTTTTTTCGTCTCCGTGGGTGTGTCCTCTCTGTATGCCGTCCTCTGGTCGCTGGAGAAGAGGGGGTTTTTATACTCCCAGTGGCGGGAGCCTTCGAACACGAACGGCAGAGGCAGGAAGTGACGGGCATTGAATGGGGATTTGACTTTCTCCGTCCTCGGTGGCAGGAGGTAGCCTGCGTGCCTTCATCTCCGATTGACACGTCAGACAGCCCACTGCGCGCCAAGGATCTCTAGGGCATGGGCGTTAGATTTCTTCTGCCGGACGGGGTGGCAAGGCGTGCCGCTGAGAAGCCAGAAGGCTGTGCCGTTGGAAGACCCGAGAAGTGTGCCATTGGAAGGCTGAAAAAGTGTGCCATTGAAGGGCACAATATAGTGTGCCGTGGAAGGCTAAAAAAGTGTGCGGTTGGTTGGAAGGCTGAAAAAGTGTGCCGTTGAAGGGCACAAGAGGGTGTTTATACTGCACCAGGTGAGGGCGTTCGGCAGAAGGTGCACCGGGCAAGGCCCGTTCAGGGCGTGTCGGGTAAAGACCGCCTGAGGGCGTGCCGGATGGGGCACCCTGAGAGTGTGCCGACCAAGGGCCGTTTGGAGCGTGCCGGCCAAAGTGAGCAGCAAGTGTGCCGGGTGGAGGCTCTTGCGGGTGTGCCGGCCATAGGCCACTTGGGGTGTGCCGGCCAAGACTAGTTTGCCGAGGATGTCCTCACCATGATGTTCCCATTTGTAGGAACCTCCGTGGGTTTTGAAATGAGGCCAGCCGCCCCATGAAAGAGGCTGGGTAATCTTCCTCTAAACTTTTGTCTCCGTGCTCCTGAACATTGTTATCTTCTTTTGGGAGGATTCTCTGCCGAAGTTGACACATCACCAATCATGTGAAATGATTTAATCGGTTCTCTCATCTGGTCTTTTATGTTTGAAGTATCCATGGCATCCAAGTTGAGAAGAAAATGCACAGATGGCTCCACGGGATTGAGAGAGCAAGCTTGAAATGGCAGTTGTTTTGGTTTTGGACCCACAGTGGAAGCATGATTAAGTTGCTTTTGTAAAGCAATGGCAGTGATGTCAAAATCTTGAGTTCTTGGCCCACTCTCTTGTGCTGCTATATGTCCATGATCTTCTGACAAATGGGTATCAATGTGAGGGGTCATTGGCATATGGAGAATGTCCCTGCTCTGAATTATAACTGTAGGTCTGAGATTTTATTGTAGAAACATGGCCATCATGTGATCAGTCATTAGGAGTTGCAGCAATCTGATTACAAAGCAAGCCCACATCCTCGAATGCATCTGCCATAATGTTATCACCCAGATCGTGCAACTGATCTGTTTCATCATGTTCATCTGTTAGGTTTGAAGAAACAGCCTCCAAGACGTCCCTGCGGCAGTTTCCCCTTATGGGAGGTGGGCGTTTGGCGGCGGCGGAGGTGTGCCATCCGGCACAGCTTTTGGGGTGTTACCCGACACAGTGGGTGTGTGCCGTGGAGTCGGTGCGGTAGCGTGCCGGTGAGGTGTTGGAGGTGTGCCGGACACGGACGCTCTCGGGTGTGTCGGCGGAGGGTTCAGCAGGTGTGCCGGTGAAGACACCCACGGGTGGAAGTGTGCCGCGGAGGGGTTGCTCGCGGTGTGCCGGGCGCGACGCCCACGGGTGTGCCGTGGGATGGCTGGCGGGTGTGCCGCTGAGGGGCTTGCCGGATGAAAAATGGATGCTGCCGAATTGCCTTTATGCTGCCGGATGGCAGACGTTGCCGGATGGGGAGCGCTCCTGCGGGATGAAGAGGAGAGAATGCCCACCGGATGGAAAAGTATGCCACCGGATGAAGGAGTTGCCACTGGGTGCTACAGTACCCCATCGCCAGGTGCTACAGTGCCCCATCGCCAGGTGCTACAGTGCTCCCCACCAGATAAGGAAGGGTGCCACCGGATGGCCATGGTTTGGATCCACCGGATATGTCACCCTGGAGGCCCCGGATATAAGCCTCTGCCGCCGGATATAAGCCGTCATGCTTCGGTATATCTCATGCTGAATCACTTCTGCAGGAACACATGTATCACCAAAGATGAAAAAGACACTGGGACCTGCATGATGTTTGTGGGATTCATGAACATGTCCAACCATTGTCACCTTAGCCTTTTTTATTTGAATAAGACCATGCTGGTGAAATATCTGTGATCTTGAAGGACTGATCTGTGCCCTATAGCTGATCTGCTTTGCAGCTGCTTTTAATTCTTGCACATTTGGTGTCTGACATCCCATCCGTAGCTCATGTAGTGACCCAGGAGTGTTGCCAACAATGTAGTCCCATTGCCCAAAATCGTTCGGAAAATGTAGTCCCATTGCCCAAAATCCACTGGCACAAGTATCAGGTATTCTGGAATTTGGCTGAAAGTCGGTTCCTTGAACATTTGCATCCATAGTTTTCTGATCAACTATTGCCGGTTGAAGGTAATCTTCATGTGGTTGGTTAACAGAACCAAAGTCAGGGGAAGTATTCAGAGTAACTGGATGGTCATTACCTGAGTGTTCAAGATGGTTACCATTGTTTCTCAAACTCCTTTGTCCATGTTCCACGTTTTGGTATGAAGGTAACATATTGCCTTCCCCACGTACAGAAGAAATTGTTAAAGCTTCTGGAATAGCTATTATTTCAGGCTCAAGAAGGGATCCCCAGTCAAATTTATTGCTCATATCAAGAGTTAAGTCATGATTCTTAACTTCAGCCGACTAATTGGCCGGGGAAATACCAGAACCAGCATAAATTGCATAATCTTCCTTTGAGTTAATTTCTTTTAACAAAACCACATACCCAGATGTTTCCACATGGTTGGAACTAGAAGTCGAATTCAAAGGTGTCAATGGTTGCAACTTATCGGTCATCGGCAAATTACCCTGACACTCTGTCACCACAGGGAGTTGTTGATTTGGTAAATCCTCTAACGTCCGGTGATAATGTACAAGGACTATCCGGTCCAGGTTTCTATCAAGTAGCCAATAACACTTGCGGTAGAAGTATGAGTCATCCTCACTACGTGCATAGTACACATGGATCCTTTCCTCACTACCAATCTTTAATTTTTTTTTTATGTGCTTCTTGAACAGTCTTCCCATCCTTTTTTTTTCTTCTTCTAATTATGGCCATCTTTCCGGAAATTTCTCGGCACATTGCGGTCAAATAGAAGAAGATTGCCGCTTTCCAGATTTAAAAATTGGTTGTGGTTGGATTTTGAAGTGAGTGTAATTTGACAATGTTGCATATATGTCATTTGGTCGAAGCCACCTCTCTGATGCATCCTGCATCAATCTCTCAATGTTCAAATCAGCCGTCGTGAGGAACCCATGGATCTCCGACCCGGCGAGCAACGCCGGCTCCATCGCCTCCACGGGGCCGAGACACCTCAGTCGCCAGCAACCAGCAAAAATCAGTAGCTGACCAGATGAGCAGAGACGCGTGAGAATCCACAGGTGAACAGCAGGGAGGCCGAGCTTTCTGCGGGTGGGGAATGGCGGGCTCGTCCGACACGGGTATGGAGTGTGCCGCGGAGGGAGCGTGGGTGGAGCGTACCGTAGTGGGAGTGTGCCGCAGAGGGTGAGGCGTGGAGGTGTGTGGGTTATCCGGCACATGGGTGTGCCGGGTGAGGCAAGAGAGAGAAAGAGAGTGGGCCACCCATTTTATCTTATTATTATATTTTATTATTTATTTATTTATTATTATTTATTATATATATATTATTATATTCATTTTCCTTTCTTTTTTTTCTTTCTTTTTTTTTCTTCTCTTTTTCTTCTTTTTTTCTTTCTTTTTTTTTATTGGTGTCCACAATCCCCTCCCTGAGGGAGTGAGCGCTCTCCCGCGCACCTGCCTTGGTTTATTACACAATAAAAGGAAAAAAAGAGAGAAAAGACAAAAAAAAGAAAAAAGTTGGCAAGCGTTGTCGACCAAGAGAACAAGAAGAGGGATGCATCCCGCCCGACTCTAGGAGGGTCCAAGTCTGTGGTGCAATGCCCTGGTCCGTTCCACCTTCCTGCTACCTCTATTCGGCACAAGACGGCCCCTCGAGTGGCTGTTAGAAGATCCAATAAACCACAATTATAGCTTGATGAATTGATGCCCGTTGTGGGGAATGCTTTATAGTAATGAGGCCAAGCACAGCCACCACTCCCGAAGAGGGCATGCATATACCCCGCCATGGGGGCATAAGATGCAAGAAAAGCTACACCTTGCCATGGGGGCATAGGAAGCAACAAAGAATTCACCCCGGCCCGGGGGCATAAGAAATAAAGAATACACCCCAGACTTAGGAGAATCTGAAGAAGAAACATAAACCCCGCACGGGAGCATGAGAAGCAAAAGATACAGCCCGCCTTGGGGGCATAAGCAGCAGACTCCACCCCGCCATGAGGGCGGAAGAAGCCAAGACTCTACCCCGTATGGAGGCACATGAAACAAAAAAGGCACACCCCGACTTAGGGGAATATGAAGAGAAATGTACCATACCATGGGGTAGATGAAGCAGAAAACTCTACCCCGATATAGGGGCATAAGAAGCAGTAGAATATACACCCCACCTTGGGGGCATCAGAAGCAACAATACACCCCACCTTGGGGGCACTAGCAGCAGAATATACACCCCACCTTGGGGGCACCAAGAAGCAAAACATACTCCCGCTCAGGGGGCGTTTGAAGAAGAAACACACCCCGCCTGGGGGCATGGAAGCCAAAAGAAGACACCCCGGCTTAAGGGGGGCATTTAAAGAAGCAACACACCCTGCCTGGGGGCACGGAAGCCATAAAGAATATACCCCGCCTAGGGGCATCTAAAGAAGAAACTCACCCCGGCCGGGGGACACGCAAGGGAAGGAACATACCCCGCGTGGGGGCATACAAAGGAAGAAACCCGCCCCAACTCGGGGGACATGTGAGGCAGAAGCTACATCCCGACTTAGGGGCATCAAAAAAATATACCCCGCCAGGGGTGCATAAGAGGCAAGAAATATACCTCGGTCTCGGGGCATGAAGACAAAGAGCTGTGCCCTGGCCTGGGGGCACATAAAGAAAAATATGCCCCGGGTTCGGGGCATATGAAGAGGAATACACCCCGGCCTCGGGGTTCATGAAGCAACATACACCCCCCCCCCCTCGGGGGCATTTGAAGCAGGACAAACAACATTCCCCGGCTTAGGGGCGCATGAAGAAAGGAATGCACCCCGCTTAGGGGCACATAAGCATAAGAAGAAGAGACTGCCCCGGCCTGGGGTCATGAGAAGAAGCAGAGTTGCACCCCGGCTTAGGGGCATATGAAGAGAAGTGTACCCCACCCTGAGGCATAAGAGGCAGAAGAATCAACCCCGACTCAGGGGTAACTGAAGAGAAATTCACCCCACCTCGGGGGGCACAAGAAGCAAGAATTCCACCCCCGCCATGGGGGCGCAAGAAGCAACACCCCCGATTCGGGGGGCATGTGAGACAAAGAATACTCCCCGGCTTATGGGCATTTAAAAAATACATACACCTCCACCTCAGGGGGGCATAAGAAGCAAAAGATACACCTCGTGCTAGGGGCATATGAAGAGAATACACTCCATCCTGGGGGCATATGAAGCGAAAAGAATGCACCCCGACTGGGGACATACGAGGAGAAATATACCCCACTCTGGGGTAGAAGAAGCAGAAGAATCTATCCCAACCTGGGGCACAACAAGCAACAAAGATACACCCTGCTCTGGGGACATATGAAGAGAAGCACTCCTCCGCCTTCAGGGGTAGAAGAAGTAGAATTCACCCCCGCCATGGGGGGGTGTAAGAAACAAAAGACACACCCCGTGCCAAGGGCATATGTAGAGAAACTCATCCCGCCATGGGGGCATAAAAAGCAGAAGAACTCACCCTGGCTTAGGGGCATATGAGACAAAACCATACCCTGATTTAGGGGCATTTGAAGCAAGGACCTCACCCCGCCTCAGGGGGGCGTAAGAAGCGAAAGATATACCCCACCCTGGGGGCACAAGAAGAAAACATACCCCACCTTGGGGGCGTAAGAAGCCAAGAGATATACCCCGCCACGGGGGCATTAGAGGTAGAATGCATCTGCCCCCCCCCCCCCCCCCCCCCCCCCCCCCCCGGGGGGGGGGGGGGGGACACATGAAGCAACATACACCTCGCCTCGGCAGCATATGAGGCCAAGAAGCTATACCCCGGCTCGGGAGCATAAGAAACAAAAGATATACCCCACACCAGGGGCATATGAAGAGAAACGCACCCCGCCCTGGCGGGGCGTAAGAAGCAGAAGAATCCACCCCGGTCTGGGGGCATAAGAAGCGGAGGACACACCCCACCTTGGGTGCAAAGAAGCAAAGACCCTACCCCGTATAGGGGCATATGAAACCAAAGAATACACCTTGGCTTAGGGGAATACGAAGATAAATATACCCCACTCTGGGGTAGAGGAAGCAGAAGAATACACCCCGCCTTGGGGGCATATGAAGCCAAGAATCACACCCCCGTCTTGGAGGTATTTGAAGAAGAAGCATACCTCGCCTCGAGGGCCTAGAAGCTATAAAGAGCACGCCCCAACTCAGGGGCATATGAAGAGAAGTCCACCCCGGACTAGGGGTATTTGAAGAAGAAACATACCTCGCTAGGGGGCATAGAAGCCATAAAGAATATGCGCCGGCTTAGGGGTATTTGAAGAAGCTACATCCCGCCTTGGGAGCATAAGAAGAAAAGAGAATCCACCCCGGCTTAGGGGCATTTGAAGAAGGAGTATACCCCAGGCTCGGAGTCCATGAACATCTGAAGCAGAACAAACAACATCCCCCGGCTTAGGAGGGGCCTATGAAGAAAGGAATACACCCCGATATGGGGGCACGTAAGCAAAGAAGAAGAATTCACCCCGCCTCGGGTGCATAAAAAGCAAGAACTACACTTCGCCTCAGGGGCGGCAATACACTCCACTTTGGGGGCACTAGAAGCAGAATATACCTCGTGTCGGGGGCATGTGAAGAGAAAGATACCTCGCTCTGGGGCATCAGAAGCAGCAATACGCCCCACCTTGGGGGCATCAAAAGCAGTAGTACACCCCACCCTGGGAACACAAGAAGCAAACATTCCTCCCGGTGTGTCTGGGCAGAAGAAAAGAATTCACCCCTGCCTGGGGACACTCGAAGAAAGAAGCACATCCCGCCACGGGGGCACATGAAGAGAACCCCTCCCGCCTCGGGAGCACAAGAAAGAGAAGGATACGCCCTGGCCTGGGGCCTTTTGAAGAAGGAACACACCCCCTCCATGGGGGCATATGAGACAGAGCTGCACCCCGACTCAGGGGTATCTGAAGAGAGATCACCCCGCCATGAGGGCACAAGAAGTGAAAGAGTACACCCCGCTCTGGGGGCACATGAAGAGAATCCACCCCAACTCGGGGACACATAAAGTAAAAGTCATACCCCGGCTAAGGGGTGTTTAACAAAGAAGTGTACCCCCGCCATAGGGGGGCGTGAGAAGCAACAGCGTTTCACCCCTCAAGGGAATAGAGAGAAAGGATACCCCCCAGTCTGGGGGCATAGATGTAAAGAGATATACATCCCGTGTTGGGGGCGTATGAAGAAAAAGATATACCCCGACTTGGGGGCATATGAAGAAACATACCCCGCCATGGGGGTACAAGGAGAAAAGAATCCACCCCAGCCTGGGGACACTCAAAGAAGCAAATACACCCCGGCACGGGGGCATGCAAAAAAAAACACATTCCGCCCTTGGCGCATAGAAAGCGGAAGAATACACCCCGGCCTGGGGGCATACAAAAAAAGAATCCACACCCCGCCCAGGGGCATGAGAAGAAGAAGAATTCACCCCGGCCTGGGGTACACAAAGAAAGAAACACACCCCGACTTAGGGGCGTATGAGGAAAGGATTACACCCCGCTCGGGGGCACACAAGCACAAGAAGAAGAATTTACCCAGCCATGGGGGCGTAAGAAGAAAGCAACATACCCTGCTCTGGGGGCACAAAAAGGAGACACATTCCACCCTTGGCACATGAGAAGCGGAAGCATCTACCCCACCATGGGGGCGTAAGAGTCAAGGACTCTACCCCGTCCTGGGGGCATAAGAAGCAAAGACTTCACCCCACCTTGGGGGCATCAGAAGCAGCAATACACCCCACCTTGGGGGCATTAGAAGCATAATACGTCCCCGCTTTGGGGCATGTGAAGGAAAGCTACGCCCTGGCATGGGGGCATACAAAGAAAGAAAGCTACACCCCCACTCTAGGGGCATATGAAGAGAAATACGCCCCACCGCGAGGGGGTAGAAGGAGCATAACATACCCCCGCCTGGGGGCATAGAAGCAGAAGACACACCCCAACTCAGGGGCACATGAAGAGAGGTACACCCCGTCCTGGGGCATAAGAAGCAGCAAGAATGCACCCCGGCTTGGGGGTATTTGAAGAAGAACATATACCCTGATATGGGGGCACATGAAGAGAAATACACCCCCGCCATGGGGGCACGTGAGAAGAATCTACCCCGACCTGGGGGCATAAGAAGGAATAGGGCTGCACCCCGATTCGGGGACATGTGAGGCAAAGGATACACCTCGGCCTGGGGATATTTGAGGAAGAAACATACCCCGCCAGGGGGGGCATAGAAGCCATAAAGAATACGCTCCGAGTTAGGGGTATCAGAAGTAGCAATACAGCCCACCTTGGGGGCATAAGAAGAAACATACACCCCGTCTAGGGGTACAGAAGCCATCAAGAAGAAGAAACATACACTCCACATGGGGGCACAGAAGCCATCAAGAATGCACCCCGGCTTAGGGGAATCTGAAGAAGAAACATACACCCCGCCTAGGGGCATAGAAACCATAAAGGATACACCCCAACCTGGGGGCACGTTGAGAGAAAAACACCCCAGTCCCGAGGCATCAATGAGAAAGGAAGAACAGAACAAAAAGAATAGTCATGAGATATGTGTGGTCTCTGCACCCGCCTCTTCACAATAAAAAAAAAAGAAGAAGAGAAGAAGAGAAAGAAGAGTCACGAGACAGACGCGGTCTTTGCACCCGCCTCTCCACACAAAAGAAGCAGAGAAGAAGGGAAAAAGGAGTCACGAGGTAGACACAGTCTTTGCACCCGCCTCTCCACACAAAAGAAGAAGTGAAGAAGGGAAAAAAGAGCCACGAGGCGAGCGTGGTCTTTGCACCGGTCTCTCTACAAAAGAAGAAGAGAAGAAGAGAAAGAAGAGTCACGAGACAGACGCGGTCTTTGCACCCGCCTCTCCACACAAAAGAAGAGGAGAAGAAGAGAAAAAAGAGTCATGAGGTAAACATGGTCTTTTCACCGGCCTCTCTACAAAAGAAGAAGAGAAGAAGGAAAAAAGAGACGTGAGGCGAACATGGTCTTTGCACCTGTCTCTCCATAAAAGAAGAAGAGAAGAAGAGAAAGAAGAGTCATGAGGCAAACATGGTCTTTGCACCGGCCTCTCTACAAAAGAAGAAGAGAAGAAGAAAAAAAGAGACGTGAGGTGAACATGGTCTTTGCACTTGTCTCTCCATAAAAGAAGAAGAGAAGAAGAGAAAGAAGAGTCACGAGGCAGACGCGGTCTTTGCACCCGCCTCCCCACACAAAAGAAGAGGAGAAGAAGAGAAAGAAGAGTCATGAGGCAAACATGGTCTTTGCACCGGCCTCTCTACAAAAGAAGAAGAGAAGAAGGAAAAAAGAGACGTGAGGCGAACATGGTCTTTGCACATGTCTCTCCATAAAAGAAGAATAGAAGAAGAGAAATAAGAGTCATGAGACAAACATGGTCTTTGCACCGGCCTCTCTACAAAAGAAGAAGAGAAGAAGAAAAAAAGAGACGTGAGGCGAACATGGTCTTTGCACCTGTCTCTCCATAAAAGAAGAAGAGAAGAAGAGAAAGAACAGTCACGAGGCGAACATGGTCTCTGCACCCGCCTATCCACGCAAAAGAAGAAGAGAAGAAGGGAAAAAAGAGCCACGAGGCGAGCGTGGTCTTTGCACCGGCCTCTCTACAAAAGAAGAAGAGAAGAAGAGAAAGAAGAGTCACGAGACAGACGCGGTCTTTGCACCCGCCTCTCCACACAAAAGAAGAAGAAAAGAAGAGAAAGAAGAGTCACGAGGCAAACTTTTACCTCCGACCTTCAGCCATCCAACAAATAGAAACCAACAGACCTTCTGCCAACGGGGCATTAAACCGACGAGACCTTTCACCGACAGGGCGTTAAACCGACTAGACCTTCCACCGACGGGGCGTTAAACTGACTAAACCTTCCGCCGACGGGGCGTTAAACCGACTAGACCTTCCGCCGACGGGGCGTTAAACCGACTAGACCTTCCGCCGACGGGGCGTTAAACTGACGAGACCCTCCGCCGACGGGGCATTAAACCGACGAGACCTTTCACCGACGGGACGTTAAACTGACCAACTTTCAGCCATCGGGGCTTCAAGCCGACAGCTACCCCTTCATCGGCCTTCGGGTCGACAGCTATCTAATTATCGGCCTTCGGGTCGACAGCCTTCGGGTCGACAGCTATCTAATTATCGGCCTTCGGGTTGACAACTACCCCTTCATCAGCCTTCGGGTCGACAACTATCTAATCATCGGCCTCTGAGCCGATAGCTACCTCATCATCGGCCCCCTAGTCGACAGCTACCTCATCATCGGCCTCCGAGCCGACAGCTATATAATCATCGGCCCCCGAGCCGACAGCTACCTCATCATCGGCTCCTATCCGATAGCTACCTCATCATTGGCACCCCAGCCGACAGCTTCCCAGTTAAAAAAATAGACCTCTCATTTTGGTTCGGATCCTTCCCCGGCCAGAGAATAATAGAATAAACCTTCACTTTGGTCCGGACTCTTCCCCGGTCAGAGAACAAAAGAGACCCTTCTCTTCGACTCTCACATCCCGCTACCCAACGCCCCTCTACAGGGCCATCTCGGTCAGGGCCCACTATCAGGATTAATTCATCCGTCCCACTGTGCTTCCCGATTCTGGCTCCCACAGCCCGCTTCCCAGCATCTTTTTAGCCCTTATAGCCCACTCCCCTAATGTCCCTTGGGTTCTATAGCCCGCTTCCCTAATATCCTTTCGGCCCTTTGCGGCCTGCTTCCCTAATACCTTTACTACCACTACGCTTATACGTAACGACAATATGTTCTTACGCAAAAAAAGGGAGATATAAAAAGAAAAAAAAGAGAATGCATGATTGCCCTATTTGCATGCTTGCTTGTAATATGGAATAATACACCTCTTTGGAATTTTCTAGGACCGTGTTTCCTTGCTAAATAATAATGCTGCCCCGATTCCGGATGCACGTGCATCACGGCGTACGCTCGAAGGGAACCCAATTATGGCGGGTGCATACGTCAAGGGGAAGAGTCATGGCTGAATTGCTAAGCCCAACTCACAAAATAAACCTGAGGTAATGCTCCCACATTTAACATTTAATGTGTTCAATAACTTTCAACCATAGGGATTGCCCGAATTCCTTCTTAGCACTCCACGGAGACTTGAATTCCTACACTCGCGTGAAAGGTAATCGTGAGGAAAAAGCTGCCTACCCCCACTGTAAAAAAAAAGAGGAAAAAAAGAAAGAAAGAAAAAAGAAGAGAGAGAGTAACATGGATCCGAGTAGCCGGGAATCCCCACTGAAACAAATGAGGAGATTCGCGCGAAATGGTGAAGCGAATCACAATAAGGACGAATCCTAGTAGCCGGGAATCCCCATTGAGACATATGAGGAGACTCACGTCGAACGGTGAAACCCGCTACCAAAATAAACAGATGGGGGCTGTGTGAAGCTACCGAAAGTCGAAAGTCTGAAACTAATGTATAGGCGCTAGAGTGATCCTCGAGTGTCACTAGGAAAACCTGCATATCCCTATGGTTAGGGCCCTTTGTTCACACATTTGCACTGCCATGCCACAGAGAGTTGCCTCAGGTGAAATGCGTGAGTTTAGGCTATGCATGCAAGACGTGCGATATCCTCTTGACGGGCGCACCACCCCTCAGTTGTGCCTCTTGACCCGCACCGTGTCTGCGAATTATGGGCGATGTCCCTATCCCATCCCCTATAGAGGGAGCTGCCTTACTTATATCTATGTGATGCCTGCTAATGAATGCTTGCATTCTTGAATAAAAAAAATAAAAATATAATAATAAAAATAAATAATAAAAATGTGTGTATACAATAAACTCAATTTTGGCCATCGAAGCCTACTTTCCCAGCTCTGGCTCGTAGAGCTCAATCTTAGCCCCCCATGACCTACCTCTTGCCCTCGCGGCCCGTTAATCTCCCAACTCCGGCTTCTATAGTCCGCTTCCCCGATTTGGGCTTTCGCATCTTGCGCCCCAATTTTGGCTTCTATAGCCCGCTTCCCCGATTTCAGCCTTCGCAGTCTACTTCCGTAACACCAACTCCGGCCCTTGCGGCCCACTTTCCCGAGTCCGGGTTCCATAACTGGTACCCCCGGCGCATTAAAGAACGAAACACCCTTTTGCCCTGGCCCGAGCTTGCCGATCGGGTGAGGAATCAACCCTCTTTCTTCGCACCGACACTAGCCCGTGTCAATGACTTAACCACCTCTCCGTCCCCTCGGGTGACGAACATTTCTTTTGAATCAACAAACTCTTCTCTCCGTCCCTTCGGGCGACGAACACCCCTTTTGAATCAATGAACCCTTCTCTCTGCCTTCGTGGCTCGCCTTTCACAACTTCGGCTCTTGAAGCCCGCTTCCAGCCTTGGCTATTTTGGCCTCCCTTATCGGCCCCTGAGCCGACAGCTATTCACTTATCGGCCTCCGAGTCGATAGCTATTCACTTATCGGCCCCTGAGTCGACAGCTATTCACTTATCGGCCTCTGAGCCGACAGCTATTTTCTATCGGCCTCCGAGCCGACAGCTATCCTTTATTGGCCTCTGAGCCGATAGCTACCTTCATTGGCCTCCTAGCCGACAGCTATCCAATTATTGGCATCCACGCCAGTAGTCGCCCGGAGTTCTTCAAAAAAAAGGGAAAGAGAAGGGAAGAAGAGAAGAAGAAGGAAAGAGAGAAGAGAAAAGAAAAAGAGAATTAAAAAAAAGAGAGAAGAGAAGAGAAGAGAAGAAGAAGAAGAAGAAGAAGAAGAAGAGAAGAGAGAAGAAAAGAAAGAAAAGAGAAGAAAGTGAGCACCCTATGAGGCCAAGTGCACCCCGTCGGCACTGACGAAGAAGTGAAGAAAAGACCAACATATCATGTTAGCGCCCGACACCCCGTCGGCACTGACGAAGAGAAGAAGAGACCAACAAACCAAGTCAGCTCCCGACACCCTGTCGGCACTGACAAAGAGAAGAAGAGACCAACAAACTATGTCAATGCCCGACACCCTGTCGGCACTGATGAAGAGAAGAAAAGACCAACATATCATGTCAGCGCCCGACACCCCGTCGGCACTGACGAAGAGAAGAAGAGACCAACAAACCACGTCAGTGCCCGACACCCTGTCGGCACTGACGAAGAGAAGAAGAGACCAACAAACCATGTCAGCTCCTGACACCCTGTCGGCACTGATAAAGAGAAGAAGAGACCAACAAACCATGTCGGTGCCCAACACCCTGTCGACACCGATGAAGAGAAGAAAAGACCAACATATCATGTCAACGCCCGACACCCCGTCGGCACTGACGAAGAGAAGAAGAGACCAACAAACCACGTCAGCGCCCGACACCCTGTCGGCACTGACGAAGAGAAGAAAAGACCAACATATCATGTCAGCGCCTAACACCCTCTCGGCACTGATGAAGAGAAGAAGAGACCAACATACCACGTCAGCTCTCGACGTCCTGTCGGCACTGATGAAGAGAAGAAGAGACCAACATACTACGTCAGCTCCCGGCACCCCGTCAGCACTGATAAAGAGAAGAAGAGACAAGCATACCATGTCTGCTCCCGACGCCCTGTCGGCACTGATGAAGAGAAGAAGAGACAAACAAACCCTGTCAGCTCCCGACGCCCCGTCGGCATTGATGAAGAGAAGAAGAGACCAATAAACCATGTCAGCTCCCGACACCCCGTCGGCACCGACGAATAGAAGAAGAGACCAGTACACCCACGGGCACCCCCCCGGCTCATCCTTCGCCTGCGCTACCCGTGGGTGGGGAGCATTTGTGGACATGCAAAATTGCACGCCCATACGTCCCAACTAGTCTAGCATCAACAACGGCACCGAGTGAGGAAGCCCCGGAGAGACTGGTCATCCGGACTCCCCAAATATGCACACTGCCGTGAAGCCGTCTCCGAAGTCACGACAGTGAAGAGAAATCAACCACCAAGAGTCCCACAATCCATGGGCCTCGAAGAAAATCAAATGGGCCATAGCTCGCACTCACAACTGGCTCAGAACTGCCCATTCAGCCCTTCAACGGCACACTCCGGGCCCTTCAGCGGCACGCCCCTCGTGCCCTTCAGCGGCACACCCCCGTGCCCCTTCAGCGGCACACCCTGTGCCCCCCTTCAGCGGCACGCCCCTACCTTCAGCGGCACACCCTTGTGCCCCCTTTAGCAGCACGCCCATGGGGTGCTTTGCCGGCACGCTGCCGTAGCCTCCAGCGGCACACCCCCGATACCCCTTCGACGGCACGCCTCTTTCGGTCCTCTAGCGGCACGCTGGCTGAAGCCTTCAACGGCACGCTCCCCTCGACCCCAACGGCACGGCTTTCCGCCCTCCCAGCGGTACGCCCTCAGGGCCCTTCAGCGTCACGCTTGCCAGCCCTTCCAGCGGCACACCTTCTGTGTCTTCCAGCGGCACAACCTTTTGGCCTCTCAGCGGCAAACCTTGCCACCCGGTGCAACCGATAGAGTGACGTGATGCCCATCCCCTACGATTCGTGGCGCGCAGTGACCTGGCTGAGGTGTCGCCCTGGGAGGAAGATATGCAAGCTACTCCCTCATGCAACCAAGGACGGGAGAGTCAACTCCCATTTAATGCCCGTCGACTTCGGACGCTCCCCGCCTTCGGGAGCTCTTGCCGTGGGAGGTATAAAAAGCCTCCGCTGCTCCACACGGACGGACACACAGGAAGATAGGAGGAAAGAGCCAGAGAAGAAGAAGGAGAAGAGAAGAAGAGAGGAAGAGAGGGGGAGGAGTGCTCTCCGCTCCACCCACCGCCGCCGTCTGTGCGAAAAGAGAAGAGAGGAAGAGAGGGGAGAGTGCTGCTGCTCCACCCACCGCCACCGCCAGAATAGAAGAAGAAAAGGAAGAGAAAGAAGAGAAGAAGAAAAGGGGGAGAGGGCCTGCTGCCCTTCCCCTCCCCGCTGCTACTCCGGCCCCCCCGGCATCCGTGCGAAGAGAAAAAGAAGAAGAAGAAAAGAGAGGAGAGAGAAGAGAGTGAGCTGTGGGAGAGGAGGAGTCCATGCTCCGTTCCCCTCCCCACTGTATTTCCTTTTCTTCTTTCTTTTCCTTCATTTCCTTTTTTTATCATCATTGTGATGTATTAGCCCCCCCCCCCCCGGGGGCACTGCTTTTGTGAGAATAAAAGTAGAAGGCTTACAAGTATTTTTGGACGTCTTTCTAAAGCATTTCTTTCGTGTTTGCATCCTTCGGTGTTTCACGCCCCTTTCCTTTTTTCTTTTTGTTAGGGTTTGCTTCCTCCCGGGCATTTTTGCCTTCGTTCACCCCTGGGCGCCCTCAGCGGCACACCCCAGCCGTGCCTCCAACTGCACACCCCAGTTGTGCCTCCAGTGGCACGCCCCTACGGGCCTTCCCCGGCACGCCCCACCCAGCTCCCTCCCCGGCACGCACTAGCCAAGCCCTTCGTCGGCACACCCCTGCGTCTTCCCCGGTGCACTCTAGGCCACCCTTCGTCGACACACCCTGGCCTCCCTCTGGCCGGCACACCTCTCCATCCCCTACAGGCTCCCCGGCCGGCACGCTAGCCACCAGCCCCTCCTTCTTGCCCGGTGCACCCCCTAGCAAGTCCTAGAATCGTCTCCCATTCGTCGTTCCCTCCGAGTTTTCCGACGTTTTATTAAGGTGTTGCCGCTCTCGAGCGCCCACCTCCAATTGTCGGGTTCCGCCACTCCTTGTGGGTGCATTCCCTGTATCTCCCTTACGCTCGGGTCAAGGGGAGATGCTGCCGAATTTTTGTTAGAAACGATAACATATTAAAAAAAAGACAAAAGGAAGCAACAAACAAATGGGACAATAGCGAATTAAAAGGCTAAAGGGAGCAACAAACCAATGAAAAGAACAACAATAAAACGCTTTAATCAAGGCAAGGGAACCGTAATCAACCCAAAGAGAGCCAAATCGAACGACAATTAAACAACTTAAACATTCGTCCTCGTGGGAGAAGGAACGGAAATTAATCAAGAGAAGGAAAGAAGAAACCCGTGCAAACTAAATAGAATCAAGAGAGAAAAGAAAAAGAAAAGACATAAGAATGGAAGAGGAGTGGGCTCCGTCCGGACCTCCGCCGGTACACCCTGCCTCGAAGTTTCCTCGGTGTGCTCAACCCCACCTCTTTGAACCCTCCAGCGGCACGGTCTCCCCATGCCCTTCGCCGGTACACCCTGCAGCACTCTTGGCCGGCACGCCACCACCTAGCTCCTTCCCCGGCACGCTCCTAGGCCGACGCACCCTTCACCGACACGCCCAGCTTGGCGGCTCTTCGCCGACACGCCCCTCCAGCCATCCTTCGCCGGCACGCTCCCGCGACCCCTTCTCCGGCACGCTCTCCCCACGCTCAACGGCATCCCCTTTCAGCCCTTGTCCGGCACACTCGGTCAGGTCCTTCGCCGGCACGCCTCCCCTTCCTTTCCCCGGCACACCCTTTCTGGCCTCTTCGCCGGCACGCTCCCTTTGTCCGTTGCCCGGCACGCCTTTAGCCTGCCTTGTCCTGCACGCCTGCCTCCCCTCCAGCCCGGTACGCCCTCTGGAGCCCCTTCGCCGGTACGTCCCCCTTTAACCCCTTTTAGCCCTCCAGCGGCCCACTCTCTCTCCAAAAAATATATATATAATATACAATGATAATGATAACAATAATAATAATAATAAATTAATAAAAATTATGATAAATAAATAAATCCGAATATATACGTAAGAAATAAACAAAAAAATGTGAGATAATAATGTTAATAATAATAATAACAAACAAAATAAAGAAAAATCATTCAGAGCAAATACATGAAAGAGAAATAAGTAATATATATATATATATATATATATATTTGGTAACCCAGATAAAAGTAGTAATAATCCACAGTGCAGCCCCGTCTCTCCCTGTGGCCCGGTGCTGAAGGAACAATAATGTCGCCCTCGTAGGCCGGGCCTGAGCCTTGGGAGTCATCCCAACATGGCCGTGACCCGACCTCGCCTCGGGCCGACATTCCGATTAAACCGGACCCGTTTCCCAGGCCGGATCCCTTCCGAGCCACTACTAAAATTGCCGCTCGTTCGGCAGACATTCGAACGGATTCACCTCGATTCCCGCCGCGTTCCTATTATAGACCTGCGTCCGAACATGAAAAGGTCCGTGAGTGACTGACTTGGCCGACGGCTCCCATCCCGATATGGTCGTGATCCGGCGTTGCTCCGGGTCGATAGTTCGTCAAATAGGATTCATTCTATTGGGATTCGTTCTTGCTCTTTCATTGAAATTGCCGCGACTTCAGCACACATTTGTACGGGGTTATTTCCATCTACGTCGTACCTTCAATGCGGACCTTTGACCGAATATAAAGCGGTCCGTGAGTGACCGACGAAAATCGGAATAGAACGAGATGGCTCTCGCCATCCCTGGACCCTTTGCATGGGAATATCAATAAGGCCTCCGTGGGCCACGTGTAGACCTCGGGTCCGTCCTGATTATGGTCATCGTCTGACCTATATCCTCGGCCTATAGCCCGCTCCCTCTGAACACATTTTCGGTTTTGGAGTCTAGTCCCGGGACTCTCCCCCGTTGCCCTCCGGCACCGGAAATATTAATGATGCCCACGCAAGCCTCATTCGGACCGTGGGAGGCGCCCCGGGTATGGTCCTGACCCGATCTCGCACCGGGCTAATAAATTCACTAGTTTTCTGCTACACTAACCGAGATTCAACCGAATGTTTTCAGTGCCTCGGAATAATATATTTGTCGTATCCCGGCATACATATGTTCCGGATCTTCCCGCGACGATTGCGATATTCTCAAGCCGGACACCCGTCCGAATATTAAACGGTCCCCTGAATGACCGACACGTTTCGAACGTTCGCTTCCCTAGACGCAGGGCTTCCCAGCTGATTGAAGGGATATTCCCCAGTTGTCCCTTGGCACCGAAAATATTAATGACGCTCATGCGAGCCTGACTTCGACCGCGGGGGGCCCACCGCAGTATGGTCGCAACTTGATCTTGCACCGGGCCAACAGGCTTACTGGTTTCTGACCGCTCTAACCGAGATTTAGCCAAACATTTTCCGTTCTTCTGAACAACAAATTTGCCATACCTCGGCATACATGTGTTCCAGTTTTTCCCGCGACAATTGCGATTTTCTCGAGCCGGACATTCGTCCGAACATTAAATGGTCAGCACATGACCGATATGATCTCGAATGTTTTCTCCTCGCCCTCGCGCGAGGATTTCAATACTTCCTAATAGACCTTTCATGCAATTAATTTCTTGGCCATAAGGTCCTGAATCCCGGCGATTAATCAAGGGTGTTCCCTCGTATGGGGGATGTAAATGACGTCGCGACCTTTATGGCGCGGCGGGTTTTGGTCCCGACACGAACTACACAATCGTCTGACCGAGTCAGATCGAGCGCACCATGGGCTCTTCGGAGCCCGAATAAATTGTCACTTTGTGACTGGCACGCCTACGCACTTAATAAACCAATAAACGAGCGCAATAAACAAATAAACCAAGATGTAATAAAAAGTGCATCCACAGTTAGCACGCTGGCAAAGCTTCCTTTATCAGTTCGACATCACTTACATTCAGCAAAAAGCGATTAAGGGTTATGCCATAGCTGAGCATCTCGCTCACCATCCTCTCCCCAAATTCGATCCTGTCCAGTCAGAGTTTCCAGATGAGGAACTAATGTCCATCAACTAATCAGATGATTACATGTGGACGTTACATTTTGATGGAGCTCGTAATTCCCAAGGGAAAGGAATCGGCATTGCCCTCCTGTCATCTAAGGGCCTTACATTCCCACTGGCATACCAGCTCAAATTCCCAGTTACCAACAATATAGCCGAATATGAAGCTCTTCTAGCTGGCTTGGAACTCGCTCATTCTTTTCGTATCACCGAATTGCGAGTCGTAGGTGATAGTCAACTCATTCTTCGCGAGCTGCTCACTAAATATCGCACTCGCGATCTTAAACTCAAGCCATACCAAGAACTCACTGCTGCTTTTGCCAAACTGTTCACTAAACTGATCTTTGTCCATGTCCCTCATCATCAGAATATTCTGGCTGATGCCCTCGCCTCGTTGGCATCATCTTTAAGATTTCCTCTAGGAAGATGGTTTAATTCCATTTCCATCTACAAGCGTCACGCCCTTGCAATCGATGACGCTTCCTACGTAGATATCAAGGACAGGATAGCAAGGAAGGTCTTACAGGAAGAAATCCTTGAGAAGAGGGAAATCATGTTGGCAGAATTAGAAGATGAATTGGCTGGTGAGGAAAAGCCATGGTTTTACGAAATTGCCAAGTGTTGCAAAGATCAATCTTACCCTGGAGAAGCCACATCGGAAGATAGAAAAGCCATAAGGAGAGTGGCACAGAGATACGTGCTGGTCGGAGGAGTGCTATACAAGAGAAGTCTTACTAGTGTTCTTCTAAGATGTCTCGACGAAGAGCAGTTCTAGAAATGCGTCGAGGAAGCACACTCTGGTGTGTGCGGTGGCCATGTGAATAGCCAAATGCTTGCCAAGAAAATCCTTCGGTAAGGCTTTTATTGGCCCACCATGGAAGAGGATTGTGCCGTCTATGTCCGCAGGCGTGTCGAGTGTCAACTTCACGTCGATAAAATTCATTCTCCATCTTCTTCACTTCATCCGGTGTCCTCCCCATGGCCTTTCTCCATGTGGGCTTTCGATGTCATTGGTCCTCTTGGTAATCCTAACTCCCTCACTAAGCAAAAATCATTCATCCTTACTGCAACGGAGTACTTCACCAAATGGGCCGAAGCCGAAGCTTACGTGGAGGTTAAAGCATCAACAGTCTGTAAATTCATCATGAAGAACATCATCGCCAGGTTCGGCATTCCAAGCACTATCATCACCGACAATGGACCACAATTCATTTCTCAGGACCTTCAGGACCTCTGCAAAAGGTATAAAATTGTATTGCATCATTCGTCACCTTATTATCCACAAGGTAATGGCCAAGCAGAGGCCACTAATAAAATATTGATTAAAATCATAAAAAAGACCTGTGAGTCAAACAAGTTCTCGGATTGGCTAGAAAAATTGATTGAAGCTCTATTGGCCTATCGCACTTCAATCCGTACTCCCACTGGGTAAACTCCATTCGCCCTCACTTACGGGATGGATGCGGTAGTTCCGTACGAGATTTTGGTCCCCTCTCTCAGGGTATAGTTGGACAAGGAGCTTCCCCTCGATGAACATCGGGACTCACTTCTTGCCCAATTGGAACTTTTAGACGAGAAGCGGCTGACCGCTGCCGAGCATGCACGTGTATATCAGAATAGACTCACACGTTTCTTATCAAAAGAAGGTCATTGAAAGGAAATTTCAAGTCGGTGAAATGGTAGTGAAAAGAATCTTTGTAAAACCTGGTGGGTCGCGTTCTAAACTCCAACCCAATTGGGAAGGACCGTACGTGGTTCAGGCTGTGCATCCTCGCAACGCCTACAGGTTAGTTAATGCTGAGGGGATCGAGTTATCTCACCCTTGGAATGGACTTTATCTTAAGAAGTACTGCCCTTAGATAGGTGTACATAATGTTACAAAACAAAAAATAATAAAATGAAAAACAACAAAAAAATAGAAAATAATGAAAACAACAAAAATATGTATATACAACAACAACAAAAAGAAAAAAGAAAAAAATTTAAAATGCTAATGCCTGGAGACCACTATGTCTTTAAGTCATTGCATTCAACCTCCATGTTGGGACAGGGCCTATTAAGATTGGGTAGATTTCGGGTCTTGGTCTGCCAGAACCGTGGAGATTCCTGTCCGGCCACGTCGGCCTATGCCCGCTCAAAGGGAACCAACATGTACATACTTACATGTTTTATTCAAAAAATGGTAGCATCACCTACGGTGGGGCCTCACCCAGAAAGTCTCCAGAAGGCCGTAATCTTTATTCTCTTCTCTTCGACCGAATGAGACAGCCGACGCCCTTAAAACGTTGAGCATAAGAACCTAAAACTCAAGCCCCTTAAGGTAAGGGTATGATCTATTTTCTCGAGCATCGGTCAGAGCACGAGAAGAGGGCAGTGTCCCCGCAGGCATGCAAAAGGGATTCTACAATGTCAAATGACTATATTTCCCTCAAAAAAATGACAAATCAGAATCAAAAGAAAATTCTGGTCGTAACCGTGCCTGATTGTGATAAATGAAACCCTTCAAAGTGTAAAAGTCCAGAATCCACAAAAGGGGCAATGAGATGTAAATGCTCGAGTTTTGGTCTGAAATTGCCCAAAAGGGGAGAGTTGAATGGACCCTTATTGGCTCGCCGGGTTAACGATTTTACTGGTCCTCTCAGGAGGTTTACCCCCTACACTCTTCTTTCTCCCCCGAAGATGAAAGCTCGATGGAGCATCCGAAGGGTGAGACACGCCAAGGTTTGTAACCCTGTTTTAACATACCCATATGGTTGCCTACTTTGAAAAGTAAAAGCTATTGCTGCGAAGGAGTCTCTGTGTTTCTAACTGGTCAAGACCCTTGTTTACCACCTTGATGTCTTCTTATCTAACCTCGGACTTAGGTCAATGCAAGCGCGTCACCTATTGGTGCGACGGCGTCTAATTCCGGGTCAGCGTCGCGCGGTCGGCCGTTCGGGTTCCAGGGTGTTCCAATATATACCATCTAGAGTTGTGAGAAAATAGACCCGGTTCAGGTAAATCATTTACCTCGAACACTTTTGGGTGAATTCCTATGGTCGGAAGCGACTGGGAGCCTAAGCATGGCATGACGGTGTTGTCATCAGGGTAAGTCTTAACCGGCGGGATTATCATTCGAGGAGTCTAGAGGCCCAAATCAACCTAGATGTATTCCTAGGATACCTGGGAGGTTAGTAAGAAACCCATGTTCTCATATAGGTTAGGTGCCATATGGGTGCTTACCAGGCGTCAGCAACAAAAAAAAAATGATAAAAATTACAAAAAAGGGGAAAAGAGGAAAATGTAGATATATGTAAAACAAAAAAATGATAAAAAATAAAATAACAAAAAAATACAAGAAAAAAAATTACATTCTGCATGATCGCATTTGTATGCAATATTTTACTTTTAAATTTTTGCTTGCATTTGTATGCATGTGTGTCCATTCACCATTTCACTTTACCTTGCCTTCATTGATAAAGGCTTGGCCCCTTGACCCATTATCAAGGATGGCTCAAAACAAACCTCGCTTAGTGAGCAAGGGGCCAAGTCAGAACAGATATTCTAACTTGTTTGCTTAAGTGATGTGTGCAGGAACTCGAGAAACCAAGAAAGAGGTAAAAACCAAAAAACAAACATTTTATTCTAAAACAAAAAAAATTTACATCAAGTTCCACCCTCTCTCTCCGCATTACTCGTCTCGCCCCTCTCTGGGCAAGATGCTCTAGAGGGTGTCATCAAACCATGAGAAGCGGTATTCCTACCGCTCTGGTGTCCTCTTTCCATATCCACACCCCGACGTCGATCTACGGGGGCAGCAAAGAGGCTACCAACACGAAAACCGCGCTCTCGTGCTCTTCGGTAGCGCTCTTCACCGTCCCTCAACCACTGCTCAGCAAGACCGAGACTGGTCCGGAGTTCAAATAATTGGGCCTCCAGGGCCCTCTTCTCTTCTCTTTCTGCCGATCTCTTGGCCCTCTCCCGTTCTCTGTCCCTTTCTTTCTCCGCTCGTTCTCTCTCTTTGTCATCCCTTTCCAGCTGGAGGGTGATCCTCAGCTCCATGGCGTCCCGAGAAAAATTATCATCTGAGCGACGCTGCAATTCCTCCTCCAGCTCCGCTATCCTGGCCTCCCCTTGTGCTGCACGAGCAACCATCTCTTGCATCTCTTTGGCCTGCCATATCCGTCATTTCAGGGGTGTGATGAGACGTAAACAGAGAAGCTCGGATAAGAGGAACCTTCACCTGCGCGGAAAGCATTCCCTCTGCCTCCACGGCACGCTGTGTTACACGGGCAAGCTGCTCGTGGAGCGAATCTAGTTCTGACGAAGGAATCCATAGACTGGAAGAAGCACCCTCTGCCCCTACTGCTGGTAGGGTTGCGTCGAGCCGAGCGCGCTATGATAGCAAGAAGTGGCAATGAGTGGCTAAACACCAGAAACCTAGGGGTATAATTAAGAATATGCATTTGCATACATACTCACCGAGACATGTAAAGCCTCACGGGTGTCACCCAACTCTTCCTCCGTGTCCGCCAAGCGAGCCCGCAAGTTCGCTATCATGGTATCACGGGCATCCTAAACCCATGTCATAGGAGTCAGCATTACATTTAGAAAAATGATAAAAAAATATAAAAAAATGATCAAAAAGTGAGAAAGGAGATACACCTCCACAAGTCCCTCAGGATGGAGTCGCTCTGCATACATCGCCCTATAGAGATGTAGATAATCTTCACTATCCTGGGCGTGCGACTCCACGAGCATGCCACCCCCCTGCCAATCTTCATATTGTTCAGGGAAGCGCACCCGCCAGTCAACTCAGGTTACCGACCCACGTGTCTTCCTCCCGGCGCGGGGTGGTGCGGTCATATCTACCCATTCCTGGGCAAGCCCTCGAGTCCTCATGACCAATCGTAGTCGAAGTGGCTCGATTTCATTCAGGCAGTGTACCCAAAGGTCCCGACCAAATCGAGGGCGACCTGTGATGACCCACGGCTGGTCGACATCGACCACGCCCGAGTAAGGCCTCCAGATCACCTACGTTGGCATGCGTATATCTCCTTAATCACTCAAAAGGACCAAAAAAGAGAGAAAAAAGAAAAGACAAAAAAAATGGAGTCCTACCATCTCTGCGGGGAACTCTTGCAGCTCACGCCTCAGACCATCAGCCGGTAAGACAGAGAGGCTGTGCTCATAATGGGTTGCCACCGTCGAGCTAGTGGTGCCACAGCCACATGCCACTTTTGAGCTCGCCCCATTGGGATGTAGTAATAACTCCATACCTGTATCGTCACATGTCATCAGCATTTCATGAAATAGATTAGTTGCATTAACAAATAAATAAATATTTACCTGGAGAAACGGTATGAAGCCACTCACAGTCACCTCTCGATCTGTCCCTTGGGACAGACTTGCGAACAAATGCGCCAGTACGGCGGCTCCCCAGGCATATTGCCCTACCCTCTCTAGGTCCACCAAAAATTCTAGGAAACGATAATGGATGTCGTCTCCTTTGGAACCCAGCAGTAATTTTCCCAGCAGGAAGAGTAGGAATATCCTCAAGTCCGTGTTTGACCTTTCCCAGCTACTGGCATCCACGCAATACACAGCGCGGGACCCTCTTTCCGCTATCTCCATGAATTCCTCAAAGGACTCGTTATCACGTTGACGGGTGTCAGTGAGCCCCAACGCCTCTATGATAGACGCCTTGGCTACTGACCTGTTCTTTTGGTCCTTTAATTCCAGACCAAGAAGCTTCTGAGCCACTTCACGATAATCGGGGTAGGTGACCCAGGTCACCGCCTCGCCATCCACTCTAAGGCCAGTGATTCGGGTCACATCTTCGAGACTGGGCACCATGTGCCCCCAGGGCATCAAGAAGGCACGACTCTCTGGGTCCCATCTCTCGGGCAATGCTTGGATGAGGGTGAGGTCGAGCTTAGTGGGTTCGATCCAGGGGAATGCACCAAACCCCATCGCATCCAGTCGGGCTTTCTAGAAGTCAGGCAAGCCTCGATAGGCAGCCACCACTAATTCCCACGAGATGTGTGACCTCGTCATACTCTGTGGATTACACAGGAAGTGAGAAGCGGGTGCATCATTGAAATAAAACATAGAAAAAGAATGAGAAAGGAAGAAAGGGATCATGAAGAATGAGAGGGAAGAACTGGCTCGTTTACAAGCTCCGATTGGGTCCTCTCACTGAGCTGCCTTTCAACATCGGAGAGTCTCCTGGAACTACCATTGGATCTGCTCCTCTTCGAGGAGCGGGAAGACTCGCCCTCCACCCTGAAACTGGACTCTCCCTCCATCTCAGAGAATGAGAAACTCTTACTCCTTTCTGTCAACTTTTCACTCTTCTAACTAGTCTCCACAACTCCGTGCTTTCAGGTGAAGCAGGCGGGGGGGGGGGGGGGGGGGGAGAGTATTTATAGGATTGAAGGGCTATGATCCAGATCTATCCCAGTTCCTCTTGCAATGGGCCCTGTAATAAAGCACCCATCTTTCACTCGAAGTAAACGAGGTCAGGGGCGTAGCTGGTTGATTCACACCCTACACGTCTAGGTTCCATGTGTTCATCATGATTCAAATAAATTTGAGATGAGGACATCTACATGGAGAAAGGACAATGCAGGTCGACCTCTTTGAATTTGGGAGTGGACTCATCCACAGGAGAAAGGACAATGGGAGTCGATATCTTTGAATCTGGGAGTGGACTCGTCTACATGGAAAGAGGACAGAAGGGCGGTTGGCATCTTTGAATTCAGTGGCACATCATTAAAATTTGTGATGGATTCTCCCGAAAGAAATGCACAATGAGTCTGGGACACGATCCGTTATCTCAGGGGAGTTCTGTTAAACACGTCACATGCGGACGGCATGAAAAGAGGAGGCGTAGAAGAGAAGGAACGCATGGAGGGCAAACCCGTCACATGAAAGCAAGTCGTTCCATTCATACGTCTATATAAACTGTCATGTTCACCATGAGAAGAGAGCGGGTGTATGAGCAACTTGCTAAATCTCGCACTACCCTCTTGGTCGTCTCTCTCCTCTCCTAAGGGGGAGGTCCCTGGGAGATCATCTAGAGCTCTGCGACATTGCAATTATCTCATTGCATCGCGCATTCCCACCCTCTCTGCTAATGCTCCTCCCCCTCCTCTGGCCTCTCTCGCGACCCCGACAGCCGCGAAGCTCTTGAACCCGAGGCCGTTGGCCGAACCGCCCCCTGCTCTGCGATGGAGACTACACCAACCCCAGGAGCTCCTCCACCGTGAGCTCCAACTCTCCTCCAATCGGCAGTGACTCTGAAGGAGGGACGTGTCCGAGCGCTGTTTCTTCCGGAGCTTCATCACTTGGGCCTCACGTGCCCTCCTCTCGTCTCGATCCCGATGTCGCTTTATCCACAACTCTCTTTCCAATCTCTCCCAATTTACCTCTCTCCTCGACACCTGGAGAGAAACCTTAAGCTCTAGGATGTCTCAGGGTGACTCCTCATGCTGTAGTCGCCATGATCCTCCAGCTCCTGTCCGGGGACGGTCAGCCGTCGCCTGGCATCCATCATTTTAGCCGCCTCTTGAAAAGAAAAAGGGGAAGGAGAGACTAAAAGAGCGTGCAATGGCATTAAGGCTTTGCATTTATTTCAAAACAAGATACATCAGGGTTTGGGCACCATAGGCCTCAATTTCCACAGCTCAATTACATAAACTTTCCATAGCTCATGGTCCTCGATCACAGACACTGTTGCCTTCCGTGGAGTGCTTGCCTTCCACGATGCTTTGATCGCCATCACGTCCTTTGCGTCACCTTCCGTGCCCAGCTCCCTTTCCTTGATCAAAGGAAGGTTGGATGGCGTAGGAAAAGAGTGTCGAGGAAGGCCGATTTGCAGGCAACACCGGTGCGAATTGTAAAGAACAAATTTGGTTGCATCGATAAGCTGGAGTTCAGCATCAGGAGAAGATCGCGTGAGTAGCTCACGTGGAAGTAAACTTGCTGGCACGCCAGTAAACATATTCTGCGCCAAGGTGTCGAAGTGAGTACGCCAGTCCCCGCGTGTCTTCAAACGGGGCATGCGATTGGCCACCTTCCCGCTAAAGCCCATCACATCGGCTATGTAATGAAGGGGGCTTTGTTCGAAAATCCTGGAGGCCGTCTGTCCCCCTTCGCGCTGATCAAATTTGAAATGGAGATCAACCCAACGATTGAGGAGAAGCATGCACCCATAAGGAGGCCTGCCCATGCTGGAAGCTGTGAGACCACTATAAAGATACGCAAGTACGGTGGGCCCCACACTCTTGCTCTCCCAAAGTCCACAGATCGTGCCTAGCTGATCTCCTTCCACAATGTTGTCAGTGTGAGGGAATAGGAGGGCACCCGCCAAACAGATCGTGAAGCCCTTCATGAGGGCTTCCAAATGATCATCATCTGTTGACTCTCCCAGGGCATTCATAGTCCATTCCGCAAGCTTCTGTAAATTGATGCCCCTTTGAGTTTGTACGGTCTTGATGGCCTTAGACCGCGTAAAACTTTCAAGGACTTCCTTAGAGGTTATCCTCCTTTGCAAGGGCAAAATCTTCATCTTGTCGTCCCTTCTAAACCTTTTCAAACCGAGTAGGAGTTCCGCCTCCTCAAGGAGGACCGTCGCTTCAAAAGTGAGGAAGATAAAGGTGTGGGTTTTAGGGTGCCAAACCTCTACCAATGCACCCATGGCCGCCCAGTCCATATGAATTTTGTTATAACGTTTGGCATGGATGACGAGACCTTGGAGGTGCCACTTTGTAATAACAGCCCTCATGCCGATATTTATGTTGGAGGTGAGCTTTGACAGCCAGGGCAGCTTTGAGAATTTTCTTGGGCCCGGAAAGAGAGGATATGGCTGGAAAAGAAAGAAAAGAAAAGAATGAAGAAGCGAGAGAGAATTTATGCGGGGAAAGGAAAAGGAAGAACCAACTTACCACCCGTGAAAGAATCCTCTCGCTCAGATGACCTTCGATGTCGGTCAGCCTCTTGAATTCGTGGCTGAACCTGCTCCTCTTGGCAGGGCGGGAAGGCCCACCTTCCATCTCAAAAGGGCAGGATTTCTCTCCCCCCATCTCAAAAAGAGCTTAACTCCCCGAACCAGTTGATGACCTTTTGCTAGAAGTAGGGGGATACTTATAGGAAGGAGAGGGGTAAAAAGGTAAACGTAAAAATATTAATGATGAGTTACCGTGTGAACTTTAACCGGAGGAATCTGGTTTGGTTTGTGTTGTGTTTTTCCTTGCTTATGTGAATCACCATTGGTGTGCGGATCTCCTTGCACAGTAGAATGAAATTCTGTTTCTCATGAAATAATTGCATGTTTACTGTTCAGTGCAGGTCTCAATAATAAAAGAAAATAAAGAGAGTGCAAAAGGGCACCACTATCCTACCATGTCTCACCGTCGGTCGCCTCGGTGACTGACCCCACTGTGTCATGCATCCTACTATATGGTATCTACATTATTAGAACATACCAAGGACCTTATGACTTGGAAGAATCTGGAGTTTGAGTTCCCTTCCAACAAAAACTGTGATAACTTCAGAGAAGTTCAGGATGTACTGATAGGTCGTGAGGTTGTTGTAGCTTGGGGATGATGGTTCCATTCGGTGATGTCGGTGCGTGGATAAATGGGCCCCGGTTCAGTATCGGCTCATCGAAGCGGTATCCTGACTCATACTTAGCAACTTAACAATATTATCCTTGGCTATCTTCTATTTTTAGTTTGTTTTAATTTTTCCTTTAAACCCATCATGCATTCATGTAGGCCTTTGATATCACTGTGGAAGATCATTCATTTAACCCGATCGTGAGAGCCGCTGTGCTTAAATTCTTGACTAATACGGGATGTTCCATTCTGAATCGAGTACTGAGTTTCTGTGAAACCATCTTGGGCTGGTTGGCCAAAAGAGACCTGATGCGGGACGAGACCACGGACACGACTCGAATGAGGAATGCAGTCCTCGGACTCTAGGTGAGCTCGTGATTGTCCCTTAACGAGGGAAGCGTCGGACGTGCATGGTTGAGAAATCGGCAAGAGCTAGGGTGGTCAATTCTCTCTTGTGCCCGGATCGGGTCACGGGACGGTAACGCTCTCTCTCGCAGCAGCGTTGATATAAATATAAAGCGAGCTACGATCCTAGAACATGCTCTCTAGCAGTGGCATAGACAAGTATATAAAAAAATAAGCAAATGCCAAGTGTAGGGAGCGAGAACGATACCTCCACGCGCTCGGCGTGGGGAAGACGGACCCGGCCGAAACTCATACTCCCGGAACAATAATACACAATATTACAGCAATACACGTCGCTGCCCACTCCACGCAGGGAGGTAAAGGGCTACACAATGGGGTCCGGGAGGACCGAATTCGGGTTGACGGGTGGCTTCTCGCGTTGATTCGGCAACACCCGAACTAGTGACAGTGGGGCCCACGTGTTGTCCGGAGGGGCCGTGTGGGACCCGGTGGCACCGCTGTAGTGGGGACACTTAGGGAAGCGCTCCCCGGGCTGGCGGCACGCTGGTTCGCCGGCCGGAGGCCGGGCGGCTCCGTTCGGCGTCGGTCGGAATAATCGGCCACGGATCTACAGCTTCTGGTTTTCAGCGCGAGCTCCGGCGAGAATGGACGCTGCGATCAGCCCCGATGTCGGATCGACACGAAACTGGCGCCGTTGGAAAGCTCTCTTCAAATACTTTAACCTAGGCCTAGATATCAGACCTAGATCTGCACAGATTTTGGCTTTAATGAATTTTTTAGTTGCTGTTGTACAGTGACCGGACTCTCAGATCTACAGAGAACTTGTCTGAGAACTGCCTTTGACCGATATGTGAACGCCCGAATCTGAAATGGTGGTCTTCAGAAAAGTTGTAGGAAATCAAGCTAGCAAATCAGAACTATTTTTTATGAAAGATTTAGAGGTGGCTGTGATTTGTTCTGATGTTTGAACTGGAGGGTGGTTGGATCTGGGAATTAGCTGAAAACATTGTAGCAGAGATAGAACACGAATTTTGAAAAATGGATAGGGGGTGGATCAAAAATCAATAAAAATGGTGGATGTAGGGGATGATATATAGAACTCCCAGTAAAATTGGTAGCCCTAAAAAAAATAAAAAAGAAGGTCGGAGATGGGAAACTCAGAGCTGCTATAACTGTAGACAGAGACAGGATAGATCTGGGAGTGATTGAAGACCGAAATTGAAAAAATATCAAACGAAGGATTTTCGACCTGAATTTTTTTGTGGATGATGGGATGGAAGATAGGAACACACCATAAAAAGTACAAACCACGAAGAGGCCATGACTTGTAGCAGGATTTTTGTGAAGACACCTCTGTCCAGCAGGACAGAAAACCGAAGACGGATTCGCGGCAGCTCGAAGGCGGCACGAACGGCGGCGGCGGCGGCACAGATGAAGATCAGAGGTTGAGAGGGGGAGATAGAAGATAGATACACTCTAGAATTATTGCAGAGGGGCTGAGAAGAGAACTCCAGGAGAGAGGAAGGGGGCGCAAGCTTCAAGCTTTCCAAACAATTTTCTGAATTTTCACTAATTTTCACATAAAAATACAAGCTTATATATGCTTCCAACCAAATCCAACCTCAACCCTTGGATCTTGGGATGGGAGATGGAGGGTCTGGATGACATGCCACAAACACAAAAAAAAAATACAATAAAAAATTGTAGGGGGGGGGGCGGCCTATTGACTATGGAGTGGTAAGGGAGACAATTTGACTTGGTAGGTAGCCTACCAAGGAAAAATCACCCCCTTTGTCTACCCATGTGACATATGACTAGTCCAACCTTCTAGATGTCCACCTAGGATAGTTGACCAGCCCCACAAGGTGACATGGACCAATGGGAGAGGGCTGAGGGCCCCCTAGATGGTCCTACTGACAAATTTCATAGAAACCCACACAATCCGTGGGAATGACGCATTAGCTTATAAAGCCGTACAATTGCACATATACTTTCCCAAGGATATAAACACAAACTAAAAGGACATAAATGCAAAAGTAAATGTACATGCTCGGCGTCGATTCCCATCAACTCTCCCCGGGTGGGAGGAACTCGACCCCGTCGAGTAGGGGTATGGGTGCTTGGGTACTCCGGCGGATCCGTCACCGTGCCAAGTAACGCGGGTATACTCCACTCCAAGTGACCGTCACCTGCTCATTCCATATATACTCGATATGCACAAGCTGCTATGGGCTAAAGGTGGACACTCCGGGTGGGGCACTCTCAAAAGGGGAGGTGGCGGCTCGAAGACTCACTAGGAATCACCGCTGAGTCCCTGTAGGTGACTAGATCCGGTTGTAGATATGGAACCGATCCCATACTCATCGAGTGAGTCCAATCGCCTCTTACTCAGAAGAGAATGACAACGAGCTGACACAAGACACATGTAGACTCACCATGCACTAATACACATATGCAAACCACACAAATAAGAAACAGACTCATGCATGACTCTAGACAAATCTATGGTTAGTCCGACCCGTACATGGATGACGGCGGGCCAGGACACCCGAATGTGTGCCATGCATGCATTTGACTGAACCGGAGGTTGACATCATGGGAAATCCCTAGACATCCTACGATGCACCAATCATGGACATTGGGCTTGGATGTGGGAAGTCCGGGAGGTGCGGGTGGTTTAGATGGATCGGGGAAACCAAAGTTTTCATTACCCCCGAATGAAGGTTCGGACCTATGACTATGTGGAGGTTGCTTGGCCCGAGTGGAAAAGGCTTGATAGTGAACTCCGCGGAGGAAGTGGAGTGAAGATGGCGGCTCGGGAGATTCACTAGTGAGGGGATCAAAAGGGTCGAAGAAGGTATGACCCCGTGAGATGGGTTCCAACATGACATGGTCCCAAGTATGGAATTCATAATCACCGCCATACATTATGATCGGTGGGACGACGGACATGTGTAGGAAATAAGATTCCTCCCTTGGGCAAAAGGGAACGAAGTCGGACTCGGTCGGCATCAGGAGGAGTAGAAGAATCTCCGTGGTGACACACCCCACGGTGCATACGGAGGTAATGGATCCTAAGGCCGGATGGGTGAAGCTAAGACTAGCGGGTTGGTCAAAGCCTCGGGCCAAAAGATGCGTCAACTTCCATTGTGAATCTAATCCCATGACAAGATCGTCTAACGTGTCAACATGGTGACTAGATCGAAATGTGGTATGGAAGGAGTTGACCGGCACTAAAGGTAGGGTGGGGTCCATGGATGGAAAGGGATGTGGGACAAAGCCATCCTTGAGCCAACTAAAAAGTGGCTCGACGATGTATAGCGTTCCCGTAAGAAACACGGGTGGCTCGGGGTGAGACGGCTCCAAGCATAATGGTTCCGAATGTGGAGTGGGCCGCTGGGGTTGAGTGACTGGACATACGAGGGTGATCTTACCGGGTAGGTAAGGTGGGTATAAGGTGCAAGTCCTCTTGCCCCAGTCAAGATTGGCTCTTCGTTCTCCTAACCATGTTTGCCCTAAAATGGTGCATGGACCAGCAAGTGTGCCGATCCTGCACCATGCGCCATCGGTGTAGAGAACAGAGCCGATCCTCTTATAGAACTCAACACAAGCAAAATCACCATCGCGGACAATCTCGCTGTCTTGGAGAGAGACTCCACGATGTCAAGAGAAACCCAATTATCCGACTCCCTATCGGTGAAATGGAGTTCCGTTGTAGACCCGTTGGGTAGAGCGACTTTCATAGTGAGAGGGGTAAAACTAAGGGCTCGGTCCATGAGGACATTGACTTTGGCCACAAAGGTTGACCACTCGGATGTATGGTCTTGGGGAACGGCCATGGGTAGTGGATATGGACATGCATACACACGGTGACAAGACACTAGACCGACTATGCAAGTTTGGAATGCATGCACACTAAGGACCCTTGACGTAAACCAAGACTCGGTACGGGGCGGAGTTAATCGATCCGAAGATCACTCACGCAAGTGTGCGGCCTTCCCGATAGGCGTAGCCTAACGTTCGGACAACACCTTTTTATATACCGACTAATGGTATGCAAATGCGACCCAAAAGACACTTTTTTGTTTGTTTTAAAACAATGATGACCTTAAACACGACTTAGACGTAAATGACTAATGAATGACACTTTTTTTGACACCCTAGACTCAAACTTGCTTTGATACCAAATTGATGCGGGACGAGACCACGGACACGACTCGAATGAGGAATGCAGTCCTCGGACTCTAGGTGAGATCGTGATTGTCCCTTAACAAGGGAAGCGTCGGACGTGCACGGTTGAGAAACTGGCAAGAGCTAGGGTGGTCAATTCTCTCTTGTGCCCAGATCGGGTCACGGGACGGTAACGCTCTCTCTCGCAGCAGCGGTGATATAAATATAAAGCGAGCTACGATCCTAGAACATGCTCTCTAGCAGTGGCATAGATAAGTATATAAGAAAATAAGCAAATGTCGAGTGTAGGGAGCGAGAGCGATACCTCCACGCGCTCGGCGTGGGGAAGACGGACCCGGCCGAAACTCGTACTCCCGGAACAATAATACACAATATTACAGCAATACACGTCGCTGCCCACTCCACGCAGGGAGGTAAAGGGCTACACAATGGGGTCCGGGAGGACCGAATTCGGGTTGACGGGCGGCTTCTCGCGTTGATTCGGCAACACCCGAACTAGTGACGGTGGGGCCCACGTGCTATCCGGAGGGGCCGTGTGGGACCCGGTGACACCGCTGTAGTGGGGACACTTAGGGAAGCGCTCCCCGGGCTGGCGGCACGCTGGTTCGCCAGCCGGAGGCCGGGCGGCTCCGTTCGGCGCCGGTCGGAATAATCGGCCACGGATCTGTAGCTTCTGGTTTTCAGCGCGAGCTCCGGCGAGAATGGACGCTGCGATCAGCCCCAATGTCGGATCGACACAAAACTGGCGCCGTTGGAAATCTCTCTTCAAATACTTCAACCTAGACCTAGAGATCAAACCTGGATCTACACAGATCTTAGCTTTAATGAATTTTTTAGTTGCTATTGTACAGTGACCGGACTCTCAGATCTACAGAGAACTTGTCTGAGAACTACCTTTGACCGATATGTGAACGCCCGAATCTGAAGTGGTGGTCTTCAGAAAAGTTGTAGGAAATCAAGCTAGAAAACCGGAACTATTTTTTATGAAGGATTTGGAGGTGGCTGTGATTTGTTCTGATTTTGGAACTGGAGGGTGGTCGGATCTGGGAATTGGCTGAAAATACTGTAGCAGAGATAGAACATGAATTTTGCAAAATGGATAGAGGGTGGATCAAAAATCAAGAAAAATGGTGGATGTAGGGGATGATGGATAGAACTCCCAGTAAAGTTGGTAGCCCTAAAAAAAATAAAAAAGAAGGTCGGAGATGGGAAACTCAGAGCTGTTGTAACTGTAGATAGAGACAGGATAGATCTGGGAGTGATCTGAAGTTTTTTATGGATGATGGGATGGAAGATAGGAACACACCATAAAAATTACAAACTACGAAGAAGCCGTGGCTGGTAGCAAGATTTTCGTGAAGACACCTCTATCCAGCAGGACAGAAAATCGAAGACGGATTCGCGGCGGCTCGAAGGCGGCACGAACGGCGGCGGCGGCGGCACAGATGAAGATCAGAGGTTGAGAGGGGGAGATAGAAGATAGATACACTCTAGAATTGTAGAGGGTCTGAGAAGAGAATTCCAGGAGAGAGGAAGGGGGCGCAAGCTTCAAGCTTTCCAAACAATTTTCTGAATTTTCACTAATTTTCACATGAAAATACAAGCTTATATATGCTTCCAACCAAATCCAACATCAACCCTTGGATCTTGGGATGGGAGATGGAGGGTCTGGATGGCATGCCACAAACATAAAAAAAAATACAATAAAAAATTGAAGGGGGGGGGGCCCATTGACTATGGAGTGGCAAGGGAGACAATTTGACTTGGTAGGTAGCCTACCAAGGAAAAATCACCCCCTTTGTCTACCAATGTGGCATATGACTAGTCCAACCTTCTAGATGTCCACCTAGGATAGTTGACCAGCCCCACAAGGTGACATGGACCAATGGGAGAGGGCTGAGGGCCCCCTTGATGGTCCTACTAACAAATTACATAGAAACCCACACAATCCGTGGGAATGACGCATTGGCTTATAAAGTCGTACAATTGCGCATATACTTTCCCAAGGATATAAACACAAACTAAAAGGACATAAATGCAAAAGTAAATGTACATGCTCGGCGTCGATTCCCATCAAGACCATTGTTTGGATTTATCAGCTACTCCATTCTGTTTTACTCCATTAGACCCGCCTTGGTTGCAGCACTTCCATATTGGCTGGTAACCGCTCCCCAAGGTGAAACCTGCGGGTCTACAACCCAGGTACTTCCGCGCTGAGAAGTTAGTCCTTCTTTCTGTTAGTCTTTTGTTATTTCCAGCCAAACAATCGTTGATTTCGGAGGACCTTCTTCAAGGTTGTTTCGTTGGAACTCAGGAAAGATTCCAATCACGTAGTGTTAAAAACATGTCTCATCACGCCTTGGCATCCACTTTTCAGTCCATTCTCCACTCCATTTCATTACACTTCTATTTCATTCCACTCTGTGTCATTCCCCTGCAAAGCAGACGCCAAGGCGGGGCAGCTGTAGACACGGCATTTTAGCATTATGCTGAGCAGATCCCGTATTACACTAAGACGCCACAAAGTAACTCACACGGTTAAGTTAGTTGAGTAATCTCTAATTTAATCTGATAATCTTGTCTCACGAAAAGAAAATTGTGGTTTCTTGAATAAAAACTCTTGTTAATGGGCTTGGCCCATTCCTATTCAAAAATATATAAAAAATATATAGGTGTGTGCTAATGGGATTTGCCCATTTATGTTCTAAAAATAAATAAAATTTTAATTGGCATAACCCCATCTTTTATTGCCTAACTTATTAACTTCCTCCATTTCTCACGGATCTTGCTCCCTCTCTCAACCCCACACACTTAAACCTCCCACTCCCTGTTCACTCCAATTCCATCGACCAAACCACGTGAACTCCACTCCCCATCCACCTCCGCCACTCCTTCACCCCTCCCTCGGACTCTCTTCCACCCGATCTACCCACAGCAGAGAGAAGATCGCACCCATCTATCTCCCTCTCACCTCCAACTCCCCCTCCTCTCCAGCCACCTTTGATACCACCTCTAACACCACCGACACACTTCTCTCCCTGGCACTCTCTCTCCACAACCCCAGACCTCCCATCTACCTTTTCCTTGGCTTCCCTCTCCCCATTTCGCAGCCCAGCCACCCTCCATCTTACTCTCAGTCGCAAAACCGCCGCCGGAGGCCCTCTCTCCCTCCGTCTCTCATGTTCCATACAATACCTCCATCGTGCAGACCCACACCCACTGCCACACCGTCTTCCTTCGGGCGCCCTCACCCTCACTCCTCCCCTCCACTTTCTCCTCATCTCCCTCTACTTGCCACTCCGACCACCTCCTCTCTCCCCTCCGGCTACCACTCTCCACAGAACACCTCCGCCGTGACCCCCTTCCGACAACCACTACCGCGAGCTCTCCCTCATCAACCCCGAGCCCAACTGCCGCGAAGTTCTCCCTGCCGGCGGCAATCTGTAGCTCCGCCACCCTGCCAACGTCGCCATCGATGCCCTACGCGAGCCACCGGACGCCGCTGCCCAAGCCGCCGCGTCCGCACCGCACCGCCGACCGATCTCCCGTGACCACCCTGCGCTTCCACTCCACCGTTGTCCGCCTTGCACCTCATGTTCACGCAGCCTCAACTGCACTCCGTGCATGCGTCGTCTCACCCGCGAGGCCGCCATCGGCCACCCACGCCTGTCATCGCCTTCACCGTCGGCTGCCGCGAGCCCCCTGCCATGAAGCCACCGTCGCTCTCCTCTATCTCGCCAGCTCGCACCCGCGACCCCGGCGCTGCCGTTGCACCTACCGTGCCGTCCACTTGCTCCACCGCGGCTGTCGTCGTCGTTTCCCTCTTCTCCATCTCCCCCCCTCGCGTCTCTTCTTCTCTCCCACCCCCTCGCGATCTCCTTCTCTCTCTTCCCTCTCCATTTCTCTCTGGCCCTCTCTCGCGATTTCCCTCTCTCTCTCTCTCTCTTCCTCCCGTCTCTCTCGCCCTCTCTCTTTCTCTCTTTCTCCCTCTTATTTTCTCTGTCTCTCTCACCCTCTCTCACTTCTCCCTCGTTCTCTCTCTCTCTCTCGCAGTTTCTCTCTCCTCCCCCGTCTTTTCTTTCTCTCTCTCTCTCCCTCTCTCTCCCCTCCGCGCCTCTCTCTTCCTCTCTCCCTCACGTATTCTCTCTCTCGATCCCTCTCCCTTTCCTTTTTTTTATTATTTCCCTCTCCCCCTTCTCTCATCCTCTCTCTTCCTCTCTCCCTCACGTATTCTCTCTCTCTCTCACCGCCTCTCCCCCCTCGATCTCTCACTCTCAATTTTTTTATTTTTTTATCCCTCTTTTTCACACTCTCTCTTTCTCTCTCTCATTCCATCTCCCATTCTCTCTTTTCTCTCTCCCTCTCGATCCCTCTCTCCTTCTTTTTTTTTCTTTTTTTATTTCCCTCTCCTCCCTCTTTCATCCTCTGTTCCTCTCTCTCTCACGTCCTCTCTCCCCACCGATCTCTCTCTGCTCTCTCTCGATCCCTCTCTCATCTTCACTTTTTTTTCTTCTTTCTTTATTCCTCCCCCCTCTCTCCCTGTCTCGAACTCTCTCATCCCTTCTCTATTTTTTTATTTTTATTTTTTTATCTCCTCTCTCCCTCCTGCGTTTTCAGCTCTCCCTCTCGACCTCTCACCCCTCTTTCCTTTTTTATTTTTATTTTTTTACTCTCCCCACCCTTTCTCCTTCCATTTTTTATCTTTCCATCCTTTATATATATATATATATATATATATATATATATATATATATATATATATATTATTTATCTTATCATCCATTCTATTCTGTTTTATTTCTTTTATTCTTGTACTTTTTTACTCTTAAAAAAAGATAAAAAAAGAGGATCTCTCCCTCGATCTCTCTCTCTCTCTCTCTCTCTCTCTCTCTCTCCCTCTTCGTCTCTCCCTCTCTAGCCCTCTCTCTCCCTATCTCCCTCCCATACATATTCCCATATTCTTATTTTTATTATTCTTAGTATCTGTCTTCTTTAATTTGTGTTATTGTTATTGTCTCGTGTGTGTGCATGTGTCTATGAGGGCGTGTATGAGTCTGTTTGAAGTGAAAAGAAACATTCCAATCCGGTCCTCTTTGAAGCTCATAAAATTAAGGAAGATCCTGCCGAGTTCCTGGGCGTTCGAGTGTGCGAGAAAAGCCATTCTGCAGCGCCGTGCGTTCGCTCCGTCCCCGTCCTGAAGGAGCTCGTCCAAAGCCCGTCAACAACTTCCCCCAATAAGCTTTCTCATCTCCCTTCGCCCTGCTTTGTTTTTATTTCGCTAGTTGCATTGTACGCATGCATTATCCATATTGCACTCCTCTACCCGAGAGAGCCTTGTTTATTCATTCATCACATCATCTATCTACCATTGGTGTCCAAAAGGGGTTTAAAACAACATCGACAAGGTGCGTATTTGTTCATGTCTTCGTTATGTTCATCACAAGGGATTGATGCTGCATTGTCATTATCCTAATTTATTATTTCGTCTTCTTTTGCAAGGGGAACCATCAAAGGAAAGCTATCTCCTTCGGCCAGCCGAAAGAAAAGGAGGAGAGAACTCACGTGATTCCTCAGTTCGGAGATGAGAAGGGATCGTTCCCTCCTATTTTGAGGTACCCAACCATCCCCCCCTCCATTTTACTCTATTCTTCTCTCTTTCTATTGTTATTTATTATTAAGTCTCCACCCCCGTCCCTCTCTATTTTTGTCTAAAAAAGAGTCTTTCTCTCTCTATATATATTTTCCTAGTTGTCTTTAATAATTTTAATTCTCTATACCTCACTCTCTTTCTCTATCTTTTACATCTCGATTTCTTTCATCATTTTCTCATGCCTCTTTAAAAGAAATAAAAGAATAAAAATAATAAAGGCAACACAAACAAAAATCAAAAACAACAACAAAAGCTAAAAAAAAGAAAGAATAACAAAATCAGGGTAACCGAAGGAAGCCCTCTTCGTCGGCCGACCGACAGAAGAGGAAGAGAGGACCCGCACTGCTCCCGCTCCGGCGGCGAACGCGATCAGAACACTTCCTGTGGGGTTCTCAGCCCCTGGCGATCACACTTCCCCCCCTTCTTTCTATTATTTCTTTTCTGTTTAAATCTCGTGATCGGAACAAGTTCCTCGCGGAGGTTCCGTACTGACTCTAACTCCCTTCCCCATTTCTTTTTTGTTTCAAACCCCGCGAACGGAACAAGTTCCTCGCGGAGGTTCCATACTGACTCTAACTCCCCTCCCCATTTCTTTTCTGTTCAAACCCCACGAACGGAACAAGTTCCTCGCGGAGGTTTCATACTGACTCTAACTCCCCTCCCCATTTCTTTTCTGTTCAGACCCCGTGAACGGAACCAGTTTCTCGCGGTGGTTTTCATTTCATAATTTCATTCCCATTAATTTCTGCTCAAACCTCGTGAACGGAATGAGTTCCTCACGGAGGTTTCCCTTTTGTTATTTTTATTTTGTTCAAACCCCGTGAACGGAACAAGTTCCCCGCGGAGGTTTCATTCCGTAATTTCCATTCTGCCATTTCATTTGTTATTTCGTTGCACATTTTTGTTCCGTGTCTTCCTCCGTTCCGTGCGCTTTCGCCATTCGAACCTGGTAGAGACAACCCTCTCCGGGACCTTTTACGCACCCTCTCTCATCCCTGCCCACGTATTTCTTTCCCCTTTTGTTAACCCCGTGACGTCCGTCCACAAGATACAGCGTAACAAGATATGGGGATTAAACGGCCATTGCGGGAAATGACTCTCCGCGACCTCGGGGGATGTGAATAGTGCAGAATTTAAATGACAGCAATTTAAACGGCCATTACGAAAAGTGACTCGCCGCGACCTTGAGAATATGACAAGATATGAGAATAACACAGAATATGAATGACAGAAATTTAAACGGCCATTGCGGGAAATGACTCGCCGCGGCCTCGAGAATATGAGCAGATATAAGAGTAATACAAGATATAAGGGGGGCAAAAATTTAAACGGCCATTGCGAGAAGTGACTCGTCACGCCCTTGAGAATATGAGCAGATTGAGCATAATACAGAATATAAATGACAGAAATTTAAACGACCATTGCGGGAAAATGACTCTCCGCGGCCTCGAGAATACGAGCAGATATAAGCACAGCACAGAATATAAATGACAGAAATTTAAACGGCCATTGCGGGAAATGACTCTCCGCGACCTCGAGAATATGATGTGATCGCCAGGGGCCGGAGACCCCAAAATAAAGAAAGTGATCGCGCCTACCTCAAAAGCGGGAGATGGCGGGTTGCTTCCTCCTCTACCTTCGGCCTGCCGATGGAGAGGGCTTTCCTTGGTTACCCTTGCAAAAAGAAGAAACAGACAAATAACAGGTGGATCAGAAAAGATGGCAGTGTAGTATTAGTCCCTTGATGAAGAATAATGAAATCGTGGCAAGACACACACCTGGTTGGTGTTATTTTTAAACCCCTCTCGGACACGAGTAGGAGGAAAATATGATGATGAATGGAATTATGCAAACATATATAAAAGAAGACTCCCTTATGAAGGGGGACGGAGAACGCGAGATGATGAATACAAAAGAATTGCGGAGAAAAGGGGAGAGAGTTGGCTTATTGAATGTGCCGATGGCGGGATCCGGCGGAGCTTCGGCAGCGCAGGGACGACGTGGAAGCACGGTGGACGAAGGTGACCTTCCTCTTGCGAGCGCGGGCACCCGAAGAATCGGCAGAACCTCCTCCTAAAAAGAACCTACGGGTTAGCAAAAGGATCCGGCAGAGACTCCCCTTCCTCTGTCGGATCAGAAGCCCCCATCCCTTCGAGGGAGGGGGTCTTCTATTTATAGAGGGGAAGTGGATTGAGGCGTCCAGGGACCTGGACGCCTCAAGATGGGGGCGTCCAGGACCCTGGACGCCTCCATCAACACATTAAATATTTTTTGATTTTTTGATTTTTAATATTTTTATGAAGGCGTCCAAGAGACTGGACGCCTTCATTTTCGCCCATCGGAATCCCCCCGAAAGCCATAGACGGTGGGTAAAGCGCGTCGTTTTGGTGGGTACCCGTGACTCACGAGTGGACGCGTCTAGCTGGCAAGACGTCCCTATATTTTTGGATTTTTTTCGAAACGTCAAATCGAGCGGCGGATCGGGAGCGTCCGGGTGTCGGAAATTGAAGGCGTCCAGGCACCTGGATTCCTCAAATGGAGGCGTCCAAGGCCCTGGACGCCTTTACAATTATTATTATTTTATTATTTTTTCACTGATGAAGGCGTCTAGGTCTCTGGACGCCTTCATAATTATTATTATTATTTATTTATTTATTTATTTTTTTCACTGATGAAGGCGTCCAGGGACCTGGACGCCTTCATAATAATTATTTTTTTTATTTTTTCACTGATAAAGGCGTCCAAGCTCCTGGACACCTCAAAGATTTTCCACGGAAAAAATTCAAAAAATGTAAAAAAAATCATAAAAATAGAAAATCACCAGAGTAATTAAAAATGTGAAGGCCGCCTTGGGATATCATAGTGTAATATGAGATCTACTCATGATAATATCAAGAACGGCGTGTCTACACTAACCGACACACTATAGAGTGTGGCGGTCTATCGAGGAGCCCCCAAAGACCAGTAGCAGTCTCTGAAACGACCGCTAGCACGTTACGGCGGGAAAGCTGGGGAAATGGCCGATCTCGGCCATTCCACGCCCCATTCGTGTCTAAACACAAGGGAAACAACCCTAGTCGACTAAAAACACCTTCCACAGGCTGGAAGGGTCACATGCAACAGCTTAATCGCAAGAAACGGGCGATTCCACCGAATCGACCCTAATTAGGTCATCGGGGTTCCCGGGCTCGTACCAACCCCAAATGACGACCAATCGCGATAAAAATAGCGGATCTGGAACGCTAACATGCAGGGGGTCACAATGAAACTAATCTAGTGGAAAACCGTCGCTGTTTTCCGGCGAACCCGACGCACACCCCCCAAGCATGCTTTTCCCGAAATTGAACGAAACCCACTCGTATATGCACCGTTCAGCGTGAAACTGCGAGGGAACGTAGTGGAGAAGTAGGTGATCCATTTCCCTACCTCCACTGAAGATTCCGTACTTCGAAGCGACTAAACCGCGCCGAAAACCATCAAACCAACGAACCGCGCCGGCTTTTAATCCACCGAGGGATCGCACCACGCCACGCTCAATCCGCCACTCCATCACGCTCCACGAACACTCCATCGCGTTCCCGCCTCGCCCAGCTCGCCACGGTCGTGCGCCCCGCGTCGAGAGGACCTGAGAGGAGAGAGAACGAAGAGAGAGAGAGGGACGTGAGAAATGAGAGGGAGGAGAGAGGAAAAGAAAATAAAAAGAAAGGAAAATATGAATTTTCCTAATTTTTGAAAAATCCGATTTTTGGCCCGAAAATGCACTAATTCAGAAAAATACGCAAAAATAACCGTAACGATCCTCTCAAAGAGTACATCACAGTTGTAGCGTCCTTGAGTCGATGAACTGAAGAATAAACTCTCCACTAGGTTCCGTAACTTGTACGAGAGAAAAATCTATGCGGATCGTGAAACTCAACTCAGGACCCACAAAAGCAATCCGAAAGCACTCCGATAAGGATCCGGAAGATTCGATAAGAATCCAGGATATTACAGCCTCCCCTCCTTCAGGAAATTTCAGCCTCGAAATTTAAGGAACTACTAAGGAGAAGCAGGGAAGAACAAACCCCAAGACACAACTTGAAACAACACGAATCTCAAAAAACATAATTTAGAGGAACATTGCCCGACCATACTCACAAGCACACACTCTGGATCTCAAGGGAAATCGATTTAAAGGACGAGCATAATACACGAGTGAACACAAGTCTGACACCTCCAAAACAAGGCAACATCGCTTACGTCTCACAGGAAGGGAGACACGACCAATGCCACGACAACAGCAACTGATAACACAAAACGACAGACATAGCAAGGGTCAGCTTAAACCAGGAAGAATAGTCCTCTCAACTGACAACTCGACACAACGGCTCCAGTGCCAAAGGCAACCATGAAACCTGGCACATAGGACGCCAACGACAGCACCGGACCACAAGCACAATCAAGTCAGTCCTCACTCAGACATTACATCTGATCGAGTCGTCTGCTAACTCTACCAGGAGAGAAGAGTACAGCACAACCAACTGACAAGACCTCGGTCCCCACAATGCCAAGATAGATTCACAGGGAAACAACGATAAAATGACAACAACGATAACAGCAGCACTTGCAGGATCCCGGCTCCATACTGAACACAGAACCACGGAACACGACTGCAAGCTGGGTCACATCAAGGCACAATAACAGCTGAACACACGACTACGATGGAGTAGTCATGCAACGAGCAGTTTACCAAGAAAAGACCCACGACAACGAAAATAACAAGCTTGGGAAACGCATCTCAAGGACCACGATCACGTCCCGAGAACACAACACCCAAGAAAGAATTACAGAGCAGAGGGTACTCAACCAACAGAAATACCGACAAAGTGCCCTACACTCACAATTGCCAGTGCCAACACCATAATGTCTCCAAGGACAATGGCACGGCAATAAACAACATCAAGGCACACGAAGCCAAGATGAAGTCACATCAAGAAAAGCAATTCTCTTGACCGATCAGAATCTTACAACCAACGATCCTCGACCCGTGGGTTATCAGCCCACACGCTTCCGCTGCGCACTCTTACAACGCACACAGGCATCAGAAACATCCCGATATTCGCATCTCAGCACACACTCGGCGCCATCACAATTCATGAAAATCACAATATAACACGCCACGAGTACTGATCCTGCTAACAACCGATCACAGGTCGCCTAAGTGCAAACGAAGGAGAGTACCAGCTTCAGCACAAAGCACAATGAAAAAGGCTAATCTCAGCTTACCCTTACGTCCTGAACGAATTATCGATCCTTCACAACACATCGGCCACCAGACACGGCATGACGAACACGGTGCACAACGGCTCTTAACACAAAAATTAGGTCCAAAGCCAAGCAACTGTAGAACAGAGAGGCAAATCAGGCTCAGAATAAACACTGTCCACACTCAAGCAGACATAGGACAAAGATCTCACCAAGACAGTAATTCCAAGGCTTACCTCGAAAAATACTCCACCAAACAGGATGAGAAGCATCAAGCTCACTAACAATAGCTCACCAGGAAGGAAAATCCTAGGTTCGCTTGAGCATCTTCTCAATCGAGGCAACAAAGTAATCACTTCAACAGAAGCGAAACACCTCAGGAGCTACACAGACTTAAGCTGGGACGATCAAAACAACATAAGAATGTGCATGGCCATCACACCAACCAGAAAAGTCACCAGCCACCTGAACAAGCCATGAAAAAAATCTCGAATAATGCACTGCAGATTCAAGCCTACTGGCGAACTCTGCCAAGTACAGCACGATCGAGACAAACACCATGACAAAAAGAGCGTCCCGTCACATACTGATGAGAGCAAAACCATCTCCCACAGTGCCAACAGAGCACACACAAGACCACACACGGAAATAAAGCGACAAGGAATCGTAAAACCTAAGCCAGCGAAAGACTGTACTGGACTTTCAGGACTCTGGATATTGTATATATCGGATTCTCATATACTTTCACACAACAACGCTCTGATACCACCTGTGACGACCCGGACTCCGGATACCGGCTATACTCAATAGGATTACCAAGTAGATCTGATACCACTTGGAACCCGTGAAGCCTCCCAAGAGCTGTAAAGCTCCGAAGGGATAAAAGGATTGTTGTGTAGTACATTGAAGTCGCAGGTATAACAGTAAGCAATTAAAATTCATTAATCAGGTTTGCTAAAGTAGCAGAAATAAAAATACTTTTTATTTAACAGTTCAATCTAACAATTATACCAGAGTCCAGTCTAAGGGGAAGACAAGTACAGTCCAACAGAAAGAAAAATGTACACTGAGGTCGGGGAAAACCCGACGCAGGTACCGCTGGCAACTACGGGCACGCCACACCAGGAACCGCAAGGAAGAAGAGACGACCACATCTGAAAAGCAGGGGTAAGCCTCGTGTCACTTGCTCAATAGGGGTCACGCGGATCCCCACTGAAAAATAACGCAGTAACACGGAACAACAACGAAAACAGCAGTAGTAGTAAAGCAGGAAAAGCTAAACTACAACTAGAAAGCTGTAAAAGAAAATAGTAAAGGCAAGAGCAGAGCAGCTAAAAGAAAAGGGAAAGCAAAGAATCAAAGACTGGAACACGGCCACCGAGAGAAGCTCAGCTCCCTAAGCTACTCCAAACAACGACAAAAGGGCGAACCCTGATCTCACAAAGTCAGGAGTTACCAATCCGTCAGTAAGACACCAGACTCAAAGCGAAGGCCTACGGAAACAGGTAGAAAACCCTAGAAAAGACCTAGATAGACACAGACACTAACGCATACATGACTGGATCGTCATGCACGCAACAGTAAACTGATCTTGGACGAAGCTGAGAACAGACCAACTCGAAAGAGGAACACAGACTCCGAGAAACACGAGAGTCATGCGCCAAGTGACGGAAGCACCTCCTCACTAGAAGAACAGCTAGATGCGTCCACTGACGACTTACACTGCGCCGCAAGTATCTCGCTACGGACGCCGAGAACGACGGAGACTGAGATACTCTCTGAACCAGAACAGAAACACCAGTAATGAGTGACTAGTCAGGGTCACGCCCATCGGCGCTCTTCCAAAACGCCCCTGACCACGTGTGCACACACAACCTTACTGCCTTGAGCTAGGCCTCTAGCTAATTTTCTCCCTCAGCAGGACGCTACTGCAAGCACGGGAGCCCACGGAAACTAGCCTACAAACTGTATCTCAGGAACTGCCCGTCCACCACTCCCAGGTGGGCCGACACTCGAGGTCGACAGGTTACAACTAGTGGAGGCTTACTAGACACAGAGACTCTGAAACACGAGTGCTAAAGTACAGACAGGCTAGGCACACACTGTCACACGTACTACAAAGCACCAAGCGTGAAGCGCAAGGCAGCACATCGAACAGTCGTCAGACTCAGGACAAGGCAACTAGACCTGCTGACACAATGATCCTTGAGTCTCATGACTCAGAGTCAAGATCGTCACACCAAGCGGAACAAGCCGCCAATCGGCCTAATTCCTAAGTCAAGGAAAACGACACTGGATCATCAGATCCACACATACATATAAAACGACTCACGGAGACCTAAGGGATCACCAAAAACCCTCAACACATCTCGACACGTAGACTGAGGTAAGACAGTACCTCTCAGTGTCCAGAATCATGTCACGAACTATCCAGAATAGTCGAGACACTCACGAGGTTACTTGTCAACCACTAGATCTCACCGGGTTGACCAGAACCTGATAATGACTCTGAAGCAGTACAGAAATCTAGCAAGGTATGCATGGCTACCTTATAACATGCTTATAGCCCACATAGGACATCAAAAGACGTCCACGGAACAATGGGCAAACCACGAAGTCAAGCCGAGACACTTGGAAACCAACACATCAGGAAACGACACGCAGGAATTAAGCGGAGGAACATACGCTAGCGGTCATGGAATGGGCCGCTAGGGGACTGTAGCGGTCAAGGATTAGGCCGCTAAACCCAGTCAACCCTGAACCGACCTATTCGGTCAAACCACCATGGCGGTCTAATATAGCACCGCCACACGGACAAGGCGGTCAAAGAGTAAATCGCCACACCAACCGCCCTAAAACATTGACCTAAGTCAAACGACCTGTAGCGGCCTATGAAAGGCGCGCTACAACGAAGAAACGCACAATGGTTGGGCCGCCAAGGCCAACCGACTTAAAACATTGACTCGGTCAAACAAACCATAGCGGCCTAAGGAAGGAGCGCTACACCACGTTGGCGGTCAAAGCTTGGGCCGTCAGCCCAAATCAACCTAACCCGTTGACTAACGTCAACGGCCTACAGCGGTCTAAGAAAGGGCCGCTAGAGTAGGCGTAGCGGTCTATCGTACGACCGCTCAGCAAATCGACCTACACTAAAATCGAGGAACCACGGATGGAGCTTGGCGGTCCACTATAGGTCCGCCACAGCAAGAAGCGGTCTAAGTTTAGGCCGCCAGCCTAAACCGACCTGAACTAACCGACACACTACATAGTGTGGCGGTCTATCGAGGAGCCGCCAGAGACCAGTAGCGGTCTCTGAAACGACCGCTAGCACGTTACGGGAGGAAAACTGTGGAAATGGCCGATCTCGGTCATTCCACGCCCCATTCGCGTCTAAACGCAGGGGAAAAAACCCTAGTCGACGAAAAACACCTTCCACAGGCCGTAAGGGTCACATGCAACAGCTTAATTGCAAGAAACAGGCGATTCCACCGAATCGACCCTAATTGGGTCACCGGGGTTCCCGGGCTCGTACTGGCCCCAAATGACGACCAATTGCGATAAAAATAGCGGATCTGGAACGCTAACATGCTGGGGGTCACAATGAAGCTAATCTAGTGGAAAATCGTCACCGTTTTTCGGCGAACCCGACGCACACCCCCCGAGCATGCTTTTCCCAAAACTGAACGAAACCCACTCGTATGCGCACCGTTCGGCGTGAAACTACGAGAGAACGTAGAGGAGAAGTAGGTGATACATTTCCCTACCTCTACCTAAGATTCTGTGCGCCGAAGTGACTAAACTGCGCCGAAAACCGTCAAACCAACGAACCGCGCCGGCTTTGAATCCACCGAAGGATCGCGCCGCGCCACGCTCAATCCGCCACTCCATCACGCTACGCGAACACTCCATCGCGTTCCCGCCTCGCCCAGCTCGCCACGGTCGTGCGCCCCGGGTCGAGAGGACATGAGAGGAGAGAGAACAAAGAGAGAGAGAGAGAGAGGGACGTGAGAAATGAGAGGGAGGAGAGAGGAAAAGGAAATAAAAAGAACGGAAAATAAGAATTTTCCTAATTTTGAAAAATCTGATTTTTGGCCCGAAAATGCACTAATTCAGAAAAATACGTAAAAATAGCCGAAACGATCCGCTCAAAGAGTACATCGCAGTTGTAGCATCCTCGAGTCGATGAACTGAAGAATAAACTCTCCACTGGGTTCCGTAACTTGTACGAGAGAAAAAGTCACGCGGATCGTAAAACTCAACTCAGGACCCACAAAAGTGATCCGAAAGCACTCCGATAAGGATCCGCAAGATTCGATAAGAATCCAGGGTATTACAAGTCCTCCCTAGACCGTCACAGTGCCTAGCGGTCTACCCCTGGATCACAAGGGCTGGCCTGGCGGTCTATCGCGAGACCGCAAGGAACCCAAAGCATTAAAACCTCAAGCGGTCAGCATAGGACCGCCTGGAAGGGTGGCGGTCATCCCTCTTACCGCTTGGCGTAGCCTAGCGGTCAGTCGCGAGACCGCTAACCCCATCGATCTCGACTGACCCAAAACACGGACAAACGGTCACCCCTGGACCGTAAAGCATGGTGGCGGTCTTTGGCCTAACCGCTAGGCGATGCCTAGCGGTCAGTTGCAAGGCCGCTACCCCACTGACCTCAAACGACCATAACACGGTCAAACAGTCACCCCTTGACCGTAAAGCAGAGCCAAGCGGTCTTCACCAGACCGCAAGGAACCCTGGCGGTCTATCGCGAGACCGCAAGGCTTGAACCGACATCAGGGGACCCAAGTGGTCTCTTCATGACCGCTTAGCACCCTAGCGGTCGCTGGAACGACCGCTAGGTCGATCCGAGTGCGAAAACGGCGGAAACTGTAGGAAAACCCATTCCACGCCCCATTCACACCCATGTGAAGGGGGAAACAAGGGGAAACTAGTCCTCAACCTCTCTAGCACCCACATGACCCAATAAGACCCCAAAAACGTGGTCAAAACTCTAGATCGGGCTCACACCCCAAAAATATGAATTTTTTCTAAAATACTCAAATAAGCCCGCTGGCTCACCACGGCCTACAAAACTTGCGGAAAATGAAGTACGCGAGCTGGGGGTCCATCTCCCTACCTCCACCGAAGATTCGACGCGCCGTGGACGCCGGTCCATGAAGAAAACACCGTTAAACCCTCGCCGAGACACGAACTCGTGGCCGAGCTTCACCCCGCCTCCGTCCCCGGATCCTCGACCCATCCTCGCCATCCTCCCCGCCCGCGTCGCCCCGCTGCGCCCCCGCCCAGCTCCGTCGGCCGCCGGAGAAGAGAGGGTGAGAAGGGAGAGTGTGAGAGAAGAGAGAGGGAGAGAGTGAGAAATGAGAGTGAGGGAGAGAGTGAGAAAGGAGGTTAATATATATAGAAAAACCTAAAATTTTTAGAAATTTATAAAAATACTAAAAATTACCTCCGTAATCCTCGGGAAGAGCACAACGCACTGGTACTGTCCCGGAGTCAGAAAACGCAACGGTTCACCCTGCACAGAGTTTCGAAGACACATCAGGGAAAAACACGCGTAAAGCACAAAACACACTCCGGGGCCCACGAAAGTGATCCGAAACCCACGGATCCTGATCCGAGAAATATCTGAAAAATATGAAACATTACACTATAGATTCTAAGTGTTTTATTGCCGCCTTGCTGTGCAGTTTGTTGTTTAATACGGTCAACAAGTCAAAAGGTATTACATGTGTACCGCATTATAAAATTAAGCGGATGAATTTTAGGTTTATTTAATGAAAGTAGACAAAACACCGTCTACTCATTCGTCTAACCATTCTAATTATCACAATCCTTTTGTCACTATTCACTTAAATAGAATATGGTCTACCCAATGTTTCTTTTATCTTTTTCTATTTAGACGATATATCGTCTAACTTATCGTTTATCATGAGTTAGACAAAGCATCATCTATCTATAATTTATGTCTCTTTCTATTTAGACGATGTATCGTCTAACTTATCGTCCGTAAGTTAGGTGAAGTATCGCCTAACATCATTTTCCTTACTTAGATGATGTATCGTCTATCTTTAGTTTTGTTGTTTTCTTTTCAAACGAAGACTTATTTATCTATTCTAGTATCGTCTAACATTCCGTCTAACTAGAGATTTTAAACGATGTATCGTCTATCTTTATTTTTGTTATTTTCTTTTCAGACGAAGATTCGTCTATCCATTTTGATATCGTCTAATGTTCCGTCTAACTAGAGATTTTGAACGATGTATCATCTAATGTTTATATGCTCACTTAGACGGAGTATTGTATATCCTAGAGACTTAGATGATGAACTGTCTATCCTTTCGTATACCATCTATCCTTTCGTCTATCTCTAATCAGATGAAATATCATCTAACTCTTCATCTATCATAGGTTAGGTGAAGCATCATCTAACTTTTCATCTATCAGAGATTAGGCGAAGCATCATCTAACTCTCTTCAAGTAGACGATGTATCATCTATTCCATATGTCTTAGACAATGTATCATCTAATATTTCATCTAATTAGATATTTTAGATGATGTATCATCGAAAGCTAGGGGAGCGAATGGGATTAGATACCCCAGTAGTCCTAGCCGTTTACTTTCTTAGATAGAGTAACATCTAACATTTCTTTATTTAGACGATATATCATCTATCTTTAACTTTTATCTTTTTATGAATAGATGAAGTATCATTTAACACTTCATCTAACATTTGGGTCAAACCCAATTCTAGTAGGGCTAACTATATAAGTCATCCTCTGTGAGTCATTCATCCCAATCAACTTCTACCGATTAACATGGATGAAAAAGAGAACCATGGTGATGCTTGCTCTCTCTCATATGTCTATGTCCCATCATGTTAACGGTAATCTCCATTTTGACATTTTGCCAACTAGTTGCGGCAAGATGAATGCTAGAGAAGAGTGGTGGACACACCAGAAACCATACAAACTCATACAAGATAAGAAACTTTATAGTCATTATATTGCTCATCCTTTAAACTCTGACACCTTACGAGTTGACTCATCTTGTATCTTCTCACTCCAACTTTCTATTCCCTCAGTGCGTTTATTATGTAGTGTATTTATAAATTAGATGCTAAATCAGTCCAAATCAACTATTCTAACAAGTTATTTTCATGTAGCAAAATTAAAAAGAATTTTGCAGGATGAAAACATCTCATTTGGAGGGTTTCTCTTGATTTTTTGCATCCCACTAATATGTGTCTATCTCTCTCTACATTTAAAAATCCATGTGGACACAACCGGAAGAGTTTATGGTGCATGTGGTTGGACTTAAGCAAATGTTATGAATTTTAATCATTAAAATCCCAAAATCTATATACATAAGTACAACCAAACGGTCTCTAAGGCTAACTTTCCACACCCTCTCAATCTTCTACTGTCCCGGGCTCCTCCTTAGCCTCCAGCTTAAGAGAACACCGCTAATCCAACCTTCCTTTCCCTAGAACCCGTTAGAAATCAGCATTCTATCATGAACCTTCAAGAAACCAATCTTTCCTTCTCCTATTTTTTGCAAATTATGAGCTGAAACTCCTAAACTTGAGAAAAGTCACTTATAAATACCCCCTCTCATTCCCCAAGACACTGTTTAGATGACTGAGTCGTTAGCCCACCTCTCAAAACCACTAGATCGCAGGGGTATTTTCATAATCATGTTAAAGTTCAAAATAATTAACTAGCCCACTCTATTTAAGATGTTTGATCTTCTTGATTCTGTAAATAAGAAAAATGTTCAACATAAAACTTGTGGTTAACATAATGGTTTATTTTGCACCTTAATTAGATCTGATTACTAAAAGGCATACTAGTTACAAGTTAACTATTCACTTAATTCACATGTTAAGAGGTTAACTATTCACTTATTCACACGTGAAGAGGTTAATGGGCCTCAACTTTTAAATGATTTTCTGTGGACTTTTGGGCTATTGGGTTTCGGACATCAGGGTGTGGTTTCCACTCACACATTGGACTAGAAGATGACACAAGGCCCACAGCTTTTGGGTCGGAAGAATGAGAATTAAACAGCAAGTACCAGGGCAGGTTTGCAAAGATTACTAGAATGTGGGGTCAAAAGTATCAAATCTTTTGGAAGTTAAAACTTAAAAGCCTAGCACAAGAGAACTCTGGGATATCTTTAGTCCTCTAAGAAAAAGATAAAAAATGTAATAAAGGCAATAAACTTTCTTAAGATCCAAGAGCACAAGAGGGGCACCAAAACTCCATTAAGTTCAGAACTTGCCAAAAGAGGCACATTTCTCACCTTTTATGTACGCAGGGACTTTACCAATTTTGTATCTCTCCAATCCCAGAAAGTGCTTCTTAGATATAAAAAAATGTGAAATAACATAAAATGTGTCATCTTAGATATTCAATATGTGCATTGTAGAGGTTTAAGAAGGGACTCAAAAGATCTTATATTGAAAATTATAAAGATGACATGTGCTTATAAGTAAGATCTAAGTCTTCTCCTTGAGAGTCCTTTTATCATCAAAAAAAGAAAAAATTTTAGCCGCTCTCCGGCGTGGCGAGGATAATACCTAAAAGGAGACACCCCAAATTTGTACGTCTTCATTGACGTCGTCTGTGAGAACCCCGGCCCAATAATCACAAAACTCACTTTTGCTGGGGGCTAGTGTAGAGGACTAAGAAGGGAGCTCAAAAAGTTCTATATTAAAAACTACAAAGATGGACATGTACTTATAAATAAGACCAAAGCCTTCTCCTTTTAGGGTTCTTTTACTAATAAAAAAAGATAAAACCTTCGTATGTGAATAATATAAAATTTTAAAAGAGAAAATACAATGTGAAAGTTGAGGTGGTATGTTTGCAAATGGCAGTAGATTATAATTATCACTCCACATATCCCTGTTTCATTATCAGTTTAAGATTAACATGTTCTTATTTCGGTAAGATAAAAAATTTGAAATAATTATGGGTTCTTTTTTATAAAGGGTTGATATGGTAGGCTGCCTTGAGATTAATTACTATGATTTGTTACCGACACAGAACCAGAGGTAGAGCGAACACGTATACTGTATACTCTAAGCCTCACTTTGATTGAGATTTATACCTAGGTTAACCGTAAATTAGCCCAAGACTAACTCATTTTGTGGTTTGATAGGGGGTTTGTGTTATTCCGATTAGATTTAGGACTAACTACAGGTTAACACCGGATTACAGAATCCATCCCGGAGGAGAGTTTTAGAAGTGGAATAGGGCTATTAAATGTGCATTTAATACTCTCTCTCTCTCTCTCTCTCTCTCTCACCCTCTCTCGCACTCTGTCTCATTAATGATATGCACCATATGATATAACGCTATTAATATAATGTGATTTGCACCCTATGATATTTAATATCGTTCCATTAAATATCTGATAAAACATATGGTAAATATATTTTCCATTATATAATTATATTAATAGCGTTATATTAATAGCGTTAAATAACTCAGTTAAAATATCTGATATTTATTTTCATAATATATTATATCTATAGAATATATTCAAAATATTTAAAAATTAATATAAAATAAAAGAATTTAAAGATAAATATTAACACAAAACCATAATTAATGTCATTTTTTACTTTTAATTTTAATTAGTGAGATTGTTGATGTTATTTATCAAACAAATTTTATTTGCATGATCTATTATATATATTATATTAAAAATATTTAAAAATTAAGATAAAATAAAATTTTTAAAGATGAATAGTAACATAAACTTGTATTAATGCCGTTTTTGATTTTTACGTTTTAATTAGTGATATTATTTATGTTATTTATCAAAAATATTAATGATGTTATTTATCAAAAATATTTTTTATTTTTATGATATATTTAATTTATAGTATATATTAAAAAATATTTAAAATTAAGATAAAATAAAAGTTTTAAAGATGAATAGTAACCTATATTAGTAATTAATGTGTGGGTGAGAGAGAGAGAGAGAGTGACTTGAGAGGGAGGAGAGAGGAGAGAGGTTGAGAGAGAATGGGGGATCTATAAAAAATTTAAAAGATATATAAATATAATATTTTATTTACCATCATTACTGGTTTAACCTACTACTTATCAAATCACACTAGATTAAAAGTAGGTTATCTCACATCCTTACTCCCAGATTAACTACCCTCCTAACAAATCAAAAATGGGTTAACTATGGATTACTTTAATCGGGTTGAGTTAGCCCACCTTTAGTCTAACTCTCAACCAAAGTGAGGCTAAGGGTTACTTTGGTAACGGGTTAAGTTAAGTTAGGGTGAGTTAACTGGGTCAGGTGGGTTGTTCCTTGTTTGGTAGTTTTTTTCTTAACCCGGGTCGGATAGGGTTAAAGTGGATTAACTCATTCCTAAGTAATATGTGGAATGAGTTAATCCACCCGGATTAGGGTTAGGAGTGGGGTGGGCTAACCCGGCTAAGTCACCCGCCCCTAACCTAACCCGTTACCAAAGTGGCCCTAAAATTTAAACATTTCATGAACTCTTCGAAAGACAGACAGTTGGATAATTACATGTATTCTCCAAAATATTGGTATTTTGTTGTATATCAATACGTCCCAATATTGTCATATATGTCTACATAGAAAATAAGTAGCCTTTTTTGTAAAAAAAAAATACTGTCATTATAGATATCTATAGAATTATCTATCTTATTTATATTATATTTTTAATTTTTATATTAATATAGTGACAAAAACATCCTTGCGGTTGACCTTGGTTCAAGCTACAAAGAATACTCCGTTTTTTATCCATAAAAATAATGTTTTAGATGAAAATATTCTGTAAAAAGAATTATTTTAAGAAACACATTTTCATAAAGAGGTAGATGGAAGGGGAAAGAGAGAGAGAGTTTAGAAGAGATTAGGGGTATTTTAGATGCTTTCAAATTTATTTAAAAAGTAATTAGTGTTAAATAAAAGATTTTAAGGAAATGTTAACTGCTAACAACAAGAGAAGTATTTTTGCAATTTTTGCAATCTCGTGAGGTTATTAAACAAATATGAAAACAAGATATGTAATTCTATAAATAGAAAGAATTTCTTTTCTTCACGAATCACTAAATAATATTATTTCAAATGAAATCCTCCCGTCCTTGCTTTGTCAGAATTGAATCCTGAGACAGTGAAGGCGAGGACAGAAGAGTGTGACAGTTTGACAATGTCCTCCTCTTTAGAAACCAAAAGTTTTATTGTTTGGATCGCGAAAGTTTAGAAATTATTAGATTGTTCGGTGTGATGTAAAATGACGTAAAAACACTGTAATATGACATCATAATATTATTCTTAAAATTAAGGAAACATGGCCAAATTAACTTTTAGCTGAGCTTGGAAATTTAGTGTGGCTCCTTAGACACGCAGAGTTCTCACATGTGTCGACACTAGTCATGTCGAGGTATCGAATTAGATTTGTAAACAGATGGGATATGGAGCGGATAGTATGATATCTGAATTTATATTTGATTAATAATTAAATTATCTGATATCTGATTAAATTATCTATCATATATTTTATTCAGATAATTATCTGATTAATACGAATTTAAATTTGATTCGAATTTTAAATAGATAATTATCATGTCTACATAGAGGTGAGTCGTGTGAGCCGATCGTTGCGAGTTAGTTTCTCAAAAAAAGAAAAGGTGGATGCTGTTTTTATTTTGGGAGAGATTATAAAAAGATTAGACTTCATCGTAAAAAATAAGAGAGGACTTACCAAATGGGTGTAAATAGAGTTTTTATTTCTAAATAATATTTTGAGACAAAAAAGGTAAAAAAAATTAATAACAATTTAATATTTGAGTTATTTATATATAAAATATATATCCTTATATATACATATAAGGGTTCATATTCTGTCTGATAAATTCAAATTCGATTAATAATCGGACTATATGATATTCAATTAACATATCATTCGAATACGAATAATTAATACAAATTTGAAAACGGTTCGAGATAATTATCGATCCTAATAATATGAAGTGACATGTTGTACGAAGATAGACCAGAACATCAACAGCCCATCCGGAATCATTAAAAACGTCCAACACTCAATGCCTTCTGTCCACACCCGCGGAAGAAGATCCGTTCCAGTGTCAAGGAAAACAGAGGAAACGCCACGGTGAGAGCTGATCATAATAACATTTGTTTCAAATCCATTAACAATGAAAGTTGCATGCTTTTAGCAGAGTGTTAGCTTTCCATCTTTCATCATTCCGACCAACTGTGGGCATCTCTCTCTCAGAGAGAGAGAGAGAGAGGGATAGAGAGAGAACCAGATCAAAAGTCTCCAGGAGGAAATCGTAGTTGTTCTTGTATCTTTTCTACCTGATGGGTCGCTCTTTTGTATTGTCCTGTTTTCAGCACAGAAAGAGAGAGAGAGAGAGAGAGAGAGAACCAGATCAAAAGTCTCCAGGAGGATATCGTAGTTGTCTTGTATCTGTTCTACCTGATGGGTCACTCTTTTGTTTTGTCCTGTTTTCAGCACAGAATTGGATGGTTGAACTTGAAGCATTTTCTGCCTTCTGGGTACTCCTGGAGTCCAATTCTGCTCAGTAAATGTTGCGTTTCTCTAGTGAATCCTTCCCAACTGGAAGCCTTCTTTCAATTGTTCTGATGGAATAATCTGTTATCAATTAATTTGGTCACATTTGAAATGTTATTTGATTATCTTGGACATTTGCTGTTTTTTTTGACAGAACCTCGACTGAGACTGTCTTGTTCAAAACTGAAGTTTTACATCTCTCTCTCTCTCTCTCTTTACCTATTTATCAAGGGAGAACATATTACAGGAAAACAAAAGGAATAGAAATAATTTCAATAAAATTGTCTTTACTTCTACCAAATGGTAGACTGTCTACATTTTTTTTCTTTAAAGAAATTATATTCCTCTAAAATATGCTTTCCTTCTGAACAAGTCTCACACCCAACCAAACAGAACTTGAGAGTGAACCTTCAAATGCCGTTTTAACCCAGGATTGCAACTTCTTATATGATGCCTGAATACCATATATATCCAATATATCCTAAGGGAAAAAAATACAAATAACATAATGCAGTGTTTACACCCTAAACTGTACACTAACCCCTTGCCATCGTCAACTAATATGACAGGAGGCTTGGAGAGATTTAAAAAAGGTCCAAACTACCCAAAATCTGAGCTCCTAATTTTCTTTCGGAATTCATACGGTGCTGCTTGAGCTCCATGGATTGGAGGGGCAGAGCAGGGGAGATGAGCAGTGCGAAAGAAGAGGAAGCTCCACTACAGAGTGGGGGAGCAGAGCTCCATGGAGTAGCCACAGTCCAACAACTCATCAATCATCTGCTCTATGTAGGCGTCCTCCAGGGACCCAAACTGTTCATGGCTGCTCTCTTCCCCGGCGCGGTCGCCCTCCGCCTCTTGTTTCACGGCTGCCTGTCTCGAGCAATCCGAGGACTTGTCGCTGCTGCCGGCGCCGCCGTTGCCCGGCAGTACTGCCACCGGCGCCTTGTGCCGTGCGCCCTTGAAGGCGGCTGGCGGGCTCACCTGCAGCGAGGCCAGGTGGCAGCGGTGCAGCTTCGCCATGAGAGGGGCGGATAGGAACCTGGCCGCCTGCTGGGGCGGGGAGCTGGGGTTGTAGGGGAAGTTGGTGCGCGCCCGTGGGCCGCACATGAGGCGGGCGGCCTCGTCGTAGGCGCGGGCGGCGTCCTCGGCGGTCTCGAACGTGCCCAGCCATATCCTCGTCTTCCTGTTATCCACAATTCAGATGGAGAAAACGGGCATCAGCAATAAGCCCAGGTGCATGTATAAGCATGCCAAGCATTAAGAACCCACTACAAAGTACAAATGCCAGCAAACACAAGATGGGTATGGTTCAAGGACATGAAAAGATCAAGTTTTTAATCTGCTTACAGTAATGGGTGGCGGATCTCAGAGACCCAGGAGCCCCAGTGCCTCTGGCGCACGCCTCTATACCTCTGTTGTGGCCGACCCATGACCTGAGAGACACCTCTCTCTCTGTCTCTGTCTATATATATGTATGTGTGTGTGCGGTAAGTGGTGGTGGGTTCTGAGAGTTCGAAACGAGGAGAAGAACGGATTTGTGAGGGAAGGACTTGTGGAGTGGGAGGATGCTGGGATGGGAAGGGGGTGGGGTGTGGGAGGGTTTTGTAGTTGGTACTGGTGGGTCGGCCTGGAAGGGACTGTTGTCGCCCATTTTTCTGCTGTGCCTCCTGGTACCCAGTGAGGCGTAGGTCCCGCGCGGGGCGTTTGGTCACTCCGCGTCTCTTTCTCTACTGGAAACTTTGTCCCCTTCCCCGCTCCTCCATTGCCAACAAAAAAAAAAGGAGAATTTCCTACCTTCTGCTCTCCAACAGGATAATGGAGACTTCTGGTGCAGGCACAGGAAGATGAAGTGACCTCATCTAACTTGGGAGATAAACCATTTTGATGATTAATTGCGCCCATCTCCTCCCCATTCCTTGCACCGCATCTAACCATGTTTTGGGTAGATGACCTATTTAATTCATAACTTATTTGGACCGGTGGCTGCCCACAGACACAGAGAGAGAGAGAGAGAGAGAGGAATGACATTAACCTGCCTATACAGAGTACCTGGAAATCTGCCGTGGCGGCTGCCCTGCCCGTTCAGATTACTTCCCATATGGCTTTTATGGCGAGGGGATAAAAATGGGGGTTCTTTCTCTTTCCCCACAGTTCGAGGCAGTCGTGGGCATATCTGACCATGCACACAAACATGAGAGAGAAACATCAGCTCCCTCCCTCCTCCCTCCCTCCCTCCTGAGTTTGATCCAGTGGGGATTTTCTTCTTGCACCTGCTTGCAAGTGTTACGTTGTTACCAGCCATGTCGCTTGCCCAAGAACGTTTTAAAAAAAGAATTCCAGATTCGTTGGGTGTGCGTCACACATCAATTGCTTCTTGTTTACCACCTTTTCCCTGCTCTAGCTCGTGGGTTTATTTCCGCATTCGTCCATCTCATGATAGCTGAGGGGGAGAACGGGCAAAAGCAGAACACCCGCCGCAGAGTAAGGGGGCAGACAGAGATGTGTGTCCTCATGGCTTTGGAAGGTAATGGTTTTGTTCACAGTTAGGTCCACGTGAAGAGAGAGAGAGAGAGAGATGTTAACACTCTCCCCCACAGTGACATCTCCCTCCATGAACAGACATCTCTCCCTTCGGACCATTCCTCAGCTGCTATTTTTGACCTTGACCTTGCTTCTAGTCTAAAGAGAAAGTCTATTTAAGTGTATTTAGGGAGCGGCTCAGTTGTGCAAGGCTTAAAAAGAACTTACGAAAATGAATCGTATACAAAGTAATAAACAGTAGGACATCCAACTGAAAAAAAGAAATTCTATTAAGTGGGTCGAGCTTAATTAGTAGGGTTGTTTAAGGGTTAATCATGACTTCCGTTCCATTTGGAATCTTTTGACTGCCTGAAAATGCTTCTTACACTCTCCTAAAAAGCACTTCCTTGGCACACTAGAAGTCGCTCGGCCACTTCTTTGCCACACTCAACGAAAGATGATGACGGTGATGGAAAGAAAGGAGTTTTTTTGGGGGGTTGTCGTTGAGCCGCATCTAATTCGGCTTGAGATTCTCTTTGTATTTTATAGAATTTTAAAAATAAGAGGATCAATAACACCGAGGGAAATTTTTCTCTGAAACGTCGTGATCTTACTCCCAAGTCAAGTACAAATTAGTCAATTACCTCCCATTCATTCGAGATCACAGAAGATCTCTTCTGCCTTCCATCCACCGAGCAATTACACGGGCACGCGATAAATCCCTGCCGAGAGGCCTCCTCGTGCGGGTGTAACCTTTGACAGCTGAGACACCCACCCACTGCAAGGTCTTCATGGGGGGGGGTTGCGGGGTTGGCTTCACCCTGCAGCCTGCTCATGTGGGCGACTCTCTCTCTCTCTCTCTCTCTCTCTCTCTCTCTCGTGTGTTCTCCAATTTGGAGGCGTCCGTTTCCGACAAAACTTGCGGAGTCACGGCGGCTTACCGTGCACGCCGCAGCTGGTTGGGGCCGCGCAGCACAAGAGAAGGGAGGGGGGGAGGTGTGGCCTGATGGGGCTTCGAAGCCGGCAGGAAGCGACCTTCCAACCGGGACAAAGGAGATCGCTGACGCCAGCAACTCTGCGCGCGGAGCGAGAAGGATACGGGCCGTGTCGTGTAGCTGCGGGAGAACATGGGCGGGGACTGCGCTCGCAGGGGTCGTGGCGTCCCCCCCGGACGGTTTAGATGCGCCTGACAAGGCCAAACGTCACGGTTTCTGGACATATTTGATATTTGGCCGGACCCTTTTTTACACAGTAAGTCTGCTTTATTGTGAATTTGATTTTGTCTTCTACGATCTTCTTCTTTGTGTGTATGCGCGCGCGCGTTTCTATGAATTTTTAATATTAAGATAGGAAAAGAACCCGTTACTGTGATCAATTCAGTTAGGGTCAATTTGATAAAAAAGTAAATCGGTTTAGAATGTGATTTATCTCTTTTTATCTTAATCGGGGTCGATTAGGGATAATCTTAAATTTTTTCACTCTAATCAAAAGATGGAATAAGTCACTCGGGATGAGCTAGGGGTGGACACTCCTCTAACCCACCCGTTATCAAAATGGCCCTAAAAATTTGAACTCTTAAGACCCCTTTAGTTGAGATTGTTCAAGTGAATTTTTAAAAAAAATCTCTACTTTGAACAAATGTCATAGTGTCATAGATTTTGAACCTAAAAATTCACCCTGAAGTTTCATGAGAGGAGCTTTTATAGATTATTTAACACCCCTCCTTTTGTATCTTTCTCTCTCTATTTTAAAAAATTCACCCAGCATAAAAGTCGAGACAATATTGGGTCATTTGGTTGGGATGAAACTATACATGAGATTCTAATGATTGGAATCCCCTAATGATCTGAAACAAACGGGCCCTTACGACGCATTTGGAACAAAGTGAGGGTGAAAAGATTTTTTTCAAAATTCCTTTAAGGCCCCTTTGGTTGAGATTATTCAGGTGAATTTTTTTGAAAAATCCCTTCATAGAACAAATATCAGAGTGTCAAAAATTTTGGATCTCGAAATCCACCCCGAAGCTCCATGAGAGGAGCTTTTATAGATTATTTAACATCCCTCCTTTTGTGTCTTTCTCTCTTTGTAATGTCCTGGGTTTTTCGGATCTGGATCCGTGGGTTTCGGATCGTCTTTCCGTGTGTTTCGGATTTGAGTCCGATTGAGCTTAGACTATTTTACCGGATTGTCGGACCCACTGGTGGTGTGCCCGTGAGTTTCCTTGGGTCCGTGGTGTTGTGAGGAGCACCCGGTAATTTTCTATATTTATCGGAGCACCTTTGTGGGTCCCGGGTTGCGTTGTGGGTTTTACACGTGTTTTCTATCTGTTGGACCTTCGGAACCCCGTATAGGGTGAAGCGTTGCGTTCTCCAACGCCGGGACGTTACCACGGTGATCAGTGTGTTTCGAGGATCGCGGGGGTATATTTTTATATTTTTCTGTATTTTTCAGAATTTTCAGATTTTCTATATAAACCCCCCCCCTCCCTTTTTCTCCCTCCCCTCTCATTTCTCTCTTCTCTCCCTCTCTCTTCTCTCACGCCCTCTTTCTCCCCTCTCTTCTCCGGTGGCCGACGGAGCGAGGCGGGGGCGAGGCGGAGGCGGCGCGGGCGAGGATCGAGGCGGTGGAGGCGTGTGGGAGCTCGTGGCGCGGTCGCGAGCCGGCGAGGCTTCAACGGCGTTTCTTGGCGGATCAGCGAGCTCGGGGCGTGAAATCTTCTGTGGAGGTAGGGAGATGGACCCCCAGCTCGTGCTTTCCCTTTCCCGTGAGTTTTGTAGGCCGTAGCGAGCCGAGCGGGTTATTTGTCGCATTTTGAGGAAAATCCATATTTTTGGGGAGTGAGCCGGATCTCTCGTTTTATGGCGCTTTTGGCCGATCCAGGGGTTTAGATGCATGCCTAGGGGCTTGGGGATGGATTCCCCTTTGTTTCCCCATCACCCGGGGGTGATCGGGACGTGGATCGTATTTTTGGGTCGTTTCCCATCGTTTCGCTCTCGGACGGGTGTGACGGTCCTTCCAGTGACCGTCACATGCTGTGAGGCCCCAGGGTGGGTGCGTCACAGGGTCCTGTAGTGTCGGTAGGCGTCGGTCGCTCTGGCGGTCTTACGATAAACCGTCAGAGGGTGTGACGCTCCTGGGCTCGACCGCTACATCCGTTTTTGTGTTTTCGGACCGTTGGGATCACGAGTCCCTGACGCGCCTAGGTAGGACCGTCAGAGCCTTGTGACGCCCCTTCATGGGACCGTCAGAGTTGACGTAGCCTATTTTCTGACGCGCCTGGGTAGGACCGTCAGAGACTGTGACGCCCCTAGAGGTGTGCGTCACAGCATGTTTTCTCTCGCCTTCTAACGTACTGGGTTGGGTGCGTCAGAGACGGTGACGCACCAGGGCTGGCGCGTCATAGACTGTTACACACCAGGACTAGCGCGTTACAACCGGTTTACACCGAGCGTCTGATGGCCCTTTGTTGGTGCGTCAGAGTGGTTGTGACGGTCGAGGCTTGGACCGTTACAGACTGTGACGGCCCAATGTTAGACCGTCAGGCTCTGTGTTGCGCCGAGGTGAGTTTTTGTGTTCTCCGCCTTGTTCCGCGATGTGTGGATCCCCGGTCGACCCGGTTGGGACCTAGTGGTCGACCTGTGGTCTCGTGAGTGTTCCAAACACCCCGAGGGTTTTGTGTCCATGTCTTGAGGGTGTCGGGAGGACCGTGTTACCTTGTTTAGCGTGCCCGTGGGTTTGAGAGTCCGGGTGACTCCTCGTGTGCCGAGCTTTTGTGTTACGCTTGACCGAGTGATCGTGCATCGGTGTGAGTGCGGTGGGGTCTCCCCTGCATGCCGTGAGTTTTTCCGGAAGATGATTCCCGAGTGGGCCATGTGTTTGGCCTTGGACTGCGAGTCCAGTTATCGGCGTGGCAGCTTGTGCGTTGCCCTGGGAATCGTGCTTCTGTGCTTTCCGCGTGGGCCATGTGTGTGGCCTTGGACCGCAAGTCCAGTTGTCCAGACTAGAGCTAGAGGGTTCCGTTGTTCCAGAGAGTGGGATTCGGTTTGGCGGCCTGTGAGCTGCCTTGGGAACCATGCTTCTGCGTTTCCTTGTAGATTGTGAGTCCTCTTTCTTCTCTTACCGTGCTCACCGTGCGACGGTGCTGGTACGTGGAACGGTCCCCGTACTTCGTCGTGTCCGGACGTGGTTTCGTTGACTTGAGAGTCTACTATCTCTGTGACCCTCCACTAGTCGTAGCCTACTTACACGCGTGGGGTCCCACCATGGAGTGGTGGAGAGGCTACCCTTAGATACGGTTTGTGGACCGATTTTTCGTCGGGCCCCACATCTTGCAGCCAGAGTCCGGCTGAGAGAAAAATCAGTCAGAGGGCCAGACCAGGGACGCACGGTCTGTGTGCACACACGTGGTGGGGGGCGGTTGGACCCACGCTGACGGGCGTGACCCCAGCTAGTCACTTGCGTTGTGGTTACTTGTGCGGTGTCCGTGCCTTTGGTAGGTGCTACCACGTCAGACAGTTCACCTGCGGTGCGGTGTAAGACGTCAGGGGACGCTACCGGCTGTGTTTCTAGTGGGAGGTACTCCTGTTCTAGACAGAGAGTGACAGACTGTCAATTTTCGCGACTTCGATCTTCGGGTTTTCGGTCGTGTTGACCGTTGAGTTTCGGTTGTTTCGCCGTGGCGCGTCTGTCGGTTTTTGCGCCGTGAGACTAGTGCTAGTGGCTTTACCGAGGTTGCGTCTTGTTGTGCGGTACCCGTGACCGGATGGTCGGGGTTGCACTTTGGACAGTGTGTCCAGGTTGGCCGTGTCCTGGGAGACAGGTCTCTACGGCGTGGTTGCCATGGGTTTTTACTTCGGTAAGTAGTACTAGTGTAGTTCGGTAGCCTCGACTGTGAGATCGGGGTGTGTTTCTGGTACAGTAGGAGTAGTTGTAGCGTCAGATTTCGACCGGCCACCGGGTTTACTGTTCCTATTGTTGCGGTTGCTCTTGTAGCCTTCCCTTCCGCTACCGCCGTTGTTTCCGGTTGGGATTCCGCGGGATCCCTATTGAGTCTCTGTTTTGGAGACTCATTCCCTGCTTTTCAGGTGTGGCGGTTCTTCCTCGAGGTTCGAGGGCGCGGTGCGGAGGTTCTCAGTTGCCAGCTCGCCGGGCCGAGTGTTCACTCGGCATGTGGTACGCTTTACTACTTTAGACTGTACTTTCTGTTGGACTGGACTCTGTTGTAGCTGTAGTTATTTATTTATTTCTGTTAATTGTTGAATTGTCCTACTTTATTTCCTATTTCTTTGTGCCTCCACACTCCTTTTAGCCCTTCCGAGCCCTCCCGACTCGTGGGCGGCGGTTCGAGTCTCGGGTTATCGGGCCTTCTCGATAATCGGATTCTCAGGTCGTTACAGCTGGTATCAGAGCGGTGGTTGTGACGTACATAGGAATTCGAAATATTACAGTGATCAGAGTCCATAAGGTCCAGTATAGTCGGTAGCTGGCATAGGATTTTGTGCTTGTTTTTCCGTTTTGTTTCTCGCTCGAGAGCTTGAGTGCGTTGCGTGGCGCTGTGAAGGTGGTTGCTGTCCGCGGCTTTCGTGCCAGCATGGGGCCTAAGGATCGAGGTCGAGAGCCTTCTCCCTCATCGGTGGTGGCCCTGGTTGTGCTCGTTGGGTAGAGATTGCTGGCAGGCGTGAGCTCGCGGTGCTGCGTTCTAGGAATCTGCAGCGTAGTTAGGGTGTTGGAGAGGATTGTTCGTGGTTAAGTGGCCGTGAGCGTGCTTCGAGGGAGCTGCTGTCGATTTTGGCCACTCCAACTTGAGGTTTGTCCAGCTCCTAAGGTATTCTGGTCGAGGAGTGTGCTCGGGTGAGCGGAGGATCTTCTCGGTGAGCTGCTGTTTCGTCGAGCCTGATGTCCTCGTCGTGCTCTGTGGCGTCAGAAATGACGTGTCAGTCCCGATTGTTTTACGGATTTCGAGGCAGGATTGTGCTGTGGTGTCCCAGTAAGTCTTGCTCATGCGCTCTTGTGTGCGAATGGGGCGTGTTCGCCTTAGATTTGGTTGAGATGTGAAGGCTCCGCTGTGAGTTTCGGGACTCGAGCATGAGCGTCGGCGGTTGTCGGTTATGGCTCGTGTTGCGGCTCTTGGCATGCCGTGTTGCAGTTCGAGGAATTGCAGCGGCGGTGCATCGAGAGATGCTGTGATTGTGGTCTGACGTGACACTCGCCGAGTTTGTCGAAGGCGCTGACCTGATGGGAGCGATGGTTTTCCTTGGTGCTGGATGGGAGTGTTCCAGCATGCGCGAGGTTCGAGGTCAAGTCGAGCGTGGAGTTCTTCCGTTGGTCGGAAGTGCGTTGGTCTCCCCTTTGGTTGGAGAGATTATGTTGGGCTAAGGTTCGTCGTCTTGCATTGCGTGTCCGGATTGGTTGGCCTTGTGTGCCATGAAGTCCGTGCGAGACGTGCTCCTTGTCTTGGCAAGGTGGTTACCTGTGAGAAGTTGTGCCCTTTCCCTTGTCGTGTAAGGGTGTGTTGGCGTTTTTCAGGAAGGACAAGTGCCGGTTGGGTGGTGTTTCTGAGAATTTGTGGTTGTGCGCGCGGATCAGAGTGCGCAGCGGAAGCCTGGTGGGCTTGTGACCCACTATGTAACGACCCGAGAATCCGATTACCGGGAGAGATCCGATAACCCGAGACACGAACCACCGCCCACGAGCCGGGACGGCTCGGAAGGGCTAAAAGGAGTGTGGAGGCACAAAGAAATAGGAAATAAAGCAGGACAATTCAACAATTAACAGAAATAAATAAATGACTACAGCTACAACAGAGTCCAGTCCAACAGAAAGTACAGTCTAAAGCAGTAAAAACATACCACATGCCGAGTGAACACTCGGCCCGACGAGCTGGCAACTGAGAATCTCCGCACTGCGCCCTCGAACCTCGAGGAAGAAGAACCGCCACACCTAAAAGTAGGGAATGAGTCTCCAAAATAGAGACTCAGTAGGGATCCCGCGGAACCCCAACCGGAACAACGGCGGTAGCAGAAAGGAAGGCTACAAGAGCAACCGCAACAGTCGGAACAGTAAACCCGTGGCCGGTCGAAACCCGGCACTACAACTACTCCTACTGTACCGGAAACATACCCCGAGCTCATGGTCGGGGGCTGCCGAACTACACTAGCACCGCTTACCGAAGTAAAAACCCACGGCAACCACGCCGTAGAGGCCTGTCTCCCAGGACACGGCCAACCTGGACACGCTGTCTAAAGTGCAACCCTGACACCTGGTCACGGGTACCGCACTACAAGACGCAACCTCGGTAAAGCCACTAGCACTAGTCTCACGGCGCGAAAACCAACACACGCGCCACGGTAAAACAACCAAAAACTCAACGGTCGACACGACCGAAAACCCGAAGGTCAAAGTCACGGAAACTGACAGTCTGTCACTCTCTGTCCAGAACAGGAGTACCTCCCACAAGCAGCACAGTCGGTTGCGTCCCCTGACGACTTACATTGCACCGCAGGTGAACTGCCTGACGTGGTAGCGCCTACCAGAGGCACGGACACCGACAAGTAACAACAAAGCAAGTGACTAGGTGGGGTCACGCCCGTCAGCGTGGGTCCAACCGCCCCCAACCACGTGTGCACACACAGACCATGCGTGCTAGGTCTGACCTCTAACTGGTTTTCCCCTGGAGCCGGACTCTGGCTACCGACGAGGGGCCTGACGAAAACCAGTCTAAAAACCATCCTGAGGGTAGCCTCTCCACCAGTCCCTGGTGGGTCCACTCACGTGCACGCAGGCTACGACTAGTGGAGGGCCAAGGAGTAGACTCGCAAGTCAACGGAAAACAACATCCGAACCCGACGAAGTACGGGGTCCATCCCACGTACCGGCACCATCGCACGGTGACCACAGTCGGAGAAGAAACGTGATGCGGGACAGGACCACGGACACGACAAGCTCGTGACTGTCCCTTAACGAGGGAAGCGTCGGACGTGCGCGGTTGAGAAATCGGCAGTGAGCTAGGGTGGTCGACTCTCACTTGTGCCCGGATCGGGTCACGGGACGGTCACACTCTCTCTCGCAGCAGCGGTGATATGAAAAATATAGCGAGCTAGATCCTAAAACATGCTCTCTAGCAGCGGCATATAAAGCATATATGAAAATAAGCGAAATGCCAAGCAAGGAGCGAATACGATACCTCCACGCGCCCGGCGTGGGGGCGACGGACCCGGCCGAAACTCGTACTCCCGGAATAATAATACACAAGATTACAGCAATACAAATCGCTGCCCACTCCACGTAGGGAGGTAAAGGGCTACACAATGGGGCCCGGGAGGACCGAATTCGGGTTGACGGGTGGCTTCTCGCGTTGATTCGGCAGCACCCGAACACGTGACGGTGGGGCCCACGTGCTGTCTGGAGGGACCGTGCGGGACCCGGTGTCACCAATGTGGTGGGGACACTTGTGGAAGTGTGCCCTGGGCTGGCGGCACGCTGGTGCATCGGCCGGAGGTCAGGCGGCTCCGTTCGGCACCGGTCGGAATGACCGGCCACGGATCTGCCGGTTCTGTTTTCCGGCGCGCGCTCCGGCGAGAACGGACGCTGCGATCAGCCCGACGTCGAATGCGACGAAACTGGTGCCGTTGGAAAGCTGCTTCGAAGGGCTTCAACTCTCTGTAATTATAGAAAAATAACAAAGCATGCACTTCCAATTGGCGAATTTTGAAGGTTGCTGTTATATAGTGGCTTAACTCTCAGATCTGCAGGGCTGTCCTCTGAGAACTGTCGTTGACCGTAAGGTAGATGTCAGATTCAGCTCTTGAGGTCTTCATCAAAGGTGTAGGAAATTGAGCTAGAAAGACGGCAAAACTTTTTTGGACAAGTTTGGATGTGGCTACGAATTGACAGGATTTGTTCACTAACAGGGGGTCGGATCTAGAATCTGACTAAAGGCACTGTAGCAGAGATAGAATACGAATTTTGAAAAATGGATAGAGGGTAGATCAAAAATCAGGAAAAATGGTGGATGTAGGGGATGATGGACAGAACTCCCAGTAAAATTGGGAGGGTTTGGAAAATGCAAAAAGGTGGTCGGAGATGGGAAACTCAGAGCTATTGTCACTGTAGACAGAGACAAAATAGATCTGGGAATGCAAAATGAATGAAAATGTATAATTACTACATGGAGGAGTTTGGACGTGAAAATTTAGGTGGAGGTGGGGATTCAAGGAAAGAACATACCCTCAAAATTTCAAATCCATATGAACTCGTGGCTGGCAGCAAGAATTCATGAACTACAGCTCTTTCCAGTAGGACAGAAACTTGAAGACGGCTCCGCGACGGCTCGAAGGCGGCACGAACGGCGGCGGCGGCGGCACATATGAAGATCAGAGGTTGAGAGGGGAAGATAGAAGGTGGATACACTCTAGAACTGGAGGTTGGAGGAGATGAACCAGAGGGGAGGAGCTGGGGGCGCACCAAGCTTCTTGGATTACAACAAAAATTCTGATTTTTCACTAATTTTCACATGAAAATACAAGGTTATATATGATTCCAACCAAATCCAACCTCAACCCTTGGATCTAGGGGTGGAGATTGAAGGGCTGGGATGAGGTGTGAATAACACACAAAAACTAATAAAAAAATCAAGGGGAAGGGGGCGGCCTATTGACCATGTGTAAGGTTGAATGGGGTAGGTGGCCAACCTATTAGAATGTTGACCCCTTTAACCCCATGTGTCCATATGACCAGCCCACCCTTCTAGATGTCCACCTAGGAAGGTTGACCAGGCCCACAAGGTGACATGGACCAATGAGAAATGGCTGAGGGCCCCCTTGCTGGTCCTACTCCATAATTGCATAAAAACCCACACAATCCATGGGAATGACTCCTTGGCTTATAAAGCCTTACATTTGCGTACATACTTTCCCAAGGATATAAACACAAACTAAAAGGACATAAATGCAAAAGAAAAAGTACATGCTCGGTGTCGATTCCCATCAAAACGGGACTCACAGTCCACGGGCCGCACACTCGGCCACGCAGAAACGTAGAAACACGGTTCCCAAGGTAGCTCACAAGCCGCCAAACCAAATCCCACTCTCAGGGAAAGGCGGGAACCCTCCAGCCCCATACTGGGCAACTAGACTCGCAGTCCAAGGCCATACACGTGGCCTACACGGAAAGCACAGAAGCATGATTCCCAGGGCAACGCACAAGCTGCCACGCCGATAACTGGACTCACAGTCCAAGGCCAAACACATGGCCCACTCGGGAATCATCTTCTAGGAAAACTCACGGCACGCGGGGGAGACCCCACCACGCACACACCGACACACGGTGACTCGGTCTAGCGTAACACGAAAGCCCGACACGCGAGAAGTCCCCCGGACTCTCAAACCCATGGGCACGCTAAACAAGGTTGCACGGTCCTCCCGAGACCCTCAAAACACAGACACAGAATCCCACGGGTGTCTGGCACTCACAAGACCACAAGTCGACGACTGGGTCACGACCGGGTCACGACCGGGTCGACTAGAGATCGACACAACGTGAAATGATCGCGGAGAACACGAAAACTCATCTCGGCACCACACAGAGCCTGACGGTCTAAGCTTGTGCCGTCACAGTCTGTAACGGTCCATGCTTCGACCGTCACAACCACTCTGATGCACCAACACAGGGCCGTCAGACACTCGGTGCAAAGTTGAGTGTGACGCGCCTACCCTGGTGCAACACAGTCTCTGACGCGCCAGCCCTGGTCCGTTACAGCCTGTAACGCGCCAGCCCTGATGCGTCACAAGACAAGATGAAACCAACTATGACGCGTCCCACTCGGTGCATCACAGGCTATAACGGACCAACTCTGGTGCGTTACAAGGTGGGTACGCGTCCGCTCTGACGCACCCACACAGGGGCGTTACAAGGTTGTGATGCGCCAGCCTTGGTGCGTCACAGGCCTTAACCCCAAACGGTCAAAATCAACGAACGGAAGCCAACAGTCAGTTCGTTCCTGACGGTCCAACCCAGGCGCATCATAGCGCCGTGACGGTCTATCGTGGGACCGTCACACACATAGACCACCCAAAGGCTAAACGAGCCCTGTGACGCACCCACCCTGGGGCATCACAGGCTGTGACGGTCTCTAGAAGGACCGCCATACCCTTCCGAGCGCGAAACGGCGGGAAACAGCCCAAAAATCCGATCCACGCCCCGATCACCCCTGGGTGATGGGGAAACAAAGGGGAATCCATCCCCAAGCCCCTAGGCATGCATCTAAACCCCTGGATCGGCCAAAAACGCCGTAAAACGAGAGATCCGGCTCACTCCCCCAAAACATGGATTTTTCCACAAATCACCTCGATTAGCCCGCTTGGCTCACCACGACCGACGAAACTCACGGAAAGGAAAGAGCACGAGCTGGGGGTCCTTCTCCCTACCTCCTTTGAAGATTTCGCGTCCCGAGCCCGCCGATCCGCGAAGAAAACGTCGTTGACGCCTCGTCGTTCCATGAACCCACGGCCGAGCTTCACCACGCCTCCACCTCCTTGATTCTCATCCATCCTCGCCCGTGCCTCGCCCGCGCCGTCCCCGCCTCGCCCGCACTCCACCCCGTCGGCCGCCGGAGAGAGAGGGAGAGAGGAGAGAGCGTGAGAAGAGAGAGGGAGAGAAGAGAGAAATGAGAGGGGAGAGAGAGGAAAGGGAATTTATATAGGAAAATCCAGAAATTCAGGAAAATACCGAAAAATAGAAAAATCATGTTTCCGCGATGCTCGGAACGCACCGATCGCAATGGTAGCACACTCGCCTAGGTGAACGGCCCGGTTCACCCGCAACGAGGTTCCGAAGGAATTACCGAAATACACACCGGGAATCAGAAAACACACGCGGAAAAGCCGCGGACGCGCTCCGGGCCTCCGAAACAGCTCCGGATCGCGCTGATCCGAACACAAAAGATGTCCAAAACATCATTTCGGACACAATGGAGTCAGATACACCGGAAACGCAGATCCGGGACCCGAGAAGAAGGATCCGAAAAACCCGGGGCATTACAGCCCTCCCCCCTTAAAGAAATTTCGTCCTCGAAATTCAGGACCAAGCACAAAGTCACAGGGGAAGAACACTGAATCAACTGACAACGCTGTCAAAGTCCCAACACAGAAAATCTCGATTCACGTAAAAGCTCTAGACCTGAGGGACACAGCCAGACTATAAACACGAACAACACCTCGCTCTACGCGCCGAGCACACCGGCCAACAGAGCAGGTACTCATAAAGGACACAGTCCAGCGTCACCTCCGTCACAACACAATGAAACAAGGCACCACAGCCACCATCTCGCCCACTGAGGAGACACACCCTCGACACGAGAAACAGCTACTGATCCATCCAATGGTCAGCAGACAAAACACACATCAGCATCACAACCAGCTGATAGGTCACACACCCTTCTCCAAGGAACAACCAAAACAGAGCCTCCACCAGCTCAAGCAGTCATCTCGACAGACCGCAACCAGAACATCGGCTCAGCGCCAAGGAACACCCCACACATGGCAAGCTGAAAGCCAGACACAACACTGTGCCAATTCTGTCAGAAGACAAACTTCGATAAAGCCCAGATCCCGTCCGGAAAGGTACATCTCAAAATCAGCCACCCAAGGCCTCGCTGGCACACGGCTCTCGCCACGCTCGAGTCCCGACAACCAACATCTTCTGTCTGTGAAAGACCATCCACTGGTCACCAAATACACGTCAACGGGAAATCTCTATCGGCCCAACAGGCACGATTCAGCTCACAACAGGCCATTCGCTGACTCACACATAGACAATTACCACCCTGGGCTGAACTCCTCTCGGACACTGCATCCGAGCTCGATCATCGCGCCAACTCGACGCTCTCAGGGGAGCACGATGAAACTAATTGACAAGATCCTGCTATCTTTAGTCATCACCTCACTTGACTCAGACTTATAGGGAACCATCCCGTGCTGGTCACCAAACCAGGGATAACCATCGCGACACCAACGTCCCATCAAGGACCACCCTTCCGACGCCAATCTCACAAAAAGGCCTCCGCCCACAGGCGTCACTCTTTCGTCTGGTCTCATCAAATTACTCCACTAATCCAAGTGGACGCCTGCCAATCCTGATTACGCCCTTACCGTAGAGCCACGGGACACCACCTGAACAATGCTCACGGGTCCCCAAGCAACACACATCTCACCGTGGTCGGCTACGAGACTAGCCTCACCAGTCACTCGCAGCTACCAACAGGAACCCACAGCCCGCCAGAGATCACTTCTCCAAAAAAAATCTCATCCGAGGACACGACGGGGAACACAAGTCGGGCACCAAGCCACGGACTCTGACCAACACGTCCTCGACCTCCGTCAAGCGACGTCCTCAACAACCTCATCCAGGTCCAACACCGACGCCTGGCACGGCTTCCATCACAGGAATAGGGTACTCATGCGGCGCACTAGCCAACACATTCCCCAACACTCCATCCATCCTGCCAGTGCCAAGAACCATAATACCTCGAGCAAGGGCACGGCAACAACACGTTTCACACAGAGGAACCAATCCTCCAATGCTCAACGCAAACTCAGGAATTCGCCCGTAGCAACCACCGCTACGATCCTGAACCAGTGGGTCACAAGCCCACCACGCTTCCACTGCGCAATCTGATCCACGCGCGCACAGCCGAGAAAGCAAACACCGCCCAACCGGCACTCGTCCCTCCGGAACAACGCCAGCACACCCTCACACGACAAAAGAATGGGCACATCTTCTCACATGTAACCACCTTGCCAAGACAAGGAGCACGTCTCGCACGGACTTCATGGCACACAAGGCCAACCAATCCGGGCACACAATGCAAGACGATGAACCTTAGCCCAACCCAATTCTCTCCAATCAAAGGGGAAACCAACACTCCTCTGACCAACGAAAAACTCCACGCTCGACCTGACATCAAACCTTGCGCATGCTGGAAACAGCACCATCCAGCACCAAGAAAACCATTACCACGTCAGGTCAGCGCCTCCGACACACTCGGCGAGTGTCACGTCGGACCACAATCACAACATCTCTCGATGCACCACCGCTGCAATTCTTAGAACTGCAACGCACCGCGCCAAGAGCCGCAACACGAGCCATAACGACAATCGATGACACTCATCCTCGATCCCAAACTCGCCGTGGAGCCTTCACATCTCAAGCCAACTCCAGGGCGAACACAACCCATCCACTGAAAGAAGCGCAGGAGCAAAGACTTACTTGGACACCACAGCCCAATCCTGTCTCGAAATCCGTAAGAATAATCAGGACCAACATGTCATTTCTGATGCCACAGAGCAGGACAAGAACATCAGGCTCGTCGAAACAGCAGCTCACCGAGAAGATCCTCCGCTCACCCGAGCACACTTCTCGATCAGAACACACGCTCTACCACCTTATACTACGACCTGAACACCTCAGGGGCTAGACAAACCTCAGGCTGGAGTGGCCAAAATTGACAGCAGCTCCCTCAGAGCACGCTCACGGCCACTTAACCACGAACAATCCTCTCCAGCCACCTGACCATGTTGCAGGTTCCTCGAACGCAGCACCGCGAGCTCACGCCAGCTAGCAACCTCTGCCCAACACAGCACAACCAGGGCCACCACCGATGATGGAGAAGGCTCTCGACCTCGATCTTTAGACCCCATGCTGGCACGAAAGCCGCGAACAACAACCACCTTCACAGCACCACGTGTAGACACGTCATTCCTGACGTCTCCTGAGAAAGTCTCATATTACTATACGACGTCCCGCAACGGCTTACGCATTTCGAATCTCTTAAGTGCTTCCTTTTCTTTGGTCTTCTTCTGCCTTTTTCGGCATCCGGAATCGTCTCGTCACGGCATTCGGACGGCATCAACACCAGTCGGACGCATCAGAGGTTCCGAAACCAGGAAGGGTGACTGCCGGGCGGCCGCCAACGCCTGAACTGAGGACCCGGGTGGGTCTTTATAGGGGCGTCCAGACCCCTGGACGCCCCCATTCTTTTAATTTATTTTTTCAAAGCCCAAAACTAAATAAAAAATAATATATTAATGGAGGCGTCCAGGCCCCTGGACGCCTCCATAAAAACAAATATAAAAAATATAAAATGCCAGTTGGCATAAAAGACAAATCAAAAATAGAAAAAGATATTTTCTTGAAGGCGTCCAGGCCCCTGGACGCCTCCATCAACTCCCTCACGGGCGCCGGCCACCGAACGACAGTTTATCGTGTGTGAAAAAATCTAAATTATGGAGACGTCCAGCCAGCTGGACGCGCCCATTTCAAAATCACGAGGCGCCGCTCACGAAACCACGCGTTGTGCCAAACGGCGTGCGGCCGTCGATGGGGTTCGGTGGACCTGTTGGAGGCGTCCGGGGCCCTGGACGCCTCCACAAAAATATTCCGAATAAATAAATAAAAATAGAATAAAATATTAGTTCGGCCCTGATGGAGGTGTCCAGGGTCCTGGACGCCTCCACCCTCCGGAGCCCTATAAATAGAGACCCACCCCCTCAGTTCTGAAGGAGCTTCGAAGAGATCCGATAGGCTGCCGGAGCCCAGAGGCTACCGGAGTCATTTCTAACCCGTGGGGTCTTTTGTAGGTGGAGGTTCTGCCGACTTCTCGGGTGCCCACGCTCGCGAGAGAAAGGTCGTCTTCATCCACCGCGCTTCCACGTCGTCCCTACGCTGCCGGAGCTCCGCCGGATTTCACCATCGGCACATCCAATAAGCCAAACCTTTCTTTTTCTTTGTATTTCTTTTGCATTCATCATCTCGCATCCTCTATCCCCCTTCATAAGGGCGCCTCTTCTTATATACTTCTTGCATCCATCATCTCATTTTCCTCCTACTCGACTCCGAGAGGGGTTTAAAAGATAACACCAACCAGGTGTGTATCTTGCCATCATTTCGTTATTTTTATCGCAAGGATTTGAATACTACACCTCCATCTTTCTACTCCACTCGTTACTTGTTTGTCGTTGTTTTGCAAGGGTACCCAAGGAAAGCCTTCTCCATCGGCCGGCCGAAGGGGGAGGAAGAAGCAACCCGCCATCTCCCGCTCTTGAGGTAGGCGCGATCACTTTCTTTATTTTGGGGTCTTTTGGCCCTTGGCGATCACATCTTGTTCTCGAGGCCGCGGCGAGTCACTTCCCCAATGGCCGTTTAAATTCCCGTTCTTATATTCTCTTTATATTCTGTTATATTCTGCTCATATTCTCGAGGCCGCGGCGAGTCACTTTCCCAATGGCCGTTTAAATTCTCGTTCTTATATGTTATATTCTTATCTATTCATATTCTCGAGGCCGCGGCGAGTCACTTCCTCAATGGCCGTTTAAATTCCCGCTCTTATATTCTCTTTATATTTTGTTATATTCTTATCTATTCATATTCTCGAGGCCGCGGCGAGTCACTTCCCCAATGGCCGTTTAAATTTTCGCTCTTATATTCTCTTTATATTTTGTTATATTCTTATCTATTCATATTCTCGAGGCCGCGGCGAGTCACTTCCCCAATGGCCGTTTTAATTCCCGCTCTTTATATTCTCTTTATATTCTGTTATATTCTTATTTGCTCATATTCTCGAGGCCGCGGCGAGTCACTTCCCCAATGGCCGTTTCAATTCTTGCTATTTAATTTCTGCACCATTCCCGTCCCCCCGAGGTTGCGGCGAGTCACTTCCCGCTATGGCCGTTTAACCCCCATATCTTGCTATATTACATTTGTCCCGCTCGCCCCGCCGGATCAATCTCCCGTGGTGGCCCCTTCTCTCTTCTCTTATTTCTGTGTTGCAGCAAACAAAAAGGAGCCCGCGCGCTCCGCGTCTTCTCCGCTCCCCGAACCGCGTGACGTCGCTCACAGATTGGCGATCACGGTGGGACCTCTACTGCTTCCTTTTGGCTACCCTTGTAAGTTCGGCACCGTCCGTGCCTCTCCACCTTGGCGCCCTCGCGCGCCCCCGTTGTGCTCACGGCAGCACTGTCAGTTGTGATTGGTTGGGTGTTTATCATATGTTTGTTATTTCTGTTGTTTTCTTACTCTATATCTCTGTCAGCATTCCATTGCATACATCCATCCCTCTTTTATATCCTTTTTCATTTTTTCTAAGGATCACCCTTTCCCGGTGAAGGAAGGACTCTCTGTTTGAGAATTCCTCTCAACGGACTAGAATCTCCTCCACTGGGACCTCCGTAAGTCCCCGACATCGAAGAATCTCCTCTTCGTTCACTGGGCTGGTTGTACCATTGAAGTTCCCCGGAGTTAGTCATCTCATTCGTGGTAAGACGAGAGACCCTAGCTGACACGGCGGTGAAACAAAAATAAACTAGGGTCCCTATTTTGTGTGAACTTCGGATCTCGCTAAAAACACAAAAAAATCATCAAAATCAAAACACAAAAAAGGCGTAAAGGCATCCACTTGTTTGATAATATCTGCTACCTGCTTGCTAGTGTATGTTTTTGCGTTCTGGAAAAACTGTGAGCATGGCTCACGAGTCTTCTGAGGAGAACCACCCTAGTCGTGGTTTGTCAGCCGACCCGCGAGTCTATGCTATGGACTTGGGTCCTTCTCATGAGCCCTCGCATGAGGTGCAGGTTATTGCCGGGGACACGTCCCCACCACATGATATCTCTTCCTTACTGGGCGTCCTCGCCAACACGGAGCTTACCTCTGAACAGCTCCGGGCCTTCCAGGCCATTCTGAAGGGGAAATCTGTTTCTCCCACGCCCCAGGAATCAACTCCTGCCATCGCACCTCTCCAAGAGTCCGTGCAGGCCATTCCATCTCCTTCATTGGCGCAAGCCATCCAGTCTCCCTCGCTTCAAGGACAAGCGAGCCAACAACCACCCTCATTCCAGTTCCCGTCACAATCTCTAACTCCCGTTGTTCCCCACATACCGCTTCAGCCGGGGCCAACTGTCGGCGGTCCGACAGCTCCCTCCCATTCGGGGTTCCCCCCTCAAGTCTCTGGGAGACAGTTTCTCCCCCAGTGGCAAGTGCCACCTTCACCTCCAGAGGAGCTCGCCCAATCGCTCCTCAATAGGTTCAATCGCATGGACGAGCAGTTTCAAAATCTGAGAAGAATGGTGGACGTGAAAGCCACCCCAGAGGTTGCTTTGCCAATCCTTCCCGTCATTCATCTTCCTCCCTCCGAAATTCCCACGTACCGCAGATACAATGGAACCGGCAACCCCTTCATTCACCTCAAGGATTTCATGTATGAGTCGTCCTATTGGCAAAACGATCAGAGGTCCCTGGCATACCTCTTTCGGAGATCATTGGATGGTCCCGCGCTAGAGTGGTTCTATTCTTTGGAGCCCCGCGAGGCCGAGAATTTTGAAATAGTCCAGAGAAGGTTCTTGCAGAAATATAGGGATAGGGTCGGTCCCTCACTCTCCATTACCGACTTAGTGGCCGAAAAGATGAAGCCCGACGAAGATTTTGTCCGCTATGCTGATAGATGGAGGTCTCTGGCGGAAAGAATAAGGGATACCCTCTCCGAGCCCGAACAAGTGAAGATGATTGTGTCTAATGCAACCCCACAGTTCAGACACGTCCTGGCCATGAATAAACTTACTACAATGGAGGAACTCTATGAAAGGGCCCGGTACATCCAAACCCAGTTAAAAGACTCCCCCATTATGAACATGTTTGATTCACCGAAGCCCAAAGTGGTCAGAAAGACAGGCGCTGGTGTCTCGGGCGGAGCCACAGAAGGGGTTGTGACAAATGAGCAAGTGGGTGCGGTCAACAATGCCAACTATGCAGTCAACCCAAGGCCTCCACAAATGCCCCGACTTCCCCTCCAACCAGGTCCTTTCCCTCTTCGTCCTCCACCCCAAAATAATCCACCCCAGGATAATATGCCTCCATTACGTCAACCCCAGCAACAACAACCACAACCTCAGCAACAACAACCACCGCTTCAGTACAACCAAGTTCCACCCCCGGGGAACTATGGTCCCCAACAGCAACAAAGGAGGCCGGTCGGTCCCAAGAGAGCCTACTATCCACCATTGCCAGAAACCTTAGCAGACATTTTTAATGCCCTCATGGCATCAAACCAACTCGCCCTACCCAGAGAAAGGCCCGTGTGGCCCCCGAATGTTGATACCTCCAAATACTGCGTCTACCACAGGCAGCCAGGACACACAGTAGATTACTGCTTCCATTTCAAAGATTACATCCACGATATGAATGATGAACATCAAATAGATTGGGATGAAATGAGACGATACGTCGTCGCTCTCAAGGTTAGGAGACCTCCTCATAGACCACATCAGCAGTTACAACAGCAGCAGCAGCAACAACCACAACAACAACAACAACCTCAGCAGGCCCCACAACAACAACCCAACATGGGCATAATCCAGAATCCATTACCTGAGCACCAACAGCCCAATCATCAGGTTAACCCCATCTCCTCCTTCCCGGAAGTCGGGAGAGACCAGGTGTGGCACCAGGAAAGTACCTTCATTCTTTCTACCGCCAATCCTATCATCACGCAACACCCTTGCCTTGCCCGGGTAGCACCTCTCTCTCATCAACCCGCGTCAGTATCGCCTTCACCATTTCCACTACCATTACGCCCTCTCATCCGTACCCCGATCCCCTATCAATCGACACTCTCCACTACGCCTTCACACCCTCTCATCTTCTCCCACTCCCCCACTTTACCATCCACCTCTACCACATTTACCCCTACGTCTTCTAAACCCCTTATCATCCGTCAACCATACATAACCCCGTCTTTCTCCACCATATCACCACTAATGCCTTCAAAACCACTCATTACCCATCACCCACCTCAAAATCATTACCCGCTTCAAGCCCTACCCACTTCTACTTCGTCTCCACCTCCACCTTCCAGACCCCTTATCCTTCATAATCCGCGCGATATCCCCTCTACCTCCACCATGCCTCCACCTAACAAACCCCTCATCAGAATCCCTGCTCCCGTCATCACCCCTGCTTCATCAACCATTCCTCCACCACTACCCCTCAAATCCCTGTTAAAACCCACTGCTACCCCCACAGAGGTACAAAAGCCGCAGGCAATGGTGCTCCGGAGTGGAAGGATTTTCCACAGGGTTTTCCCCCACAACAGTCAGAATCCTGAGCAATCTCAGCTAAGAAGGATGATGGAGAACAACCAGAAAGAGCTATCCCCGGAACACTTAGACAAGACACCTGCTCGGATCTCCATCCTGGAGGTACTTCAAAGATCCACATCCCACCAGGCAGCCTTAATGGAGTACCTTCAAAGGGTCATGGTGAATGAGGACCTCCCTGTTGAAAAGATCTCTACCGTCCTGACCCCAACGGACACACAACCGGCCATCATGTTCCACAACTACGAGCTCGCTCCCAAGGAAGCTCGAAAATATGCATTGTGCATTTCAATAAAAATTAATGGGGTATCCATAAACCCGTGTCTTGTGGACACGGGTGCGTCCATAAATGTGATCTCCATGGACACCCTTCAGTTGTGTGGGGTCAACGAGGAACAAATAAGACCTTCCTCGATCACGGTCACGGCTTATGACAATAGCAAAAGGCCGCCGCAGGGGATGATTATTCTGAAGGCAGAACTAGGTCCCATGTCAATTCCCACGGAATTCCATGTCCTCGACATGGACCCCACATTCAAGGCTATACTGGGTCACCCTTACATCGAAGTCATGGACGATGTGCCTTCCACCAACCATCAGTGCCTGAAGTTTCCTTACAATGGGAGGATTATTAAAGTGGTCAGTACACATGTCCTTCACACAGTGGATGCTATCAACACCTCTCTGCCCTCTGTTTGGCCGTCTCATCGGCCCATATTGTCACTACTGGACGTATGTGATTCATCTCACGTTCCACTAGCACCAAAGGAGCCGGTCAGGACAACCGCAACATCATATCTCCCTTTTCACTCCAAAGGGTGGGAGACTATGAGGAACATCGGCTACCAACAGGGTAAAGGTCTGGGCGCACAGTTACAGGGTAGGCTCAAACCACCGAAGGAAATTAGGCCGAACCGCAGGTTTGGCCTAGGCTTCAAAGGACCGTTCAAGGCGGATTGGAAGCCCCTCACATGGACTCTATCAAACCACTTCAACAGAGGGCCCGTTGTTCAGATGGGAGATTACCCACGAGAAGCATATGGGAGATCACATGCTGTATATTTGGCTGAAAAATGTCCGAGGATCACCAAAAGAGGCAAGATCAAAGATCTGGAATGCGAGTGGGACAAATGATTCGACATACGGGACATTTCCGTTGCACTGGAAAGAATGTTCTCGCCTCCACAGCTTGAAGGACCGCCATTGATCTCCGGAATGCCAGAGAATATCATCACTGTTGCCAAGGTTCCAAACTATCCACATCCTTGCCAGAAGGACTTTGTCACCAATGGATCTTTATCCGTCATCAACATTGCCACTGATGGCTCATTAGCCGCCGTCTTCTCTATTCACTCGTCTCAGCCTTTGCTGATATCTTCTTCCTGGGCCAGACGGTTGTCTGATGATCTTCCCACGTCCCCTTCTCTACTTACATACCTACGCAGGTTTTTCAACCCATGCCAGGTCTTCAACCATGATCTGCTCTACGAGCCTCCCAATCCTCTAGCCATAACCACTTTTCTCTCTCCTCCAATCTCTTTTCACTGCTTTGTCATCAAAAATGAAAATGAAAATAAAAAAAAAACGTCAATTTTCAAACTCCTCAACAACACATCTTCATTGAGGAAACCTCCTACATCTCCCACGGGTGCGTCCCTCCTTGCGGACCACCCATCCAAGGTTCGATGAGCGACCTTTTCTACCCCTCCTCTGAGGGGTCTTCTCCTATACATTCTTCACCATCCTCTTCATATTTTCCTTCTTCTGTAAATATTATCAGTCAATTTAGGAATGATAAGTCAAAGGTAGTACCTAGGAAGAAATCCAAGGGTAGGCAGATCTCTCGCCGGTTCCTCCTGGACTTAGCCGCCAGGTGTCAGGCCCTTCTTGCCATCCCCCAGTTGTTAGAAAATCTCATCCAGCTACCGGAAATAGAATGTGAGGGCAACTGTGCAATTGATGAAGGGTATGGAGTCTACGAGATCACGGAGGAAGAATACCCTACTGAAGATGAGGGTGAAGAATATGAGGATGCGGCTGGCGCATATGCTAGTGGAATAAGGAGATTCGACGAGCCGTCAACTGCCGTAGAAGAGTCCACCAAAGAAGTCAATTTGGGAACTGAGGAAGACCCTAGGATCATCCTCATAAGTGATAACCTACCACCCTCTGAAGAAGAGACATTAATTGAGGTTCTCAAGGAATATAAGGACACGTTTGCATGGAGCTACGAGGATATGTCGGGTCTAGATTCAACCTTGGTCGAACACCGTTTAACCCTAAAACCAGGATCCGTCTCGGTAAAACAAAGGTTAAGGCGTTTCCACCCTCAGATGGCTTTGAAAATGAAAGAAGAGGTCGATAAGCTCCATAAAGCCAGGTTCATTAGAGTCGTTCTTTATCCTCAATAGGTGGCGAACATTGTCCCGGTCATGAAGAAAGATGGGAAAGTCAGGATTTGTATCGACTTCCGGGACCTTAACAGCGCGTGTCCAAAGGATGATTTTCCCTTGCCTCGCATTGATGTGTTGATCGATAACACGGCGGGCTATGAGACCCTCTCATTCATGGATGGATTTTCGGGATATAACCAAATTCGTTTGGCAGAAGAGGATCAAGAGAAGACGTCATTCACTACCCCTTGGGGAACATATTGTTACGTGGTCATGCCGTTTGGGTTAAAGAATGCTGGAGCTACTTACCAAAGAGCTATGATGGCCATATTTCATAACATGATGCACATATATATGGAAGTGTACGTGTATGACTTATTGGTGAAATCAAGGACCAGGGTGGAACATCCGGAAGTTTTGGCTAAAGTCTTGCAGAGATCAAGGGAGTTCCAATTGAAAATGAACCCGAAGAAGTGTGTGTTTGGTGTGTCATCGGGTAAGTTACTGGGTTTCATTGTGAGTAAAAGAGGGATCGAGATAGATCCCGACAAAGCTAAGGCCATCAGGGATATGCCGCCTCCTAAGAATTTGAGGGAAGTCCGAGGTTTAATCGGGAGGTTGCAGTTTATTCGTCGGTTTGTGTCCCAACACTCACAAAGGTGTAGACCTCTCTATGAGTTGACCAAGCCAGGAGTAGAATTCCACTGGGATTCTAAATGTCAAAAAGCTTTTGAAGGGTTAAAGGAATATCTGGCTAGTCCACCCGTTCTCATTCCACCCAAACCAGAAAAACCTCTGATCCTTTACATCTCAGTCTTGGATGACTCCGTGGGAGCCGTCCTCACACAAGCTGATGAAGAAGGCAGGGAACGGGCAACCTATTACTTGTTCAAACTTCTCAATCCCTGTGAGCAGAAGTACACAGTCATGGAGAAAACCTGTGCTGCCCTCGTTTGGGTAGTGTAGAAATTAAAGCACTACTTCTTGGCTCATGAGGTCCATTTGATTACTCGCATGAATCCTATCAAGTTCCTTCTGGAGAAATCTGTCCTTACGGATAGGCTAGCACGCTGGAAAAGTTTTCTCTCTCAATTCGACATCACTTATATCTAGCAAAAGGTGATTAAAGGCTATGCCATAGCCGAGCATCTCGCTCACCATCCTCTTCCCAAGTTCGATCCTGTCCAATCAGAGTTTCTAGATGAGGAACTAATGTCTGTCACCCAAGTTGATGAGCCAATGTGGACGTTATATTTTGATGGAGCTCTGAATTCTCAAGGGAGAGGAATCGGCATTGCCCTCCGGTCGCCTGAAGGCCTCACATTCCCACTGGCATACCAGCTCAAATTCTCATTTACCAACAATATAGCCGAGTACGAAGCTCTTCTAGCTGGCCTGGAACTCGCTCATTCTTTTCGTATCACCGAATTACGAGTCGTAGGTGATAGTCAACTCATTCTTCGTCAGGTGCTCACTAAATATCGCACTCGCGATCCCAAACTCAAGCCATACCAAGAACTCACTGCCGCCTTTGCCAAACTGTTCACCAAACTGATCTTTGTTCATGTCCCTCGTCATCAGAATATTCTCGCCGATGCCCTCGCCTCGTTGGCATCATCCATAAGTTTCCCTCTGGGAAGATGGTTTGAGTCCATTTCCATCTACAAGCGTCACGCCCCTTCAATCGATGACGCTTCCTACGTAAATATCAAAGACAGGATAGCAAGGAAGGTCCTGCAGGAAGAAATCCTTGAGAAGAGAGAAATCATGTTGGCAGAAGCCGAAGAAGAACTGGCTGATGAGGAGAAATCATGGTTCTATGAAATCGTCAAATACTGCAAAGATCAGTCTTATCCTGAAGGGGCCACCACAGAAGATAAGAAAGCCATAAGAAGGGTGGCTCAGAAATACACAATGGTTGGAGGTCTACTCTATAGGAGGAGCCTTACTGGCGTTCTGTTAAGATGTCTTGATGACGATGAGGTCTGGAAATGTGTGGAAGAGACACACTCGGGTGTGTGCGGTGGCCATGTGAATAGTCAGATGCTCGCCAAGAAGATCATTCGCCAAGGCTTTTACTGGCCCACTATGGAAGAGGATTGTGCTGTCTATGTCCGTAGGTGTGTCAAGTGTCAACTTCACGCCGATAAAATCTATTCACCCTCTTCCTCACTCCATCCAATATCCTCCCCATGGCCTTTCTCCATGTGGGCATTCGACATCATCGGTCCCCTAGGTGATCCCAATTCCCTCACCAAGCAGAAATCCTTCATCCTTACTGCGACAGAATACTTTACCAAATGGGCCGAAGCCGAAGCTTACGCGAAATCAAGACGTCAACAGTCTGTAAGTTCATCATGAAGAGCATTCTCGCTAGGTTCGACGTCCCAAGCACAATCGTCACCAACAATGGGCCACAGTTCATTTCTCAGGACCTTCAGGACCTCTGCAAAAGGTACGTAATTGCATTGCATCATTCATCGCCTTATTACCCACAAGGTAATGGCCAAGCGGAGGCCACCAATAAAATATTGATCAAAATCATCAAAAAAACCTGCGAGTCTAGTAAATTTTCAGACTGGCCAGAAAGGCTTATCGAAGCTCTATGGGCCTATCGCACTTCAATCCGTACCCCCACCGGGCAGACTCCGTTTGCCCTTACTTATGGTATGGAAGCGGTAGTCCCGTACGAGACTCTGATCCCTTCTCTCAGGGTACAATTGGACGAGGAATTTCCCCTCGACAACCGTCGTGATTCACTCCTCGCCCAGTTGGAACTCTTGGATGAGAAGCGGCTGGCCGCCGCCGAGCATGCGCATGTGCATCAAAATAGACTCGCTCGCTTTTATCAAAAGAAAGTCGTTGAGAGAAAATTCAAAGTCGATGAGATGGTCGTAAAAAGAATTTTTGTCAAACCTGGAGGTCCGCACTCTAAGCTCCAACCCAATTGGGAAGGACCATTTGTAATTCAAGCCGTGTACCCTGACAACGCCTACAAGCTAATCAACGCCGAAGGGACCGAGTTATCCCACCCTTGGAATGGGCTTTATCTTAAAAAGTACTACCCTTAGCTTAATGTCAAAACACAAAAAAATGATGAAAAGATAGAAAACATCAAAAACAACAAAAATATTAAAAACCACTAAAAATATGAAAAATTCAAAATGTCGATGCCTGGTGGTCACCATGTAGTTAAGTCCCTGCATCTAACCTTCATGTTAGGATAGGGCCCATTAAGGCTCGGTAGACACCGGGTCTTGGTCTGCCAGAACCGCGGAGATCCCTGTCCGGCCACGTCGGCCTATGCTCGCTCAAAGGAAGCCAACATGTGCTCACTTATGTATTTTATTCAAAAGAGTTGGTAGCATCACCTACGGTGGGGCCTCATCCGGAAGATCTCCGAAAGCTATAATCTTTATTCTTTTCTCTTCGACCAAATGAGACAGTCGACGCCCTTAAAACGCTGAGCATGAGAAACCAAAACTCAAACCCCTTAAGGCAAGAGTAGGATCCATTTCCTCGAGCATTGATCAGAGCACGAGAAGAGGGCAGTGTCCCCACAGGCGTATGAAAGGGGGCTCACAACGTCAAACGACTATATCTCCCTCCCAAAAAGAAACACAAAATCTAAATCAAGAGAAAAGCCTGGTCGTGACCGTGCCTGATGCGATAAATGGAACCCCTCAAAGCAAAAGTCTGAATCCACGAAAGGGGCCATGGAATGTAAATGCTCAAGATCTGATCCGAAGTTGTCCAAAAAGAAAGAGTTAATGGGCCCTTATTGGCTTGCTGGGTTAACGGTTTTACTGATCCTCTCAGGAGGTTTATCCCCTACACTCTTCCTTCCCCCTCTAAAGATGAAAGCTAGATGGAGTTTCTAAACGGTGAAACCCGCCAAGGTTTGCGACCGTATTTTTAGTATACACATATGGTTGCCTACTTTGAAAAGTAAAAACTATCGCTGCGAAGGAGTCTCTGTGTTTCTGGTTGGTCAAGACCCCTGTTTACCACCTTGATGTCTTCTTATTTAACCTTGGGCTTAGACCAATGCAAGCGCGTCACCTGTGGGTACGACGGCGTCTGATTCTGGGTCAGCATCACGCGGTTGGTCGTTAGGGTTCCAGGGTGTTCCATCATATACCATCTAGAGTCGTGAGGAAATAGACCCGGGTCAGGCAAACCATTTACCTCAAACACCTTTTGGGTGAATCCCTGTGGTCGGAAGCGACTGGGAGCCTAAGCATCGCATGACGGTATTGTCATCAGGGTAAGTCTTAGCCGGCGGGATTATCATTCGAGGGGTCTAGAGACCCAAATCGACCTAGATGCGCACTCAGGATACTTGGGAGGTTAGTAAGAAACCCCTGTTCTCATGTAGGTTAGGTGCCATTTGGGTGCTTGCCAGGCGTTAGCAACAAAAAAATGAAATGATAAAAACAACAAAAAATGGAAAAAGAGAAAATGTACTTATTTGCAAATAATTTTTTTTTTAATATAACAAAACAACAAAAACAAAAAAATGCCAAATATGAAAAGAAAAATAAATCAATTTCGCATGATTGCATTTGTATGCAACATTTCATTTTTAATATCGCTTGCATTCGTGTGCTTGTCTGTTGCATTCATCATCACCGCATCTTTCCCTTGCCTTCGTTAAATAAAGGCTTGGCCCCTTGACCAGTTATCAAAGACAGTCAAAGTGACCATTTGCTTATTGAGCAAGGGGCCAAGTCAGAGCAGAAATTCTGATTTGTTTGTTTTAGTGATGTGTGCAAGGATTCGAGACAACAAAAGTAAAGGTGAAAATCAAACAAACCGAACCTTGTATTTTATTCCAAAAAAAAAAAATTACATCAAGTTTTGCCCTCTCTCTCTGCATTACTCGTCCCGCTACTCTCCAGGCAGAACGCTCTCAAGGGTGCTACCCAGCTACGAAAAGCGGTACTCCTACCGCTCTGTACTCCTCCTCCTCTTCCTACACCCCAACGTTGATCCGTGGGGGCAGCAAGAAAGCTACTAACACGAAAGCCACGCTCTCGTGCTCTTCGGTAGCGCTCCTCACCATCTCTCAGCCACTGCTCAGCAAGACCAAGGCTGGTTCGGAGTTCGAACAGCTGGGCCTCCATGGCCCTTCGTTCCTCCCTTTCAACCAATCTGTCGGCTCTTTCTCTCTCTGTGTCTCTTTCTCTCTCTACCCATTCTCTCTCACGGCCTTCCCTCTCCAACTGGAGAGTGATCCTCAGTTCCATGGCATCCCTGGAGGAGTCATCATCTGGACGACGTCGCAGTTCCTCCTCCAGCTCCACTATTCTAGCCTCCCTCTGCGTAGCTTGGGCAAGTGACTCCTGCGTCTCCTTTTCCTGCCAGACGTACCATCTCTGACATAAACAGGGAGAACTCAACACTGAGACTCTTACCTGTATAGAGAGCATCCCTTCTGCCTCCGCGGCACGCTGTGTAGCACGAGCGAGTTGCTCGTGAAGCAAATCGAGTTCTGAGATGGGGATCCATAAGCTGGAGACGCCACCCGCTCCCATCGCTGAGGAAGCCGCGTCAATCTGGGCGCGCTATGATCACACATGTGATGGTTAGTGGCCGAACACCATGAATCTAGGGTCTTGATTAGGAGTGTACACTGTACACCTACCGAGGCACTCAGGGCTTCACGTGTGTCACCCAATTGTTGCTCCCTCTCTGCCAGGCGAGATCACAAATTCGCAATCATGGTGTCACGGACATCCTGCAGCCATAAGAGTCAGCATTTCCACAAACAAAACTAAAAGAGAAAAAGAGAGAAAAGGGGAGACCTACCTCCACAAGTCTCCGGGGTTGGAGCCGCTCTGCATACATTATTATCTTATACAGACGCAGATAGTCCTCACTATCCTGTGCATGTGATTCCACGATTGTGCCACCCCGTTGCCAATCTTCATACTGTTCGGGGAACCGCACACGCCAATCAATGCAGGTTGCCGACCCCCGTGTCTTTCTCCCCACACGAGGTGGCGCAGTCGTGTCCACCCATTCCTGAGCCAGTCCTAAAGTCCTCATAACCAATCGTAGCCGAAGCGGCTCGATTTCATTCAGGCAGTGCATCCACAGTTCCCGTCCGAACTGGGCACGCCTTGTTAGAACCCATGGTTGGCCGACGTCGACCATGCCAGAGTAGGGTCTCCAGTTTACCTAGGTTAGGTTGTACATACTCGTTTAGCTGGTCAAAACCAAAAACCAAAAACAAAATGAAAATAATTCCAAAAAAAAAAATCCCACCATCGCTGCAGGGAACTCTTGTATCTCCCGCCTTAGCACCATCAGTTGGTAGGTTAGGGGTGCCTCACTCACGATGGGTTGCCAACGCCTGGCTAGCGGCACCATCACTGGTTGCCAATGTCGAGCTCTCCCCATCGGGAGGTAATAATAGCTCCACAGCTGCTTCAACGCATGTCATTAGTACCTTAAGCGGGCTATCACAAAAACAAACAAAAAATACAAAATAAAACATAAAAATACCTGGATGAATGGTGTGAAACCACTCACAGTCATCTCACGGTCCGCCTCTTGGAACAGACCTGTTAACAAATGCGCCAACATGGCAGCTCCCCAAGCGTAGTGCCCCACTCTTTCAAGGTCTGATAGCAGCTCCAGGAAACGACAATGGATACCGTCCCCCTTCGAGCTCAGTATCAATCTTCCCAGTAAGAAGAGGAGAAATCTCCTCAATTCCATGTTGGATCTCTCACGATTGCCAAAATCTGTGCAGTACACATCACAACATCCTCTTTCCATCCTCTCCATGAATTCTTCTGAGGACTCATCGTCCCGTCGACGAGTATCAGTGAGCCCTAATGCCTCCATGATGGATGCCCTGGTTACTGACCTGTTCTTCTGACCATCTAGGTCCAAACCAAGTAGCTTCTGAGCACCTTCTTGGTAGTCCGCATAGGTAACTCCAGTCACTGCCTCGCCATCCACCTTGAGGCTCGTGATTCGGACCACATCCTCCAGACTGGGTACCATGTGCCCCCATGACATCAAGAATGCCTGACTTACCGGGTCCCATCTCTCGCACAAGGCTTGGATGAGGGCCAGGTCGAGTTGGATCGGCTCGATCCGAAGAAAGGCACCAAATCCCATCACGTCTAGCCTGACCTTCTGAAAATCCGGGAGACCCCTGTATGCGGCCACTGCTAACTCCCATGAAATGTGTGATTTCATCACACTCTGTGCATGCATAAGGGATGGAGAGGGGTGTTGTCAAAAGGAAGGAAGAAAGAATGAGAGGAAGAAAGAACGAGAAAAGGGCGGGAAAGCTCAGCTTACGAGTTGTGATTGGGCCCTTTCACTGAAATATCCTTCGAGGTCCGAGAGCCTCCTGGAACTGCTACCACTGGACCTGCTTCTCTTCGAGGAATGGGAAGATTCGCCCTCCATCCAGATCTCAGAATTTTGAGCTCCTCCTCTACCGTGAGAACTGGTACTCCTCGAGTTAGCTCTCGATATACCGGGGAGAATGAAAGAGACTGGAATTTATAGAAAGGGGAGAAGTGCGGGCCAAGATTGCCTTCATCACCTGAAATGATAGCCCTTGCGATGGGGCACCTGCCATGCGGTCCCATGTGTCACTTCACCGCTCGCGCAGGGTGATTGATTGGATGGTATAATGTGACGACCCGCCCCCTGTGATTGTCTAGGGATACCCTGTCATATTTTGGAGGACGTCCGCAAAATTTGGCACGTCGTCCGGGAGAAGGGACTGGAGCCGTCATTATGGACTTCGACGGTAGATTCCCGTGCAAAATGGTCACACCAAGACGCGATTCTCCGTTTAGGGCGGGGTCTTGGTAGACACATCACATGGGAACAGTGTAAAGGAGAAGAAGTGTAGGGAGGAAGGAACGCACAAGAGAATAAACAAGCAGCAGAAAATCAAGTCACTCCATTCAAAAGTTTACATAAGCTGCCATAAACATCATAATCATAGAGAGGAGGCGGGTCCACCCGCTCGCCAACTCTCGCCATTATCTTCGCGCTCGTTACTCTAGGCGTCCCTCTCCTCTCCCCTAGGGCGAGGGTCCCTTAGAAGCCTCCTGGATCCCCGTGCAGCGGCACCCGCTTCGCCTCGTGGCGCCAGCTCCACAGCAATGACTCGTTGTTCCTCCCCTGGCGTGGCGAAGAAGCCACTAGCAGCAAAGCGACCAGATTGGTGGAGTCGCTCCCCCAACTCTCGCGCTCTCTCGTAGCGCGTCTCCATCCCTCCTAACCTCTACACCATGACCTGAAGGCCTAGCTGGAGCTCCCTCACTTGGGCCTCCAAGGCTTTCCTCTCGGCCCGATCTCGCTGTCTCTCGGCCCTTCTCTCGGTTCTCTCTCTCTCTGCCTCTCTCCTCGTCATCTGGAGAAGGACCCTCAACTCCAAGATGTCTGGAGAAGGCCTCTCCTCGCCGCGATGCCGCAGCTCCGCTACAGTCGCCACCCAGGCGTCACGCTCCTCTTCCGCCCGGGCCGCACGGGCCACCGCACCAGCAAGTTGCTCCCGGAGGGAGGCAATCTCAAGAAAAGGGGCCGAGGAACTGGAAGATGCGCCGTCGGCCATTCCCACCGTCGCTGTCGGCTGGGCACGCTGGAACAAAACAAACAATGGCCGTCAGCTAAGCTCAAAATAAAAAAAATGAGACACTTAACTTACCAGGATCGATAGTTCCTGTTGAGTGACGGCCAGCTGCCGCCTAGCCTCTGCCAGTTGGGCATGCAAACCGTTGATGTCGCGTGTATCCTCGGCTTGGGGAAGCCCCGCATGACTCTCTCTCTGCTGCCGCAGGAAGTCAGCACTGTCATGCACCAATACACTCCCTTGCAGTCCAGGGAGATGTATGCGCCAGTCTTCAAGCTTCGCCTTGCCGCGACTCTCCTTCCTGACGCGGCTCGGCTCATCTGCACTCGCCCACTCATCGACCAGGCCCACGGTCCTCGCCATATCCTGCACCAAGAAAGAAGGGCCTCGCGTTATAACATAGACGCGTCTCCTGTCTAGGACGCGTCATAATATAGACACGTCTTAAGGGCAACACTCGCCGAACCCTTTCTCCCCTTGCACGGCTCGTTTCAAAACTCAAAATAAATCAAAGGGGAAGAGATCGGAGAACCTACCAGACCGTGTTCACCTCCTTCTGCGCCATCGGGCCCCTCGGGTCCCTCGGGTGCCCGAAGCGGCCCTTCTACTTCCATGGACGCCCCTCTATGCTCTTGCGCGTCCCTCCTCGGGCGAGGAGTCCCTCGTCCCTCTCCACCTTCACCATGGTCCGGCCCACCGAACTACATCGATCGAGAGAGGAAGAAGACGAAGAAGGGCAAGCAAATCTCGACGGGAGGCGGGCTCGTTTGCAGGCAGGGCACAGAGAAGAAAGGCCGCCTGGCGCTTTAAATTTGAATTCGAAAGTTAAGACGCGTCCTCGTGCCAGGACGCGCCCAAAACAAGAAAAGAAAAAAAAAGAAAAAAAAGGATCCCTCCGTGCAAGGCGTAGTTCCCTACTTTTCAGGGCAAGGCCTCGTGAAGCGTGACTCGAAAGAAAAGAAAGAAAGCACTTGCACACGATAACTTTGCATTTTATTCCATCAGAAAGCAGAGTGAGCTACATCAGGGGCTTAGGCACTCTAGGCCTTAACTTCCCCAGTTCGGTTACATAAGCCCTCCACAGCTCACATTCTTCCTCCACGTGCGCTAACACCTTTCCCACAACACTTGTCTTTCATGGTGCTTTAATGGCTTTCGCTTCCTTTGCATCTGCCTCCGTGCCCAACTCCTTCTTCTTCAAAAGAACGATGCCGGTTAACATTGGGAACGAGTGGCGCGGAATGCCAATCTGGAGGCAGCACCGATGCGCGTTGTAAAGGACAAACTCAGTCGCGCCGATCAGTTGGAGTTCAACTCCGGGAGAAGACCTCATGAGGAGTTCAAGTGAGAGTAGACATGCCGGTGTGCAAGTGAAGAAGCTTTGTGTCATGGTTCTAAAGTGAGACCACCAGTCTTCACGTCTCTTCAGCCATGGAACACGGTTCGCCATGGTGCCACCAAAGCCTAACACATCGGCTATGTGATAAAGGGGGCTTTGTTGGAAGAGCTTCGAAGCAGTCGGCATCCCCTCACGGTGGTCAAATTTGAAGTGCAAATCAATCCAGCAATTCAGAACAAGTGCGCAACCAAAAGGAGGCTTACCCATCCTCGAGGCAGTAAGACCGCTATAAAGGTAGGCAAGGACGGCGGGTCCCACCCTCTTTCCACTCCAAATCCCGCGGATGGCACTCAGTTGGTCCTCCTCCACTATATTGTCGGGATAAAGAAACAAGAGAGCACCCGCCAGACAAATAGTGAACCCTTTCATGATTCCTTCCAAATAGTCATCTGGTGACCCTCTCAGGGCATCCATGACCCATTCCGTGAGCTTTTGCAAATCAATTCCCTGTTGAGTATGGACCTTTCTGGCTGCGTCGGACGGCATGAAGCTTCCAAGGACGCTCTCGGAAGTTCCCCTTGTCAGCATCCGCATAGCCTTCACCTTCCCGTCACTCTTGAATTTCTTCAATCCGAGCAGAAGTTCCACCTCCTCGAGGAGGATGGTCGCCTCGAAGGTCGGGAAGATGAAAGTGTGGGTCTGGGGATGCCATATCTCCACTAGTGCGCCCATAGCCGCCCAGTCCATACGAATCTTCTCATAGTGCTTGGCATGAATAAGAAGCCCCTGAAGATGCCACTTCGAGAGTATGGCCCTCATGCCAATGGAGATGTTGGAAGTTAACTTTGAAAGCCATGACTGTTTGGAAAACTTCCTCGGACCTGGGAAGAGTGGATACAGCTAGAAAGAAGAAGAGAAAGGAAGAGAAGTGAGAAGAGAGTTCACGCGGAAAATTTGAAAGATCCGGAATGCGAGTGGAACAAATGGTTCGACATACGGGACATTTCTGTTGCACTGGAAAGGATGTTCTCGTCTCCGCAGCTTGAAGGACCACCATTGATCTCCGAAATACCATAGAATATTACCACTCTTGCCAAGGTTCCAAACTATCCTCGTCCTCGCCAGAAGGACCCTGTCATCGACGGATCTTCATCTGTCCTCAACATTGCCGTCGACGGCTCATTAGCCGCCATCTTCTCCATCCACTCGTCTCAGCCTTTGCTGATATCTTCTTCCTAGGCCAGACAATTGTCTGATGATCTTCCCAGATCCCCTTCTCTGCTTACATATATACGCGGGCTTCTCAACCTGCGCCAGGTCTTCAACCATGATCTGCTCTATGAGCCTCACAATTCTCTAACCATAACCACTTTTCTCTCTCCTCCAATCTCTTTTCACTGCTTTGTTATTAAAAATGAAAACGAAAAAAAAACGTCAATTTTCAAACTCCTCAACAACACATCTTCGTTGAGGAAACCTCTTACATTTCCCACGGGTGCGTCCCACCCTGCGGACCACCCGTCCAAGGTCCGATGAGCGACCTTTTCTACCCCTCCTCTGAGGGGTCTTCTCCTGTACATTCTACACCATCCTCTTCATCTTCCTCTTCTTCTGTAAATATTGTCAGTCAATCTAGGAATGATAGGCCAAGGGTAGTACCTAGGAAGAAATCCAAGGGTAGGCAGATCTCTCGTCGATTCCTTCTGGATTTAGCCGCCAGGTGTCAGGCCCTTCTTGCCATCTCCCAGTTGTTAGAAAACCCCATCCAGCTACCGGAAATAGAATGTGAGGGCGACTGTGCATTTGATGAAGGGTATGGAGTCTACGAGATCACGGATGAAGAATGCCCCACTGAAGATGAGGGTGAAGAATATGAGGATGTGGCGGGCGCATACGCTAGTGGAATGAGGAGATTCGACGAGCCGTCAACCGCTGTAGAAGAATCCACCAAAGAAGTCAACTTGGGAACTGAGGAAGACCCTAGGATCATCCTCATAAGTGACAACCTACCACCTTCTGAAGAAGAGGCATTAATTGAGGTTCTCAAGGAATATAAGGACATGTTTGCATGGAGCTACGAGGATATGCCGGGTCTAGGTTCAACCTTGGTCGAACACCGTTTAACCCTAAAACCAGGGTCCGTCTCGGTAAAACAAAGGTTAAGGCATTTCCACCCTCAGATGGCTTTGAAAATGAAAGAAGAGGTCGATAAGCTCCACAAAGCCAGGTTCATTAGAGTCGTTCTTTATCCTCAATGGGTGGCGAACATTGTCCCGGTCATGAAAAAAGATGGGAAAGTCAGGATTTGTATCGACTTCCAGGACCTTAACTGCGCGTGTCCAAAAGATGATTTTTCCTTGCCTCACATTGATGTGTTGATCGATAACACAGCAGGATATGAAACCCTCTCATTCATGGATGGATTTTCAGGATACAATCAAATTCGTTTGGCAGAAGAGGATCAGGAAAAGACGTCATTCACTACCCCTTGGGGAACATATTGTT